>KZ806948.1:730558-755026 GCA_000696205.2 Oncopeltus fasciatus
CCCGGGATGTTATTCAAGCAAGGGGAGGCAACACTCGGTACTAATGACTCACATTTCTTAATAATAGAGTGTTATTTTTCGTTTAGAGTGTGTTTATTTTTTTCTAAAAGTGACCATTTTTCTTTTCTTTTTCAATAAAGATTTTTTTACCCACTCATGTTGTGTTTTTTACCCTTTATTCTTGGTATACAACAAACAGAATATATCACAATAAATAAAGGTGAGCAAATTGTGACCTTTGACCTGTTATAAAAATGTTTATATGCATTTTTCAGGTAAAATTCCAGGTGCGCCGGTTTTTTTGTCCCCCAGTTTATATAAATAATAGGAAAGTAGTAAATAAAATCAATTAAATGTCACATTGCAGGGAGAAGGGACCCATTGACCCCACTCCCACGAGGCAAATTAAATTACTTAACTTTAAATCATTCCATACAAAAAGTTATCTTAAATTATAAGTTTGGCCATTCAGAGTAATTATAAAATACTGCTGTAACTCACAAAACTAATGAATTAATTGTTGGAAAGAAGAATTTGAAAGCCAGTTTTAGTTTAAATAAACAAGGAAAATTATGTTCACGTAGGCTTCGACGGTCCTCAGAAGTATTTACCGTTTCTTCTTCCGGGTTGGACCGTGTCAAATTGTTGTTATTTGCCGAGCTTTCGCAAATCATGTGATGGCTACTTCAGGCCTGAAAAGAGAATCCTATGTCATTCCCTTTTCAGCCCTGAAGAAGCCATCACATGATGTGCGAAAGCTCGGCAAATAACAACAATTTGACACGGTCCAACCCGGAAGAAGAAACGGTAAATAAAGGAAAATTATGAAAAAAAAAACTACTGGGGCTGTTTTATTGCTAGTTATATTGCAGGCAAGATCCTAGATTAACTATCTTTAAGCTATTATTCTGCTTTGTATTTACATACCTTTAATATTGTGTAAATATCTTCTACGGTAAATGCAACATCTCTCACCCCATCACCATGTTTCGCTAAGTGTCTGGATACTAATTCTTCACATGGTTCATATGGTGACAGAAATACAAATATGATCTGAAAAAAAGAAAATAATGAGTTGAGTGTTTAGCCGTACAAAAATAAATATATCATTTTATAATTAGGATTTTTTTGTCATCACCTGATCAGATTTTATTTTAGGTAGATTTAAAAGTTTGTATACATTTAAAATGTATCTTTCTATATCAGATGTAAAGTATAAATAAGTCTAATAACTAATATTAAATATTTGTATTATTCATATTTTTTTGTCAACTTACTCAAGCTAATCCCATTGGCACCTTGATGTGACTTGAAATTTGTTTTCAGAGATTCTACTAAGAATAAGCTAGAAACATAGTTGATTTGGCACTATATGTGTATCAATGTAAATGTAATGTAAAATTATAATTATCTTTGCCATTATTAGTGTTATATAAAACAATTTTAAAATATAAAGATGGGCAGGGGGCCCCTCTTTTAAGAATATATAAGTTGAATTCAGTATTTGAGCTCCCTTTCACAAAAATCCATGAATAAAAAGAAAAATGGATTTGTTTTTCCTTGAAATCAAGGAAAGAAGAAAGGGTTTTAGGTGTGGATTTTGTTGATTGAGGAGGATGTAAATAAAAATTAACAAAACTAAATTAATAAATAAACTAAAAAAATGAATATGACATAAGTGCATCTAACGTCCATTGAAATATTAGAACTTCAAGATGGAGGAGAAAACAGAAGGGTCTTTCTAGTTTTTTAACGCTTATTTTATTCCAAAAGATTTTCATATTGGCCCTTATTTAATATGTTTGTAACAAAAAAAAACTATTTTATATTAATATTCTTCATAAATCCATATATTCATAGCATAAGATTTATCTAAGAGATTTTAAATATTTATCAAAACTAATTGATTAGTTCTAAAAAATAATGTATAAATAATAAATTATATATATGATTTATCAAACAAGCTGAAAAATAAATTAGAAAAGCTGCCTGAATATGAATATTTCTCAAATGCATATTTATCAAAACAAATAGTTATGCTAAAAAACTAATATGTTTCTAAAAAAGANCCCCCACCCAAAAAAAAATAGAGAAGCTTGCTGAGACCAGATTTCATTGACCAGGTGGTTCAATATATATGGAACTGCTGAAGCCTTAATTATACAATTTATCTCATTTGTTGGGTTTTGAAGGGCTTGGATAGTACAGTGGTAAAGGTAAGAGACCACAGTTTGATTTTTTCTGTTGTCATTCATTTGCAATGATGGAATTGAACATTTTTATATCTAGTAGTTATACTAGAAACACTCAGCTCCAATTGAGTACTATTCTGGACCCTTCAACCTACTATTGTGCTCTAGTCAAGAATAGACTAAACCTTATTTTTTGGCTTTTTTTTTTCTTCTTCAAAGATCTTAAAAATTAAAAATTCCTCAACTTTTCCTTTAAAAAATAATAAAGAATTTAAATAGACATTCAATTGCCCTCTCTTCTACTTCTTCTCGATTATTATATTTCAGTTGTTCACTAATCAACAAATATATTTAGCAGTTAGGAACAAAACGAGAAAGACCAAAATATGGCTAAAATCTTTATTGTTATTTATATATTTTAAAAATTACTGAAAAAACCAGCATATTCATAAAATATATAGTTATAATGACAATAATAGTAATTTAGTAAGTAGTAAAAAGTAAAAATAATAATCAATAGAAGGATTCATAAATAAAGCCATCTTTATAGACAAATGTACCATTTTACAATATAATTAGCAAATAACCATTTAAAAATTAAATTTCACAATCATGAGGTACTAATTTTTTAGACAATTTACAGTTCTGAAGTACAATCTTACACTGCTAGGAGTATTGTCTCCATTAAAGAACATAGAAAAAAGGGATTAATTTCTCAGTCTCTGTGATGGGATTTGGAAGGGAACTCTTGAAATCGACTCTTGTCACCCTGAATCTATTTGTAAAAGGAAATCGAGAAAGGACATCCTTCAGGAAAATCATTCTTTTCAAAAGTTTTAAGCTCTAATATTTCAATTTATAATTATAATTTTAACTCCTTAAGATTCTTCTGTATATGCCCAATCTGCTGGATATTCTGAGCAGTTTATGGATACCAAATCCAACACAAGCTAAAAAATGTTTAAGATACTTATTTAAGCTTTGTTATTTTTTCAGTTACAAAGATTCCTGGAGAAAAAACATCTGTTTTGTTTTTCATATGAGTCAAATGATGTCTACATGAATACTGAAACAAAGGCTCTTGTCGAAAATGACATCCAGGTATTTTACACAATTCATTCTCTGGATTGTCATTTCACCATATCAGAATTTATTTTATGATTATGGTAAAACTTATGATGATTTTTTTACTAAAGATTGGGGAGGAGGATTAACGAATAAACGTAATTTAACTATGGTTAATATCTTTAAGTACAGAATTCGGCCTCGCAAATATGTCTTTAATACAATAACTTACTGACTGAACCATGACCATATTCATTATAATAATATCTTCATTATTATTATATTACTACTTAAAAAAAAAAAAAAAGAAAAGAAAATCTATTTAAAATGTAATTTTCATTTTTACATTATTTAAAATTTTTAGGAAAAGAGTTTATCAAGGAAGGTATTTGAGAATATTCTAGAAAGATTGAACATATATTACACTGGATTATTGTTGAAACAAGGTTTGAAGATGGTTGTTGCAGACAAATTTTTCTTTTAAAGAAATTTGGCTCCTTTACATGATTTTTATTTACCTTGTTTTGCTGGACAACGTGCGCTGCATAGTCTCTGGAACCAGTTTCAAGTCCTCTGTATGCAATTTCTCTGAAGCCCAGGCGAGTGCAATAGTAACTGGCAGCCTAGAAACAGTGATACTCATTAGTGATTAATTCTTAGATATCAGAAAATATTTGTAAATGAATGGAAGCATGTTTTTTCATCAACCTCAGCTCATTCATTAACAAATATCTATATTCTCTAATTGTAAATGTTATTCTGAATAATAACAAAAAATATTTATGTAAGCTTTTATGTAACAAAAAGCAAAAACTCAACAATTATATTTATATATAATTTAATGCTAAGGACTTTGGATACCAAGAATCCCATTAAGTCTCCAAAAACAAACTCACACCAAATCAAATTCTTTGAATTGGTAAATAAATTTTATATAAAATGAAAGAACAAATTCAGTAACTAAATTAACAAAAACTTCTAAAGTTCTACAGAAAAAAATGAATACATAGATATAATACTTATATAAGTAAATAAATTGTTAGATACACAAATATACTGCAAAATATATATCATGTGATTTAAAACATGCTTGAATAAATGATAAATACTTAATAATTTTGGACTAACTGATTTGCCCAAAGAAGAAATACCTGTAAGCTTATATAAAAGTACTCCTTTTTACCCGGGATCTCAAAACATTTTGGTTTGACATTTAAAAAATTTCTCAAGTTATTATGTATTTCCCTATAATATATATAATATAATACTTCAGATTTAAAGGAAAGAGAAGCAAGCCGATTAGGTTAAGTTTAGCTCTCACGATACTCTCAGATGCAGATAGTTTTACTTAAATTTGAAACTTCCCTTAGCAGTAAGAAGCAAGGTAAAACTGTCTACCTTTCTTCTGGGTGTCGACAGCAAAGCTAGAAGGCTTTTCTCAGATGCCGATAGTCTTAGTTCACTTTGAAACTTACCTTAGCAGTAAGAAGCAAGGTAAAACTGTCTACCTTTCTTCTGGGTGTCGACAGCAAAGCTAGAAGGCTTCTCTCAGATGCCGATAGTCTTAGTTCACTTTGAAACTTCCCTTAGTAGTAAGAAGCAAGGTAAAACTGTCTAACTCTCTTCTGGGTGTCGACTGCAGAGATAGAGGACTTCTCTCAGATGCATATAGTTTTACTTCACTTTGACACTTTCCTTAGCAGTAAGAAGCAAGGTAAAACTGTCTACCTTTCTTCTGGGTGTTGACAGCAAAGCTAAAAGGCTTCTCTCAGATGCCGATAGTCTTAGTTCACTTTGAAACTTCCCTTAGCTGTAAGAAGCAAGGTAAAACTGTCTACCTCTCTTCTGGGTGTCGACTGCAGAGATAGAGGACTTCTCTCAGATGCAGATAGTTTTACTTCACTTTGACACTTTCCTTAGCAGTAAGAAGCAAGGTAAAACTGTCTACCTTTCTTCTGGGTGTCGACAGCAAAGCTAAAAGGCTTCTCTCAGATGCCGATAGTCTTAGTTCACTTTGAAACTTCCCTTAGCTGTAAGAAGCAAGGTAAAACTGTCTACCTCTCTTCTGGGTGTCGACTGCAGAGATAGAGGACTTCTCTCAGATGCAGATAGTTTTACTTCACTTTGACACTTTCCTTAGCAGTAAGAAGCAAGGTAAAACTGTCTACCTTTCTTCTGGGTGTCGACAGCAAAGCTAGAAGGCTTCTCTCAGATGCCGATAGTCTTAGTTCCCTTTGAATCTTCCCTTAGCAGTAAGAAGCAAGGTAAAACTGTCTACCTCTCCTCTAGGTGTCGACTGCAGAGATAGAGGACTTCTCTCAGATGCAGATAGTCTTACTTCACTTTGAAACTTCCCATAGCAGTAAGAGGGAAGTTATTAAGTTACATTAATGATAAAAAAAGTTAATAAAAATGTATTTTACTAGCCGGAAAGTAGGATGAGTGTAAAAGTAAAGCCACTAAAGTTTGCTCTAGACTTGTGGAGGAAGAGCTCTCACTTTAGATGCATTTGTGATTTCTTCTTTAGCAAGCTTTCTTCGCTAAAAAATGTTTAAGAGTATAGAATAGGGGAGTTTAGTGGGAACCTAAAATTTTTAAACCTTAATTTCTGCAACAATTTTTAGTGTAAGGGAACAGAATAAAAAATCTAACTGTCCCAGCCAGGACTTGAACCTGGATCTCCTGCTTTTCTGGCCAATACGTTACCATTTACGCCACCAGGACAAGCTTGATAAGTTATTAAATTCCCCGCACTAGTGTCGAGAGTCTAACCTACAAGGCAGACGAATATATCGTTTTATGCTTCTGAAGGAGCTGACATTGTCAAGCTGTTTAAATGACTTTAGTTATTTACTTTTTTAAATTTTAATTTTATAAATATTNGTATTTAATCCCACATAAATTTTAAGGTCTGCCACGTAGGTTAGACTCTCAACACTATTGCGGGGAATTTAATAACTTATCAGACTTGTCCCGGTGGGGTAAATGGTAACGTACCGGCCCGGAAAGCAGGGGATCCAGGTTCGAGTCCTGGCTGGGACAGTTAGATTTTTTATTCTGTTCCCTTGCACTAAAAATTGTTAAAATTTACGTAGGATTAAATACCACAAGAAAAATAATATTTATAAACTTATTTTCTGCGTTATTATTTGCATTAAGAAAAAAATGTAAGAAAGAAAATCAGTATAACTTCATCAAGTTTATAAGATTAACTTTTATATTATATAACATTAAAACAAAACAAAAAAAGCCCACATTTTCGAATGTTTTTTTAAGAGTTGATAATTGAGTCATAGATTTAAGGAAATATATGAAAAGTAAAGGTATGACTCATCATGCAACAAGAGAGAGGTATTTCTACTCACAGCGTACAAAATCCTGTTATTTTTAGTATAATGATTACATTTAGTGAAGGGGAGCTGTAGAATTAGCAATTAGTATTCCAAAGAGGTAGATCAACGACATACTGACAGAATCCGCGAATCTTGCTGGAATAGTCAAATGGAGCTATGCCATGATAAAGGAAAAGATATGAAGGGGATTCAAAGTGTGAAATAGTGAGTAACGGTGATGGTTTGGCGTGCCGTGTGTTTAACACAAGAAAAATGTGAAACTTATTTCACTTGGGATACGAAATTAATGAAGAGAATTGTACAGATGCATAAATCCAGTGAATAGCTGAGTTGGATCGGAACTATTGAAGAATGATCTCGAATGATACACCATGAGAATGATACCTTCATGTAGAGGAATCAAAATGAAATACGTTCGACTTGAAAAAGAGTTATGCCTCGGTTGCGGAATCACTAGAGCTTGCATGATCCCTTCTCCAGTGGATTCTACTCTATTGCTTCTCCCCAATTACTCGTTTCTGAGCTTCTCCAGGATTTGGTTGTCGGCTTTATTCTTCTCGATTTATTCGTTAGTGGAATCTCAGACCACATAGATTCCCAGTTTTCTCTTATTCCTCTCCTAAGACATGATTTTAGGTCACTTACCTCATAAATATTTATGGGGGGAATGTTCATCTTGACTGCCACTTTCGCTAATATGTCTGCTGCATCGTTCCCTGGTATTCCTGAATGTGAAGGAATCCATAAAAACTGTACAATTTTGTTTAAATTGTTCAAAATTTCAAATAATTTTTTATTTTGTTTATTGTAAGTCCTGTTTTCTTATCATTTTGAAGTTCTTTTTAGGAGGACAAAGAATCAGTACAAATTAGGAATTTATTGTTGGCTCTGCTGATTGCTTCATGTAATGCTGAGGCGATTGCTTGTAATTCCGCTGTGAATATTGCAGAATGCGTAGACAACTTGTATTTTTTTGTTATTCTTCTTATATAATATTAGAACCAACGTTGTCATTGTCTTTAGAGCCGTCAGTGTAGATGATGTCAAAGTCGGCGAATGTTTCTAAAACTGCGTAAAAACTGGTGACTATGAAATTTGGATCCTTGTTTTTAAGAGTTAGGTCTACTTTAAGTAGTTGAGTCTTCCATGGAGGCCGTTCAAGAGATTCTGACTGTTCATAGGCATATTCTTGAATTTCTGGTATAAGTGCCCTGTGTCTGATTCCTAATGGAGCTGCTAGTCTTTGGTAACCTGCAGAATCTAGGGTAAAAATGCATTGGAAAGCTAAATTTGTAGGCTGCAATTTAATTTTGGCACATATGAGCTGAATAGTTCTTGGCGGCGGAAAATGAGAGGTGGCAGTGAAGCTTCAGTGCAAAGACTTTCTATAGGGCTAGTCTTGAAGGCTCCTTTTTGCAAGTCTTATTCCTGTGTTGGATTGGATCTAAAAGGAGTAAGTGTTTACTTTTTGCAGATGAATATAATGGACTACCATAATCTAACTTTGCTCGAATAAGGCTATTGTACAGCCAGAACATAGTTTTTCGATCAGCTTCCCAGGAAGTCTTGGCAAGAACTTTCATTAGATTGAGTCGTTTATGACATTCAGAACGTAGATATCTTATGTGCGGCATCCAAGTAAGTTTTTTTATCGAGGACTAAGCCCAAGAAGATATAAGGTAATATCTTTTTGTCAAGTCATGATTGACACTTCCCTTAATGTTTACTTAGACAATAGAAAATATACACGGACCGAGGCTTTAAAAAGAGAAACATTTAGCTGATAAATTTTTATTTGGTTTTCAAGTCTCAGCTGATTGGAATATGGATTATAGAAAGGAGGTAGTTTAATTCTTCCTTACCTGCTTAGCATTTCCGACCCACAGTGTGATATGATCGAAGTGCAGAAATCTTCCACCTTCGGGCTGAAACATACGCATTACAACATTTCGATAGTTTTCCAGTCGATACTTCTTAAATAATCCTATTTAATTTGTATTATAAAAGTACGTATTTAAAAAGAGTTCCCCACCTATCTCCTTCTCATTAAATAATGTTAATGATGTAGACTTAGAACAACCATCAACAAAAAAAAAACAACATAAATCCAAGGTGTCCAACGCAATAAATGCTCTTCAGGGTGGAACTCTTATGCTACAATAACAAACATCAGAGGAATATGGGAAAATTATTAAAACGAAAAACGAAATGAAAAGTTTATGCGACTAATATTAGTCGAGCTGCTTACTTTTCTCACATATAAATCTATTAGATTTCAAAGAAAATTTAAAAAAAATTGAATTTAGCATTTTTGGGATAATTTTTAATGTATCCGGCCCTGAAACTGTTACTCATTTTGTGGCGTCCATATGACGTTCTCTAGACATTTCAAGTGAGGCGAATAACAGAATACAATTAAAAGCAAACATAAAATCTGCAGTATTTGGTCATGCCATGTTCACATGATTGACCAAGAGAGTTCATAGGCGCTGGATGCACTATGATTTTACCGCAGATTTGGACCAAAGTAAAAAGATTTTGATTATTTTGGTTGATAAATAGTTTTTTTTTTTGGTTTTTTTAAGCAAATATATATTAATTTTTTTTTTCAATTATAAACGATATTTTAGGTCAGGACTATTTCAAATGAATAATTCATTATATTCTTAATGAATTAGGTTTATATAGAGAGGAAATGTAATACATAGAGGCTATAGATTGCTGGTGCATCTGAAGTACAATTTATTTCAGTTTTTTAATACACAGCTCAATGAAGGTGAATTAAAAACTTTTACCACTTAGGTCATAGAGGAGGGGGATCTCTACAGGTTGCCACCCCTTTCTAAACATCCATGGCCCAGGGAAGTTTCTATTTATTGATAAAAGCTTGCCCAGGGCGGAATTTGAACCGTTAGCGCTTGTATAGCGAGACCGAACGGAACCTACGAGCTACCCTGGCGCCCCTTAAGAAACTTTAAACTCTATTTCCAACGTTTGGTATGCTTTACTAAATTTATATGCTTCAATAACACGTTAAAAAATTAAAGTGGTTTATAAAAAAATGACCGTTTTATCAAATTCAAGATTTCAAAGGACTGTTAACATTTTAATCCTATATCGTACTACATAATACTTTTAGGGAATTCTCTAAGCTTGTTAAAACCAATTAGACTTCTTAAAAAAAAAAAGCCTCAATTTAGTTATGAGTTTTAAAGAACAGATATGTGATAGGTCTAACATTGACAGTGACACTGTGACATTTCGTAATTCTTGTTATTCTAAGGCATTACTGAAAGAAAAAAAAATCACAGTCGCTTATTACACGGTTAAAATTATTAAACGAAGGATAAGGTATTCTTGATCAGCGCACTGCACGGCGTTGGCTTGAAAAAATTTAGTAGAGGAGGTACGACGTTGGAAAGTAAGAAGGGCCAGTGGTGACCATTAATGGCTATTGATGTGGTCTTGCAGGAAGCCGTGGAGTCGATCAGTCCACAAGGACTTACCAGGCAGTATTCTTCGCCTTTCCATGGGGAAGGTGAAAAAGAGCAGATTGGTCCCGTTCAAATTTATCCTCAGCCATCAGCCAAGAAATTTGTAAAAAAAAATATTGAAAAACCCTTTTGTTATATGAGATTTGACGAGAAGATTTTCACATGGGGTGAAAAGTGGATTTACTGGCAAAATACGAATACTCGGAGTAAGCAAGTTTCAAACTTTTTCTTGCTGCAAGGGGGTATTTAAAAAAAAATCCATAATTTGCTTCTTTTATGGAGGGGGGGGGGGGGGATTTTGGAGGTATTATTCAAGATTGTATACGATGTTTCAGTGAGCTGATCAACGAAAAAGGAGTTTAATTCCAACAAGATATTGCTCATTCTCACTCTTCCTGTTGAGCCAAAGAAAAGTTCGAAGTCCTGCCTCATCTACCATATAGTCCACAGCACCATCAGAGTACTACTTGTTTCGATCCATGGCCTAATTTCTTCAAGGGAAAAAAATTAATAATACTGTGGAAGTAGAAATTGTGGTCCAAGTGTTCTTTGACAGCCAATTTAAGGAATGTTAACAGTATGGGATGGAGCAATCGGCTAAAAGATGGCGAATGACACCAGGTAACAATTGACAACACTTTGAGCAGTAATTGTATTATATATTTAAGATATTTGGTTGAAAAACTGTAATTTTTTAAACCCTATTAATTTAATTATTCTATTAAATCAGAGATTATCCTTAATTAAAAAATAGTTGAATTGTCAAAGTTCTGTGAATTGAGAATATTTTGTCACTTTATAGCTCTTTGCACATTCTCTTATTGCCCATTAGTTCTATCCTATGGCTAAATGAGATTTTATTACTAATCTCATTTATAAAATGATTCCTTTAACATTTTATGATAATTAACAAGTTAACATTTGTTCTTTTTATGTTAACTACCCTTATTTCCCCCTGATGTGTAAAAAAGAACCCAGACCAGCTGTACCATATTTGAAGAGGCTCAACAAGCAAAACAACTCTCTCTCAGCCCCCCCCCCCCCCCAACCAACTTCAGAGTTTTCCCAAACACTGAACATACCTGAAAACAGATACTCCCATACTAAACCACAACAGTGATCTCAGCGACTAATCCCCACTTGGCTCCAGTGCCATCACATAGTGGCTATCACATCTACAGAAACGATGACATCCGGCTGAGATATCCGGCGGAATTACATCGCCAGAACAATATTGTGGAGTACACTGACGTTACACAAATGTACACTATTTGTGTACCAAATGTGACATACACTGTCACCCTACCAACAAGTTTACCTGTGAGTAATGCAGTCCGAAAGCGCCGTTGCATTCTACATTCAAACTCATCGATACTCTGAAGAGAGACAGACTTCACGTGGCCCTAGGTATTTGCCAAAAATCGCGTCTGAGGGTGTACAATCCCAAATGCACGTTAAAGAGTAAGTGAGTAAGTTTCCCGGTGTTCTCCAAGTATTACAAGTAGGAATCTGCGTTAAGGTAACGTATGGGTGGTATATAACCCACCCATGGCCGTGGCTCCAACTGTCGGCGGGGCCAGAGACACCATAGGGCTAAGTCACGTGACTTACAGACGCACTGCAGTAATCATAATACTACCCAAGATTTGCTTAATATCTGACAACTGTCCAATCAAAGAGCAGATTGGTGAAGTGATTGGCGAGGTGGAGAAGGTTATCGAGGCGAAATAGAACCATAATAGAAATCGGCACTAAGGCATGGGACACCATCTGGGGAACTAGGAACTGCAATCCCAGAGGAAAATCTATTCAACGCTTGTCCAACTGTAGGATATTTTTGAGTTGAGGTACCCAAAGAGCCCTGAAATAAAATACACTGACCCAATTCGCAATGAATTCGGAAATATATACAAATTCCACTTCTGTTTAAAGATGGCAATGGCCCAAAAAAGGACTAGCCAAAAAAAAAAAAAAAAAAAAAAAACTGTCGCATCTCTCCTTGCGGTTCCTATAAGGCAGATATAAAGCCTGTGTTGCTGCATGGAGCCCCCCAAGAATATCTGTAACCGTCCATGCACAAGGAACTAGAGAGCTTCCTGAACGGTATAATTCATAAAATAGTAAGGAAAACTTCCACTAATCGCATAACATCAGCTAAACTCCACGAAGAGTACAACATACCGACGTCAAAGAAGACACCAGTCGCAGACACATCAAGTTCCTTGACAACCTGAAGAACTGCATAAATCCCCTCTCCAGGGAGGTCTTACCTGAGAGGTCGGCTGCTTATACAACTGGAGCAAAGCAGAGGGCTTTTGACCTCACTGCTTCTTAGAAAGAAGACGATCCCCCACATCGTAAATCCCAGCGGGCAAAGATGCCTTATTCTGTCTTGAGACAAAATAAGGTTAACACCTGCCACATTCCACACTGGCCTGCGAGGTGCTACTGGTAATGTCTAAACTTTTAAATAAATATATAGAAGGTAAGAAAAAAATGTACCTAATTGTTGTCATCCCTTGGACTCTCTCGTCAGCAACCAACAGTTGGTAACATAATTCTTTTCTCCTTCTTATTCATTGCTTTTACTCATTTTCTTATGATAGTATGAAAAAGTTGTCCCTTGATTAAGGTTAAATTTTAATTTCCAGTGGAAGAAGATTATACAGTAGAATACCTAAGAATTTGACACTCTCCCTGTAGAGGGACTCCCTGGTTCCTTTTTCATGTTCGATAAACATCATCATGCAAAAACTGAGTGTGGAACGGAAACCGACTTGGAGATTATCAGCCGTCTGACAAGATAGCTTAAATTATCTTATCTTAACGTAGCCAGTTCAAGGATTGCCTTTTATACATTAAATTGGCTAGAATTAAGAAAAACATTTGCATCAAAGTTTAGGTAGCCAGTTAACCGTTGAGCTTTATAAGGAGAGTTCAGTCATGGATTCCGCCTTGGGAGCTGAATAATTAAAACTGAATAGTTAACAAAAAATATTATGATTTTAACCAATATTTCATTATGCAAAGTGGGGAGAAAGGTAGTCCTACTTTTCGGTAACTAAATCTTGACTGACCAGTTTAATTCTTCAGCTTCTAAAACCGAATCCTCGACTAAACTCTTCTCTAAAAGCTCGATGGATAACTAGTCATCTCCTTAATGCAAATTGTATTTATTTTAAAATAAAGGGGGGGGGGGTTCAGTGGTTCTATAATAAATATTTTAATTCAATGCAAATATATATTTTTAAAACCAATAAGATGTATTGTGATAAGTGGATGAATGTATTCACTAAAGCTTGATAAAGTAAATAATCTCAATTTAAATTAATAAATTTTTATCATAAAATGGGTTTACATAACGGAAGGACTAAGGTTCCCAAGGACGATAATTTTACCGGGAACTTGTAATCATACAAGAAGCCACGCTATTCTAGAAACATGAAATGGGTTGAGCCATCTAGAAATAGTTAGACGAGAAAAACAAAAGTCCTTAAAAATCCAAATACACTAGGCCATGAAATTAATATTTATGGTACAGGTAAACGTCCACTCTTAATAGTTCAATTTTGCTGTCTAATTCCTAAAATATTTATTTTATCGTCGTATCAAATCTGTGTTGAAGTTCATTACTCTAAAGTAAATATAACGCTTACTAGATAGAATAAACTTTCTATGCTCCACATCATTTCAGATAACCCCCCACTTTTATTCGTACGTTTCTGTTATAAAACACTACAGACTAAATGATAAAATTACTTAAATATTACTATTACAGAATAGATAACACGCATATATTATGACACAAGAAACTTATATTCCTCAGAACCAATAACAGAAACCGTAGGTATAATACAGACAGAACTAAGAGACTTATGCGATGAAGAATACATTGAAGAACTAAGGAACATAATTTCTACAACGGAACTCCTTGCGAAGCATTGACAAAACTTACTCCACAACACTGAGCATACTGAGGCTGACATGAACATAAAAAGCATACGAACTAAGCCAGCATGACTCCTATTATACAAACCATTTTCGCGACAACGGACATAACCTCACGGACAATAGAACAATGAGGAGAAGAGAAAGGAATGGACATACGCAATACTCAAACATTCAGACGATGCCATAATTAAAGAACAACTCAACGCAGACTGTATTCAATATTCAGACGCCATATTTTTACTGAAACGGCAAATAAACGAAAACGAGTATAGGAAAGGCTCGCTGACCATCTTACGAAAACAATCTAGGACAGAATAAACCATTACCAATCAAATTCATATGTTCATACTTAAATGCTGTCACACAGTCCACAATACACTTGGGCACAGGGCATCAAGGCAGTAAAATCTGAGCAGATGATTCTCGCTACCTGATGAAAACCCACGGGCTGAATCACTTTAGAAAATAAGCAGTTGAAGTCTAAGAAAGTGTGCATTATTATGTTCGGTCCGAAGATGGTATACTCTGCCAAAAGCGCTCCTCGTTAGGACGTGGCACTTAGCCATTAAAAAAGGATTCCTATGGTTATAGTGCTTATACATTCATTGGTCGAAATAACCCTTTAGATCAAAAGGAGAGTTTGTTGACCGTAGATATTATTCTAAGATGATTTTAGTTGGGGTTCGGTCAAGGTAGATCCAAAAAACACAAATTTAAAAAATGTATTTTTTTAATAAAGAATTATCTGCTAACATTTCGGCTTACATTGTAAGCCATCTTCAGGGCTATCATGAAGATGAGAGAGGACGTCCTGTCCCTAAGTTCACATTTCCATGACTCACTTCTTTTTGGATCTACCTTGACCGAACCCCAACTAAAATCATCTTAGAATAACCCTTTAGATCGTGTAACAAATATGTCCTTGTCATTTTATGAGAAATTACCAAGCAGCCCTAACCATCCCTTAGTGAGCCGCAGATGTAGGAGAAGTGGCTCAAGCCTTGACACTTACATCATTGTAAGCACTGAAGAAGTTCCTTTCTATGGCGAGCCTAGCTTGCTTACTTGTAATAAAATGACATGGTTCTATCTGGGAGATGCTCTTTTAAATCAAAATAGATTTGTTTATTATTATTTTTTTTTTTATTGTTATGACAAGGAAGTTCATATGGAAATATTCACAAACTACACAAAGAGAAATCCTCTTAGTTTTCCCAGCTATTGTGTGACGTAATTGATTTTTTCATTAATTTTCTTATTGTCTATATTTCATTGTCTATTCTAATGTCACACTTTATAGGACAGTAGGACCAATAAGAAGTGGTTAATATATAATTCTATATAAGAAGTGGTTGAAATGTTTTAAAAAATAAATAAATAAATAAAAGAAAATATGAAAATAAAGGTTTTTCCTTATAATTTCCTTATTTTTAGAATAGGTTTCTGAAAGACTGGGGTGGGTATCTGTATGGTAGTATACAGCCAAAATTAATACAAATTCTGAAGGGGGGGGGGGTTAATAAGTACTTAAGAAGTAATTATAAAGATTGGCAAGGCAAGAAACAATCTTGGAAGCTCTTTTGCACATTCAATTTCAGATTCGATTCACATCAAGACATTTATTTCTTATTATTAGTCCAGTACTCACCTTTGGCCCTTTATTTGTGTAGGTCGTCTGAAACACACAAAGTAATAATTTGTCTTTATTTAGTGTCAATTATCAGTCAATTGTTATATATTTTGTATTATATATAGTTGACTTATTCTCCAAAACAGTATTCAAGAGTAGTGTATGTAAAAACAATTCGTACTTATATACTTATTACGAAATATTCAAGCTTATGTACCTATAGATACGTATAAGCCATTTATCTATTTTCTTCCTTTTGAAACAAGTGCTAATATACACTACTTTCCTTTAGAATTAATTATAAATTTATTTAATAGCATCAAAGCATCAAATGTTTTTGTAAGTTATTTTCTAATGATTTCCAGAATAATTTGTACAAGTAGATGTTATTTATATTTTATAACTCTACTAAATAGTTTTCTTTTTTTTTTAATATTACTGAAATAGTTTGTACTTGTAGATGTTACATATAATATATATTACTAGAAATTGTTTTAAAATTATTTCCCAAATAGATTTTATTAGTAGATATTATTTATAGTTTAGAGCACTATTTGTTCTTTGCATATCCTTTTCAAATTTATTTTGTTAATTATTTAATTTTTTTAATATTTGTTCGACCATTTAGGGTATTTCAGACCGTTCGCCGCAAGGAAGTGTAATTGTTGTTTTGTTTTTATTAGTCTGTCATCCTCCCATTCAACCATTTAGGGTCTTGCAGGGAGGGGCTATCTACAGGTTCCCACCCCATTCTAAACATCCATGACTTGGAAGAAGCTGTTATTTAAANTCAAAAATCGATATGTCTATATTAAAGACTCTTCTGAAGTTTTAATTAATGTGGGAATATAATAAATAAATTGTGAGCTTTGTCCCACACAATCACTTACTCAAAGAAAAATCAAAATATGAATATGTGACCACAAAACATTGTAAAGATTCTGAATGGTGAAAACAACAATGTTAATCTTCCATGGGATGTTGGTTGATTGAGGAGGATGAGATAGTTGGGGTTCGGTCAAAGGTTTATTATTAAATTTAAAAAAAATTGGTAAACCAATATGGTTTTAATTTGAATCGTACAGAGAGCTAGAGAAAAAAACTCTCTACCTCATCCGAGGAGGTAGAGATTTTTTTTTTTTTCTTCTAACACCCTGTACAATTCAAACTAATAATGAAATGTGGGATTACTTTATCACAATTATCATCATGATTTCAATACGGTTTTATTTTGACCAACGTTTAGTTATGTGGCACGATAAAAAATTTTTTTGTACAATTAATGAGAGGGAATAGAATAAAAAAAATCTATCTGTCCCAGCCAGGAATCGAACCTGGATCTCCTGCTATCAGATAGCAGGAGATCCAGGTTCGATTCCTGGCTGAGACAGATAGATTTTTTTTATTCTATTCCCTCTCATTAATTGTTTAAAATTTACCTGGGATAAAATACCACAACCAAATAAAATATTTATAAAGAAAAAAAACTTTTTTGTCTTTGTGGTGGAGCTTAAGCCGGTGGTCGAGACTCGGTTTGTTGCATTAATTTTTTCTTTGGAAGATTTGTTAGAAAACTTCGTAGCAGTGTTAGAAGTAGTGGACAGGAAATATTTTCTTAACATTTGGCTCAGCAATTTGTGTGTTGCCTGTATTTGGCTAACCCCAAGAAATCGGTTTCATTACATTTTTCAGATATTTGTTTTCTAGTTTCTCTATTTTTAACTCAACCAACCACTTATTATATAAATCAGGCTATCTATTAGTTTGGTTCATCTACTACTCAAATTGTGACAGATTGGCTGCGCATAACTAATTTGACTCGAATTAAGCGCGGATTCAACTTTTGAGGAGCTACTCAATTTTCTTTTCAAGTGATTCTTTTAGGAGAGTGCATTTTTTCTATTTATTTTTCTCTCTTTTCGACTAGTGCGTGTAAAGCTGAGCAGTTGACACATTTACATTTATTAACAAGCATTCATGGCCTTCTTCCACGCATTTCACTCGAATTTTAATATTACAATTTTTAGTTGAGTGTCTAAAACGGACACAAGAACGGGGATTAGGCTCATAAAGTCTGACTCGTAAACCAAAAAATTCAAGATTTACCCTTCCAGGAAGATTTGTGGTTAAGATCTATGCCGGGACAGGAATTTTATTCTCAATCAGTTTTATAAAAATTATTTGTACGTTGACGATGACTTGATTCGAAAATTAAGATCCTATTTCTCCTTCACTTCAATTCATTAGAACGTAGCAAATTACAGCACACTTGGATATGTCTTGTCTTTAAAACTACCTGAATACTCTCCTACGGCATAATTGTTTTTTCCAAACAATTTCTAATAAGACAGAATATTTTTCATAATCTTAACATTAGATTTGGGGGCAACACCTTTAACAAATCCACATACACTAAACAGGCTAAATTTATTAAACGTTTTCTCATCTGTCGTTTTTAGAGACATTACTAGACATTTTCTCGTAAATTTACCTTTTGTGTTATAAATTCTCTCATCCCCCTATCGGGGGAATCTGGAGGTTCAGTTTCCATTATTTTAGAAAGGCGAAAACCTCACTAAAAATAATAATTTTGGCGTATAGTCAGACAAGAACTTAAAAATAATAATTATAATTATATATATATATATATATATATATATATATATATATATATATATATATATATATATATATATATATATATANTATATATATATATACATGTATCCTATCTGAAGGTCAATAGGACAAAGTAAAAGGTACTCCGAGATCAACTCATTTATATTTTGCAGTTCAGTTTGTAAACAAAGTTAAGTGCTCTGATATGTAAAAATAAAATAAAAACTCTGAAAAGAAGTTTTTAGAAGAAAACCAAAATTTACTTAGAACGCCAAGATTTGGTTTTTCAGCAGCCCTAGATAAGCAGATTAGGTTTAAATTAGCAGTTGGTTAAGCTGTAAATTTTATATTTAAATTAATATCGCTTGAAATTAATATTTACTCTTGATATTTACTTCGACTTATCTTCAGATATTGCACCAGTTTGCTGGCGAGCATCAGATAAAATGCTTTAGTAATGATAAAAGGGCAAGAAACTATTAGAACTTTAAATATTGATATTAGTTTTGGTATTTAATTCCACTTTAATTTTCTACCAGAAATACAAGAGAAAATGATTTAAAAAATCGTACCACCTCAGCCGGGACTGAGGTGGTAAGATTTTTTTATTCTATTAGAGATAACGTTTCAATTAATTTATTTTCAACTATTTTTTTGTGTTATTTACATATTCCCAGATTCATTCCCTAATATTTAAAATTGAGTACAAGTTAACTTTATTAAAGTAGTAAATCGAAATTTACTCTAAACTTTTAGTATTATGAAGCAAGGGCACTCATGATTTTTTTTAATGAAAAGTTTTTAATCTATTATTGAGTCATATTTCATTACTACAAACTAAAAATTAGCAATTTTCAGGCAAAATATAGAAAAAATGTTTTTATAACTTATAATGAGAACAACCCAAAATTCCCTCGGCATTCACTAAAAAAGGGTGAATATTCGAATAGGGATTCAGATTTTTCTAGTCATGTCATTATTTTCTGTACAATTCAATCGGACTGTATTGTTATATTCAATATTCAGTGCAAACTTGTGATATCGCTTGTTTTATGTTGCATGCTATCCGCAAAAAACATAGTGGACTATGTTTGCGACAGGGAACAAATACAGGAATGGTGAAGTCTAGCACCTGTGGAGTAACAAAGAGATTCAAGAAAAAACTCACCATGTCGCTGGCCAACTGTAGTTGTTGACGCCCTGAGCCATGTATATATACGCCGGCTGCCATGACTCAGGAATGTCGTTCTCCTACCTTGCTCCATGACTCTTGTGTAATATCAAGGACAACCTGGTATGTCCATGGAGTCCTGGTAAATATTTGTCCCAGAACTGCGTGGCGTTCCTGTAACACATGCATTCTTGTCAATTATTTCATTTAAGGATTTAGGTATATAAGTTTGAGATAAATGTGGCTCACTATATTAATTATTAAGTATCACTGGAGTAGCGCAAAGTAAGCTAATTGTCCAAGTTCATTAGAGTTGGAAGCTAACGACAGGAAATGTCGAATGTTATCTTCAATGATGTAAATAAAGCTGGAGAAATTATATTAGTTAGGGTTTCGGCCAGGATCAGAAAAATAAACGCAAAAATAAATGCTCTCTCGGAGTGCAGAGCTTAACTAGTCTCGGTATAGTTCTGCACTCTGAGATGTGGCCATTAACTTCTCCTCGGAGATCTCTCCATACATCACTATCCTCACGATGGCTTACAAATTAAGTCGAAACGTCATAAAATAGTTACCCAATGATTTTGGAGTATTTTATTTTTCTGATACTGGCCGAAACACTGACTAATTTCTCCAGCATAATACTCGACGGCCAACGAACCTCCAACCATGTCGTATATAACCTTGATGGGAAAAGTTATCACTGTGGCTGCCTCAAGACCTATAAGGAAGTGTTCAACCCTTCGAGTTACATTTTTAAATGTCTTAATTGATCTACTGTTGTAGATCTTCTAAAACTGTTGTAGAAGATAATTGTTACTTCAAAGTTAAACTGTTGTAAAAGAAAATTACATTTTTCTCCACAAGCCGTTGACTGACTGAACTGAGTTCTGTCTATCAATAACATAGATTTGTTCATGCTTGCAAATAAAATTATATTGAAATATGGACTTTGCAGCAACCTATGCTCCTGCCATTGTGCATAATTTCATTTGAGCATATTAATAATCCGTTATCTTTGTGGGAGCTTTACGGTTTAAGAATTAAGAAAGATAATGAAATAAAATAAAATTGTTTACACAATGTTTTAATGAATGTAGACGATTTTAATTTGACTTTATTTCTGTCTGATCTCAAAATTTCTGAATATAAAGATAAAATCTTTATTTTTTTTGTTAAGAAATGATAATATAGCACAATACTGATTTTAAAGTGAGTGTATTCAAAGGCTGTACCGTTTAGCCATCAATCGCATAGTCTTCTGTTTAAAACTGTCTTGAACTGGCTTAATCATTCTTTCTTGAAAATTTCTCTCTCTCTCTCTCTCTCTCTCTCCCTCTCATATAATTANTACTTATTGATATAAATATATATATATATATATATATATATATATATATATATATATATATAAAAGAGACCAGGAGTGAAGCAGTTGTATCTATGACAATAAAGAATAAAGCCAGATTGCCTAGACTCGGTTTAGTGAAAAGTTACGAGTGATTTTGAGATAGATGACGTACTCTTAAAAAATAAAACAGTATCATAAATTAGCTGAAATTTTTTAAATTATTGTTGATTTCTGAGAGCAGTAGTCTCATTGTATAATTATTGTTGCTTTATCTTTACCTAATAAATTAGAATAAAGTATATTAATCCAATTGCCATTATTTGTTCATAACATTATGTCGGCCCAGGAAACATATACGAACATCCAATATTTGAGCATTATAAGGAAAATAATCAGCCTGGACTTAATTTACTCATTTGTTAGTAAGAAAATTAAATAGTTAAAATATTCATAACCAAGCCATTTAATTTTTTATTATGTCATTTTGTTTTGTGTGCGTATATGTTATTTGGTTTACATTGATAAAAGAGTAAAACAAATATAGCTTCAATAACTGAATACAAAAAAGAGCAAAAATATATGAATACAAGTTACTCCATAACTGTTAAATAGCTAAGCTGAGCAGTAAATACTAGAGAGATAGAAAATAAATGATCAAAGGTATTCACTAAAGAGGATGCTTATAAGGCTCCTGAAAGAACAATACCTGAAAACACATATCTCTCAACAAATCTATGTTTCAGTATAGAGTTTATCTCCAGGAGATGAAAAAGGTTTACTGAATCTCTAGAAGAAAGTGATTAAAACATCTGGGGCCACAATGTACGAGGAAATCCAACTAATATTTGTTACATTGGTAATTATAACAGTTACTGTTTTCATCAAATCCTTTTTGCTCCAAGCAAGAGATGGTTACTAACAGCTTTTGGAGAAGGGACATGACCAATGCTCAGATAACCTGCCAGTTCCAAGAGTGTGACTTAGCAAAGTGTAGGAGAATTGTGTTACATTATTTACCTCTCCCCTCAGTTAGCAGAATAAAAATTGAAATAATCAGAATTTTGCTCCTACGTATAACCTTTTTCATATATGAAAAATTGCTTTAAAAAATTGATTTGAAAGCTATTATTATTTATGTTATACTGTTATATTAATTTATTAGATGAGAAGGTAGATCCAAAAAAAAAAAAAAAAAATACAAATTTAAAAAAGGGTATTTTTTTAAAACGATTATCTGCCAATGTTTCGGCTTACATTGTAAGCCATCTTTAGGGATGTAGAAATACAATGTCATGAGAATACAATAATAATTGAAATTAGTATAATAGAGAATTATAACATAATGTGATATCAAGAGTATGAATGTAGAAAGCTATGTAATAGAATTTAAAAACATGCAGACAACCTCTTAAAAAAAAAAATTATTAATAAATTAAAACAGTAATTGACCACACCTGCCTATCATGAAGACGAGAGAGGACGTCCTGTCTCTAAGTTCACATTTCCATGACTGAGAAGAAAATATAATTTTTCAAAATTACCCACAAATACTATGGGTGGTGGGGGGAAAGGTAAGAGGCGGAAGGTACAAAGGGAGAGCGGCCTGTTTCAAAAGGGGGCAATAAAAGGACAAAGAAAAAATGGAAGGGTATTATTGGGAATAAGTAACTTTGGAACTGGAAAAAATATTTGACAAGTTTATTAAGAAGGAGGGGGCTAATGGTTTTATGAATGTTGGAAATTAAAATAAGTTGAAGAAATTTGTTCTATGTCTGTTCTGTTTTTAACTGGATAGTGTTGTAAGTTAATGTGAACGGTTTCAGATATAAGGCGTTTGTGTTCATAGGGTTCAGTGGAAAGAATGGTTATGCTTTCAAAATCAAATGGAATGCTCTTCATGAAAAACGTGTTTAGTGAGGGCAGTTTTTATTAGTTTATTCTTTAAGTCATTTTTATGGTTATTGATTCTACGGGAAATAGAGTTCTTTGCTTGTCCAATGTAAGAACCATGGCAATTAGGTGTGGAACAGAGAATTTTGTAGACGAGATTAGTTCTGTTAGGAAGGGGAATGGGGTCTTTGAGAATGATGTAAATAAAATCATCTAATAATAATATCTACGTTCAAAAAACTCCATTTGTTATATTTAATCTATTTTTTATGTGCCCTACATAAGTGTAATAACCCCAAAAACTGTTAGTTTAAGACAAATAAGTGAATTCTTGAATTGCTCTAGTAACCAAACCATATGTATGTATGTTTGTAAGTATGTATATATATATGCACAAACGAAACTATCGACCAGCTGATGCTGAAAATACTTAACTAAATCTATGGACATGAGGTTTGTGCTATTTTGACAAATGCTTTAAACATCTTTGACAGATAAAAATATCTATTTTTTTTTTTTTTTTTCAGTTTTTGCAGTTTGTGGGACAAATTTAACATTTGAAAAATTATTTAAATCCATTTATTATTCTTACATTTTTGTCAAATTTGTACATCAAGTAGATGATTTTCATTGATCCAATAATTTGATTAACTTTATACAATTTAATATTAAGTAGTAATTTTCAAAAAAATATTCAATTGAAATGATTAAATATAAAGGGAAATAAACTATTGTTATATAATTTACTGCATTTTTAATTTCTAACTATGCTATAGCCAAAAGTCAATCAAGTCCCAAGCCCCAATTGAAAAAAGAGGAGAGTTGAGCAAAGGATTTTTTTCTCCTAATCTGTAAAAAGATTATTGCAATGTGATCCAACGAGAATAAGCTGCAAAGAACTTGAAGAAGCATTAGATATGCATTAAATTTTTCTCTACAGAGCATTTTATTTATTATAGAGGCCTAAGACCTCCTGAACACCCTCACCTGGCAAAGAAAGACTGATTGAAGATAAGGTCTACATCTAAAGCTCCAGAGGTGAAAGTGAAATTTCATTATTTAACATATCTTTGTAAGTAAACTGCCATTTATAAAAAGTAAAATATTTTGATAATGTATTTAATATTTTATTATTACTAAAAAAAAAATTACAATTCCACTCTATGTTGGAAGGAAGACAGATAAAAATCAACTCAGAATAGTGTGATAACCCATAGATAGTCCATCCCCTGACTTCTATAAGTGGTTGAGAGATAAAAAGGATGACAAGAAAAGATTACACTGAATTATTAAAGAAAAGAATAACAAACCTTTTAAGTCATTTATTATAAAAATTTAAAAATTGCAAATAATACAAAATTTAAAGAATAATAAAATAAAAGTCAATGCATATGTATTATACAATAGGAATAAAATTAGATAAAAAAAATATAGGCATATCTTTAATTTGATAAATAAAATAAAAGCTTACATTACAAAAATATTTTATAAACTAGTACATAAGTGGTAATTAAATACATAATTATCGCCCCAACAAAAAAACTATATAACCCATAGACAGTCCATCCCCTGACTTCTATAAGTGGTTGAGAGAAAAAAAGAATGACAAGAAAAGATTACAGTAGATTATTAAAGGTAATAATAAACCTTCCAAGTCATTTTATAAATTGCACATAATACAAAATTTACAGAATAATAAAATAAATTACAATGCATACATGTATATATATATTTGCTCCAAGCAAGAGATGG
>KZ806948.1:755036-766549 GCA_000696205.2 Oncopeltus fasciatus
TTACAATTTGAGTATAGTAAATTTATTATCTGCTGATATTACGGCTTACAATGCAAGCCAAAACATTGGCAAATAAATTTATATATAATAGGAATAAAATTATATCACAAAATATAGGCATATCTTAAATTTGATAAATAAAACAAAAGTATACAATAAAAAAATATTTTATAAACTAGCATATAAGTGGTAATTAAATACATAATTATCGCCCAAACAAAAAAAAAACAACTCAGAAGGAACTTAGAAAAGATAAGGTGGTATAACTTTGTCCTACTGGGGAAGAAGCAGCTATTTTTATGAAAAAAAAAAAAAATCAATAGAAGGTGTAAGTATAGTACAATAGCTGAAAGACTAATCAATAACTGTAATAACACATAATTAATACAACATATGATGATGTCTAGAGCAAAAATTTGCTTGACTCTAGAAGTAGAAGACAAAGTCAGGTTTAAGATTGGAATAAAACAAGATTTTTATTTACTACTGCCAAAATATCACATAAAAATGCAAGACATGAAGTTATCAGTACTTTGAAACTATTTTAGTGATTGTATTTAGTCATTATTAATTGAATTTATAGTTATTGTACTTATGACAAGGAGTACCAAGGTGACAAGCCTGGTACAAGAGTCTGTAGTAACTGAATTATAAGACTAGAGCTAAATTATTTAAACACATATTCAAAAGTTTAGCAATTTACAGTACATTTCTCTGAAACCATGAAATCAACAAGAATATGTTTATATATAAGGTCAGATGGGTTTTGATGATATTTATCATTTTAAGAGCAATTTCCCAAGAAAATAGTGATTTTTATTGGTGTAAGCCAGTGCTCAGTGATTTCAGTTTCCATTTGAAACTTAAGTATTGCTTCACATCTAATATAAACCTACTGGTTTTCATTTTAGTACTTCAAAATATTCTTCTCCCTTTCAGAGCTTTTCAAAAGTTCCAAATCAGCCAGAACTTTCAATAAAATTAGTTAAACTCTTGCGTTTATTTGTAGTAAGATCCATAGAAAAGAATAATAGATGAGTGCCTCTGGCTAATAATATGGATAAAATAAATATACAAAGAATTGTAAAAACTAAATAGCTAAAAGCAAAGGAATATACCAGCCAAATTTAAGGTTTATATTCAACTAAGTAGTTATGAAGAGAGGAGAGGAATGCTAGCTTCTCGGAGAAACCTTTCATATTTGGAGCTGGAGATGTACAAAAAGAGTCCCCACTTAGCAGACATGAAGGTCCACACTGCTCCCATCACCAATGATTCCTTGATAGGGTAAACACCTGTCAAAACAAAATTATATTTAGATTAAAGAAAATTATCCAAAGCAAGTATTGATAAATAAACCTTGAAATCTATGTCAAATTATTACTTAAATCAATATAAATGAACTCATGATTTTAATTTCCAACATCTGGTGTGCTAACTACTTTAGACTTATAGTGGGCAATGGCTTAGTTGAGGGAATCCTAAGTCTGGTGTAGCAGGTTTGAATCTTGCTTTGCAGTCCTTAAAAACATATGACCAGTGTCACAGATATTTAGAACAGGATAGAATAATCCCTTCTTCTATGAACATAAGTGGTTGAAGAAAGAATGAAAATTAGTAGATATCTAACAAAGAAAAGGTATTGTGGGAAAATAACCTTCAAAATATTTTTGATAAAATGACACCTGTTAGACCTGTTGAGCTGAGCTTTCATCATAAGTTCAGCCTCCTTTATTGCTATAACAAAACCACATGACATATTTATGTCTAAGTTTTCTTGGTGATTGTGATTTTCCAGGACCAGTTTTATTAGTTAAAATATTTTAGATGGGTCATGTCCTTCAAGAATAAGAAAATGTAATTGAGTTTAAGAGATTCACTTTCCACACCAATCAGCAATATAGTTTATCACACAGTTAGAGGTAGAAAAAAAAAAGACTATCGCATAAGAGCAGCTTAAACTAAGAACATTTTCAAATTTTGTTTAAAAAAACTCAGTTTTTATTTTCACAATAGAAACATGGATGTGTTTTGTTAAAAGAATTTAAGAAATAGTAGCTGTTAACTTTAAACCCAAAGCATGGGCAAGTAATAGTTTCTTCAGCCAGCTAAAATTTTCATTTAAACACAATGTAACTCAGTACATGAAACTAAAATAACAGCTCAAATATTTTCTGTAAACAAATAAAATATGTTGACTAGGAATGGGATTTATCTGAAGCCCAAAATTTGATCAAGAACATTTTAATGCACTAACATGTGAGACTTTAATTTAAGTAGAACAAATTTTGGCATATTTCATTTTTTTTTAAATATTTTAAAAGGGACAAGAAATACAATTTTAATATAAATAAAAGGTTTAAAATAAGGGACTTTGGTGTAAAAAAAAGTGACATGGAGGAACTGCTTAACAAAATAGAATTCCTTAGTTTCCTTCAGAAGGATATACATGAGAGTACATGACAAATGATATCTTACAAGCCACAAAGAGAATTGATAATAAAAGGAAAAACCACTAACTAAACCTGGCTCGGTACTGGGAACTTAGGGTGGGGATATACTCAGTTATCAGAAGTTACTATTTTAAATGAAAATTCCACAGAACAGAAACGTTAGAAAATAAAATAATTTTTAAATAATTAATAATAAATAGGGAATTGAATAAAAATCTATCAATTTTTTAAAATTTATGTTAGATAAAAATCTATTAATTGTTTNTGCTTTCACAACAAAATTTGGTAAATCGTTTTTAAATGTAAATTGGAAGACTAAGTTCGTTACAAATAAGAGTGGTTTAATCCCTAAAATATCAAGTGCGAGTATAACAAGTTTTTCCGCAACAGTAATGCTAATGAAAGAGAACTGAGATTAGTTTAGTGAATAAATATGGAGGTAAATAGTCGACCATAGTGGTTTATGAGGAAAGGTCAGTCAGGTATTTGGTCTCGGAAGCTGAACAATTGAAAACTGATTTAAGAATAAAAAGTTTTTTTTTTTTTTAAATTTCAGTCAACGTTTCGGCCTAAAATATATGCCTTCATGGGAAATGGGATGGTAGGAAGAGAGACTCTTGCTCTTCGTTTAACAAATTTTGACCTAAACAGGACTTTGAGATTTAGTTACTGTAGAGCAGGAGTCATTCTCCCCCATTACCCTGATGAAGGCCTGGAATTTAGGCCGAAACGTTGGCGAAAAGAAAAAAAAACTTCTTTGTTCACAAATCAGTTATAATTCTTCTTTTCCCAAGACCGAATCCCTGTCTTACCTAGTCAACTAGCTACCTCCAAATTTTCTTATTTACTTAGAAAAAGTCACAAAAAATTTGTAAATATTTATACTTTATTATAATAAAAATATCACCACACCTTTCCACAAACAAAATAAATGATCCTATTATAAATTATTATTATATTGCAGGTATAAATCCTGTTGTAGAAATTAGAAAATTTAAGGAGAGGTGAGGAATGGAGCCATTGGTGAAATGGATGATAAGGGTGTCTAGGAAGGGGAGTGATAGACTCAATTTCTATGGTGAATTTTAGACAGGGTGATAGGAGTTAAATGCAGTAAGGATCTGGGAGATTTTTTCTGGATTAAGAATAAGGAACAGGACATCGACATATTTTCTAAGGAACAAGATTTCTAAGGAATCCCTCTAGATTCATTATCGCAATCTTCAAAGCAAGGAAACCACCCTTGATACAACATGAGATAACATAGCTACAGAAATGTACTTTGGGAATTGAACACTGCTAAGGATATTCCAGGTTAAAAATGAGGAGAGCTCAAGCAATGATTTACATCACAGACAAGGTAACCAAACACAAACTAACTTAGTTTAGACACATCATTTGGATAAATGAAAAAAAGATCAACAAACATATTCTATAGAGATTTCCAAAGGAAAGAGGAAGCAAAGTCAGAAAAGCCAGAAAAGATAGAGGGAGAAATTGCACAAACTGGGGAACAATCTTGAAGAAACTTTCTGTAAATACTAAATTGAACAATTGAAAGAAATAACAATGTAAACTAAAGTTATGATCTATACTCTCCTTTTTATTTGCAGTAATCGACTACTCCATTCTATAGAATTTATGAAAGTAGGATTGGATATATTTACTCCCCCCCCCCTCCAAAATTTTGTGAAGTAACAGTAATTAAATAATCAGTGGGAGCTCAGTACATCAAACTGACATCAGTTACCAAGGGTAGGTTACAAGCACTTCTATAAATCCATAATATACACGAGCAACAGTCCCAAAAATCTTGAAACACAAATAATGATATTAGTTGTGGTATGCAATCCCACATTGAATTTAATACAAAAAAAATGTAAAGGGAGCCAGAAAAAAAATCTACCTCAGCTGGGACTCGAATTGGAAAGCTGGAGACCCGGGTTCAAGTCCTAACTGAGGTAGTAAGTTTTTTTTTCTGGCTACCTTCACATTTCTTGCATGAAACAAAATTTTGTATTATATTAGTTTGAGCCTATTTTTCAATCCTGATTATTATTCTGATAATCCTGAAATGAAGGCTTTCAATCAAGCTAAGTTCAGGATTTATAGAAAGCAACCAGAAGAAATTAAGGTTCCTTTAATAATAATTGTAAATTATTGTTAAAAGGATTTAAATTATTATTATAAGTTTCCTGGTGGAGTAACACCAGGGTACGTCTCTATAAAAGGACTGCTTTTAGTTCATCTCAACTCCTGGGAGGAAAAGAGGCTTCTAGGAAAAAGTTACAATTCAGCCAAGAATAAATAGATAAATATGTTTATTTATGTATGTATGTATGTATGTATATATATATATATATGTGTGTGTGTGTGTGTGTAAAATTATATACATNTAAATATATATATATGAAGAAAAACTTAACTTACCTATATGTTCATAGAAGATTCTGAACAAGTACCACACTAGGATACCAGTTATTCCTATGGTGAGTATGAAAGCAAACGCTTTAATTGCAGACATAGTATGTTCAGAATGCCATTCTTCTAACTTCCCTTTGAACTTCAGGAAGTGGAGGTGAAGGTTCAATACAGCTAAACATGCTGAAAATTGAAGAAATGAGTAATCAAGAAGCTGAGAAGTATACACACAGCTAGTTCTTTTATGTAAAGTTACTATTTACATAATAACCTTTGCAAAGTTTTTCTTTATAAATATAAATTGGAAATTGTGAGAGAAAAAAAACATACATTCAACTATAAGACCACAAAATTATTTCTATAGATTAAAAACCAAGCCTAACTTTACAAGAGTGAGAAGTTGGGCTTGGTTCTATCATCATCATTCTATCAATCATTTGTCACACTCAGTACTAAACATTTTTTAAATGGTTTTTGTGATAACTTCAATTTTCCTTAACTTATTTTTCTTTAAAATTATTTGTACAAATAAGACCAGTTTTCGATCTTTTTAAATACTAAATAAATATTTAGTTTGCTGAAGAGTTTAAATATTGTATAAGATAAGTGAAAGCATGAAGCTCACAGTATAGAGAATGTTATAAGAAAACTATAGTTTTATATTTTTTTTCCAGCTAAGGACAATTATATTTGATCAGTCTACTGGAATATGAGGCTTGGCATATGAAAGATAATATTACAACAACAATCTTCATAAATCAACATAGCATCAAGTGATTCCTTTCAAATGACATTAAAAATTATTTATTTAGCAAAATCTCTCTAAGCTAATTAGACTACTTAAAATGAAGAGAAGAGATTAAAAGTGCTACATTAATGAGAAACAAAATGAGAGAATTAAGGAGAAATAAATATAGATAAATTAAATCAATGAATATCAATTTTGGACAATAAACTAAGAGTAAAATTTACTGTCGTAGAATGTTAAGCCAAATTTTTTAATGGCCACCCAGTAAAAACAAAGCTTAACATATTATTAATGAGTCATCTAAATATAATTAAAAGGAGGTTAAATAAGTAGCAAAATATATTTTTTCACCTGATAAAAACGACCAAAACACAGCTGTTGTATTGCCATAAGCATAAAAACTGATACTGCCAGAGATACCTAGAAAAATGCCTATAATACTTAAAGCCAAATGAAGACAAATTTTAAAATTTGTCATTTTACAATTTGAGTATAGTAAAATTATTATTTGAAAACAAAATGAGAATCAAACAAATTAAAAAAATTGTGAAGATATGAAAAATACCTTCAACATTATTTACACATATGGCTAGAAGTGAAACAATTCTACTTCTATTATTTTGTTTGTGATAACTTCCCCCCTCCCCCTCCCACTAACCAAAGTGTGAGTAAATGGTGTGTTATCTTTGAGAAGAAATCGATTTTAAAATCATAAAATTACTTTCTTTTTTTTTTTTTTGGATTTCCCTTGTAAATTTCAAAAGTTAAAGCAAATAATAATAGGCAACTTTAATATTTTACATGAAAACTTTACTAAGCACGAAGAACGAAATAAGAATAGAAGAATAAAAGTAGGGGGGCTGATAAATATAAATTAGTTAAATACATTTTTTCTTCAATCTTTCAAACATTACATTTGAAATAATGCTTCTCTAAATAACTTAGTACTATAAAACCTTAAAGTTCGTAGCTCTCTTAAAATTGATCAGTGTATTTGTGTTTGTACACCTAATCGAAGCAAGGATCCATTTTGTTTCATTTTTAATCATGGATGAAAAAACTGTATGTCAAAAATATGAAGGTAAAGAATATTGTTCTCAATATATACCCGGCCAAACATTATTTTATAGGTATTTTCTTTCCAATTTATTGACAAAGAATAATTACCTATTATAATTTAACTAATAATAAAGAATTTACTATTACAAATATAATTTTTTTGTGGTATTTAATCCCACGTAAATATTAATAATTTTTAGTGGAAGGGAACAGAATAAAAATCTAACTGTCCCAGCAGGAAATCCAGGTTCGGGTCCTGGCTGGGACAGTTAGATTTTTATTCTGTTCCCTTGCTCTAAAGTTTGTCAAAATTAACTATTACTTTTAAAAATTTAAAGATTGTTTTCTTAATATAGCCTCTTAGAACAAATTATTGTTTTACTTCTTTGTTTTGAGTTTAATTTTTTTTTTTTTTTTCCAGAAACGGCAAAGGCGTATGTATGGTTTTAATTGTTTAATAATGCCCTATGTACTTAATTTACCTTGAATAAATTTGAAAACTATAATTCTTGTTTAGCTTTGAACACCTTCTACGGAATTTCTATGACGAAGAACCACCTTTATTATTACTTTACTATGGTGAATGTATTTCTCAAATAGAAGAATTATTATCCCTAGAAAGAGATCCAACTCTATTGGTAATACTTCAGTATAAAATTATTTAAAAGTTATTAAAAAATGAGGTATAGCACGAACCTATCTGAAACTTGTACTTTTCTTAGTTGTTTTGGAGCTAACCTCTAGATTACAGATAAACCTCCATAATTCATTATAAATTATTTTCTTACATGGAAATAAATAATTTATTTTATTTTTTAAACCCCATTTTCGGGCTACATCATATAAAGGACAAAGAAAAATGTAGTAACGCTGAGCTGACTTTTTTTTCTTTTTTTTTACAATCAGAGCACAGTTTTATTACATAGTTTGGGTGGTTCGTTGGCCGTCGAGTATTATGATAGAGAAATTATTTTAGTCAGGGTTTCAGCCAGGATCAGAAAAATTAAATACTCCAAAACTATTGGGTAATTATTTTATTCATGCCGACGTTTCGACTTAACTTGTAAGTCATCATCAGGGTGATAGTGATGTCTGGAGAGATCTCTAAGGGATGTTTATGATCAAATTTTAGAGAGCATAATTAAAAAAGTCAGTTTAGTTCTGCGTTCTCAGATGTGACCATAAAGCCCCCTCGGAGATCTCTCCGGACATCACTAATGCTCTGATGATGACTTACAAGATAAGTCGTAATAACTGCAATAATACAATAGTTACCTAAAAATTTCGAGCATTTTATTTTTCTGATCCTGACCGAAACCCAGTTTGAATATCTACCATGTGCATCAGGTAGTCGTTAGCATTTATGATCATTTAGATATTAAATTAACGTTCAATGTTTTTTGAATTTGACCAATAATCTTGTGAGCAGAACCACGAAAGCAGGGCAGGGATTTAGAGTTTGGGGAGAAACATGATTTAGCTTCTAGGAAGAAACCGTGCCTGAGGAAGCGTACCTTAGTGGGAGAAATTGGCTTAAGATTCACGAGTGCATAAAATAAGCGTAGCTTCGTATAGAAGATTGTTATTAAATTAATTTTATTATTAAAATTGAGATAGAATGCAACGTATGATATTTTTTTTTTTTTTTATTTACCTCTTATTCAATACATTATTTTATATATTATATATATAAATATATATATATATATATATATAAAAGAGCGCGAGGCTTTGCCTGGTTAACTTAAATTTTAATTTTAAGGCCTAGAATGAGTAATTAGTTGCTTTCACAACAAAATTTGGTAAATCGTTTTTAAATGTAAATTGGAAGACTAAGTTCGTTACAAATAAGAGTGGTTTAATCCCTAAAATATCAAGTGCGAGTATAACAAGTTTTTCCGCAACAGTAATGCTAATGAAAGAGAACTGAGATTAGTTTAGTGAATAAATATGGAGGTAAATAGTCGACCATAGTGGTTTATGAGGAAAGGTCAGTCAGGTATTTGGTCTCGGAAGCTGAACAATTGAAAACTGATTTAAGAATAAAAAGTTTTTTTTTTTTTTAAATTTCAGTCAACGTTTCGGCCTAAAATATATGCCTTCATGGGAAATGGGATGGTAGGAAGAGAGACTCTTGCTCTTCGTTTAACAAATTTTGACCTAAACAGGACTTTGAGATTTAGTTACTGTAGAGCAGGAGTCATTCTCCCCCATTACCCTGATGAAGGCCTGGAATTTAGGCCGAAACGTTGGCGAAAAGAAAAAAAAACTTCTTTGTTCACAAATCAGTTATAATTCTTCTTTTCCCAAGACCGAATCCCTGTCTTACCTAGTCAACTAGCTACCTCCAAATTTTCTTATTTACTTAGAAAAAGTCACAAAAAATTTGTAAATATTTATACTTTATTATATGAGAAATTTCATGAATCTGAGCAGGCACCCAATCCCTGACTAACATCTTCTCATAATAAATAAATATATAAATAAAATATATATTCTTTGAGGGTGGAGGATTACATGAGCTGTAAAGTTCAAGCACAAATATCCTCAGTATCTACTCTCTTGAGGAAGTCGCTTAGTTTGCGCAACTCCGACGCGAAGGACTTTTTTCCTGTGCAGAATAACAACTGCCATTTACCCTTATTTGTGTCTGTCTTAAAAGCATGTTCTGTCGAAGGCAACTGGCAAACTAGAAGGCTAAGATGATAGGCCTAGATGAGTTGGGGGACGATTCTGTGGGAAATGAGATATGGTTTTGACAAGAACAGTTAACTGTCAACTGATATATATATATAATTTTTAATCATTATTAGCTCTGTAAGAAATAAAGTTAATAAATGCCTTTCCTTTTTATTTCTGTTATTTTTAAAGGAAGGTTTAGAAAATGTTTCAAGTCAGATCAAGTGGCAGCAAGGACGAATACGGGACGCTTATTCATCAGATGTAAATCCCGAGAACCCACAAAGGATTCAGGCAATAACGAATGCCTCGCAGGAAGAGAAGAAACCTCTGGAAAAGAAAGGTATTAACTAGTTATACTTTACGTTTCTGTGATTGTTATATAAAAAATTAATAAAAATAAGAAATTTAATTGGTTCTTCAAAGGGGGGTCATTCATCGGTAATGAAAGATTGATGGTCTCTTTCCAAGAAAGAACTCCATAACTTTCCCTTCGACAAGCAATTCCTCCGAGTCGAAAGGTAGAAAATAGATATAATAACTTACAATTAAAATTGGGCTCGCCCAACACTTACAATAACATTCTTAAATATATGGGAATATTAGGGATAATATGCGTGTTTTTCTTAAATGTTATTGAATATAGACATTGTAAAATTATGTGTTAAATTTATTTTGTTCTGTACGTTTTTTCGTAACGCTAATAATAACTAATATATTAAGATTTAAAATTTGGTCCCTCTCAATCCCTACCTATCAAAAAATAGACGCAAAGATTACTTTAGAATTTGCCGTCCGAAAAAAAAACATTGCAGTGCATGATCAACACAATATCTGGAGCAAGATTCATTGATGGACAGGACCTCTTTGTAAAAGTGGTAAATAATAAAGCTTAAAAAAAAGCAAGGCTCTCGAAATAAACTGTCGATTCTGGACTATTCCAAATCCTCACTGTCACTAATAAGCTGCTTTTTCCTTTTGTGGTTAACAGACACTCAAGATCACGGTTTTCGGTGCCTTAAATTTTAGTTGCAACGTGTGGAGGAGAGTGTGTTGGACACTCTGACCGAGAAGGTTCTGCCAGTTAGGTAGTCCTGTAGTATGTTGATGATCGCTGGGGGAAAGCCATATTCCTTCAGTCGTCCTATCAGTATGGGATGTGAGACACAGTCAAAGGCTTGTGAACAGTCCAGAGATACAAAAGCTGTGGCTTTGTTTCTTTGTAGCTCACTAGAGGCATGCGACTGTAGTTTAGCCAGATGGTGTTTGCATGATACCCCAGTGGTGAAGCCTGTTTGTTCGGGTGGTATAACATTAGCCTTCAGACAGTGTCTTTGCACATGCCCAAGGAGTAACTTTTCGTAGATCTTTGAGATATGATCTAGGAGACTGATGGGCCTGTAGTGTTCAGGTTTATCCCCCTTTTTATTCGGTTTTAGTACCGGGACTACTGTGGCATGTTTCCACACTTTGGGAAAGTATCCAAGCCTGGTTGCAGAGTTGTATATATTGAGCATGAAGGCTTTCCCTTTTCGTGGCATCATCTTAAGTAGGATGTAGGGTGCGTTGTCAGGACCTGATGACTTCCCTCCCTTAGTGCGCCTGAGCGCAGACTCCAGTTCGGTATAGTTGGAGAACACTGGCTCTGCGTCTGGTTGTTGTTGTGTAGTTAGGGGAGGGGGGTTGTTGGTGGTTCTTTCCCTGTCACATTCAGTGTAATACTGAGATAACTTCTCCGCCTGCTCAGCTGAGGAGAGTGGGTAATCCCCTTCAGCGAGGGTTATATTTCTTCTTTTAGTACACGTACTGCGGAGAAGTTTCCAGTATCTCTTATGATCCTGATGTGTAAGTCTCAGTTGTTCGTGCCAGAGCGCTGTTTTCCATTGTTTCATCAGTGTAGCCACCTGTCGGGTCATGGCGTTAATCGTGGGGCGCAGGGAGCTATCATTTGTTCTTGCATAAATGTTGCGCAGGTTGTTTCTCTGCTTGATTAACTCTAGTACGTGGGCAGGTGGTTTTCTCTGATGAACTGGCTTGGGTGAGAATTTGGGTATGCATTTCCCGGCCGCAGAGTGGATATCTAAACATCCTTTTTTTTTTTTTTTTTTTTTTTTTTTTTTTTTTTTTTTTTTTTTTTTTTTTTTTTTTTTTTT
>KZ806948.1:766600-777011 GCA_000696205.2 Oncopeltus fasciatus
GTCAGCTTAGGCAGTGGTGGAGGAGGAGGACCTGTTGTTGCCTGTCGGCATTTGCAGGTGGCAGAGGAGTGAAGGAGGAGAAGCGCTGTTTCCAGCGGAGGAGAAGACAGGTGGGCGGGGGAGGCTCACCCTGGTGGCGTTTTATTTAAACATCCGTGGCTAAGGAATAGCTTTTATTTATCGAAAAAAGCCTGCCCAGGGCAGGATTTGAACCCGCAGCGCTAGGATAACGAGACCTATTCGACAGTGAAAATTTAATGCTTTGTGTCTACCTTGAAGGTTCCATTAGAAACAGATTATTAAGTTGGTTTAAGTGAAAAATGATTATGTAGATTATAATTAACTTGTATCTGATGACTCCTCCAATGTGGACCCCGATCTCGAAGGGGCGGAGTCCACAGTGCCGCCTGACACCCGAAGCTAGCTCTGCCTGGCAACCAGGGTACGCATGACGGGACTAGAGCCTAGACGGGAGCCAAGCACACTAACACGCCAGCGGGCCTCCAAGTCTCTTCCCATCATCCCATTTTGCCCTGATGAAGGCTTGAAATTTAGCCCGAAACTTTGGCGAGAATAAAAAAAACTTTTTTGTTAACAAATCAGTAATTCTTCAGTTACCATGACCGAATCCCTGACTAACCTCTCCTCATAAATAAAATAATATGTATGCAAATATGTAATAAATTAAATAAAGTAATTTTTTTTAAAAAGAAAAGAGCAAAAAAAAAAAACAACAGCTATGGTAATATTTCAATGCTGGGGCATATGATAGTAAATACTATAAGTAATTTATATTTTAATATTTCTCAAAGGGCATAAACTACGTTTTTATGGAAATGTAGATCAATTCACCTTAATGATATAATAATGTATTGCTTATTTCTTGGAATTATTTTTGACTCCTAAACTGTGTATGAAGTATATTTTGTTATAAGAACAGGTCGACTCATTAGCTTGCAAGTCACTGAGAGTTCAGACATCCAGAGAGGCTTGGTGGTCACAATCATCAGTTAATGAGTAGTGACAGAGAGTAAAAGGCAGCGTCTTTGTGAAGTCAGGACAGTTTTGGGAGACACTTTCGCGAGGGTTAAGTACAACTCAATGCGTAGAAGAAATGTGACTTGCATTGGATAATGGTCGTCCCGTACTGCATAGAGCAGTGCTGCAATGGGACACCGGTGAACCCTGAGTAGGATTAGCTAGCTTAGCTGCAGCCAGCTCCTACCTCCACTAGTCTTGGGCGGGAGGTTTAAAATAAAGTACGGGGGATAAGGTACCGTTCTCTGTACGACTGACTCTGTGTTGTGTTTCTGCAGATCCTCGAGACAGACTGGAGACGATTCGCTCAGCAGTTCGTCAAGTGAGTGGAAGCGGTTTGAAGGACCTCGCAGGGCTACAACAGGTAAAGGCTCTTCTCCGCAGGTCGGTGCTCATGCCTTTCGTCTACCCCAAGCTCTTCACAGGTACGTAGAGAGTAAGAGGCATCCCACATGGTATGGAAGAGTAATTGGCAAAGAGACAGGAATATCAGCTTGTAAATGGCGACTGGGAATCAAAGACACCATTTATCGGCTGTCATGTACTCGCATAAAGTGAGATAATAATTACTAGCTTACCCATGAGATGAGGTGGCGTTTGCAGCTTTCTAAGCCATTCTGGCTTGATATTCCATGACAGGAGAACTGATAATGGAGATTTCATTAATTTGATTTCTTTATTATTTCTTTCACACATTACTTTGTATGATTACTTATCAGTAATTTAGTAAGGGATTTTCGTTTATTATCTTCAATGATCAATGAATTCAATATTTAATTAATCTGCCTTACAATTAATACATTTGAAACTTGGAATGAATGAATGAAACATTCTTATTTTGGGAGAAGTAACTTAATATAAGGATTATGAATTGTTAAAAAATATAAATATGCACTTATTTAAACGGGATTACTAATTAAACATGCATTATAAGTCAGGATTATACGACAATAGGCTTATTTACATGATTAATTGCTTTATGACTTACTGATTTATTTAATATAATTAATTAGATACTTAGTTGGAAATCTATGGGGCTCTAGTACCTAATTTATAAACTCGCTATTATGTTTTTGATTTAAAGAAGTATCGAAACGAATATTTATTCCGGCCCTCGACGAATGACGGTTATGCGATTAACTACAACAGTTAAATTTAAGAGAATATTCGATAAAAGCGAACAAAATGAATTTTGAATGTGTGCAAAATAAATATATAACTGTAACGATCTGAACTTTAATACTTAGAACTTTCTGTATCAGCTGTAGGAGCGCCGGATACAAAAAAAAAAAAAAAATTTTGAGGCAATGAAATCGCAGTCATAAACAGTGGCAAGGCGGAAGATGAGTAAGGATATAAGATAAATATAAACAGTGAAGGCCTTCTAGGAACCACTATCTGTTCACAGCACATTGACAATAAGAAACTGACAGCATTACTGTTATCTGCAATTGGAATCAAGTGTAACTACTTGTATCTCTACACCATACTATCATTATATATGTACACTATCTCTAATATGTTATTCAAGATTTTTCCTTTTATTCATTTATTTGCTTCAGAGCTCAAAGGAGTGGCCAGAATTTGTTATTCACCCTGCACCATGTCATGGAGAAATGCATCTTGAAGATTTAGATCTACTTAGTAGGCTTTCGTAAAACATTTGACAGAGTCAGGAAGGAATACATCCTATGTATAGAGTTAGGTCTCTAACCGGAGAATAAGGAGCATAGGTTAGGAGTAAGGGACGTAAGCCCCTTTAGGGGACTTTGAGGATTCGAGGTGACTCTAGGGATATGCCAAGGTTTCAGCATGAGAAATGCCGAATCAGGCCATGGAATGTGTATGACGTGGAAAAGGTATTCGCTAATGACCGTTGATGTACATCATTAGATCTGGTTTTGGTTAGCCGTCAACCACGAATTTAGACCATAAACTTTCTCTGTCCCGATCACAGAGTTTACCTAAATCGTATTGAGAGTGAATGGGGAGAGATTGGAGAATATTTCTAGTTCGAAATACTTTTAATCTCAAAGGAAGTGACTTTATGGAAGGATACGAGTAGCGAGTGGGAGTAGATGAGAGAATGGTTCTCAATGTAATCTCTGTATAATTTAAATTATACATAGATGCCGTTATGGGATATCTAAAGTTCAAGTTAAACTCCAGTTTAGCCTAAAGTAAATATTATAAGAACAAAAGACTCATTCAAAATTTGTTATTCAATATCAAAGTGTTAAAATAAAAGGATAGAAAAACCATTGAGAATAGCGCAAAAAATGTATTTTATAAATGTGTACGTAGGTGTGTCTATATAATACAGTTTGATACATTAATGTGATTGTTGCAGACGGCAGACAACCTTGGCGAGAAATACTCCTGTATGGCCCACCAGGTACAGGGAAGTCCCGCTTGGCAGCAGCACTGGCTGTGGAAGCTAGCGCCACTTTTTACTCTGTCTCCAGTGCAGACCTTCTGTCGTCTTGGCTCGGCGAGTCTGAAAAGTATGTCCCCTCCATCTCTCATTTGATAGTCTGTAAACTTTTCATTAACGCAATTGAGAAAGAATACAATTTTTTTTTTCTTGAGACTCCTCAGTCTCCATGGTATTGGAGAGGTCTAAGGGATCTGAATGAGGAATAAATGTTTGCTTGAGGTGCTGGGCAAACATTTAGGCCTTGTCTTTGTCAGAAGTGGCCCAGGAACCATCTCCTCGACGCAAGGGAGTGGAAGCTTCATTGCTCTTAAGGATTCTGCGAGTAGCAATCTAAAGGAATTTGTCTCCTGCTGAGAGGGTAGACAGATAGGCATTGAAGGCCTTATTTCGTAAAACGCCTAATTTTTGCTTTACGATTCTGGAAGGCGACTTAAGTCTTTGCGATCTGTGGGGTGTCTATATTTTTGGAACAACGCCCTTGAGCGGCGTTTCGCTATGATGGGCTTTTAATCGAATCTGGGAGTGGCTTTTGGGACTCAGAAGAATATTTGGTAAATTTTGGTTTGAGATTAGCCATACATATGCATTGCTGAAGGATTATGGTAGAAGAGTGTACAGGATCATCTAAATCGTCAGAGGTTTTCAGAGATATTCCGAGGTCAAGAGACTCTTCTATGAGAGTTCTAAACAAGGTCCAGTCGACTGGACCATTAATGAGAGTGGGAGGCAATTGTTTTGGAATAGGGGTCGAGGATAACCTAAGGAGGACTGGGCTGTGGTCAAAACAGAGTTCGTTTAAGGTAGAAGCAGAATAATTAAGAGGAGTAAGGTTTTTGCAGATGAAGAAGTCCAAGATATAAGGAAGGCGGTTTACGCCAAAAGGCCAATAAGTGGGAGAGGAAGGACTAATTGTGGAGAGGTTTTGGGATGATACTGCATTATACAAAGCACGGCCACGGGAGTTGGTCGTGTTCGATCCCCATTGCAAGTGTTTCGCATTATATTCTCCACCGGCAAGGAAGCGGGGACCAGGGTCTTTGAAAAAAGTGAAAAAATTCTTGTGTAGTAATTGGCTTATTTAGTGAACAATACACTGCTGAAAGTGTGATAGGACAAGAGGTTGTAGAAATTGACACTGTTGTTGATTGAAGGGACTCTGTGGGAGTGGAGGGTAAAATATGATGAGTATAGGATTTCTTGATAAGAAGTGCAGTTCCACCATGAGCTCGCCCGTCAGGCTGCCAGTTGATACACGAATATCTGCCAGGCCCCACTCGCTCGTTCAACTGGGAGCACATCAATCTTAAGTCGTTCAGATTTCTGACAAATATTGGCGGTGGTCGAATTATTCGAGGGACTGCTGAATCTGCTTCCATATTTTAGCCTTCCACGTCCTGAAGAGCTTGGAAGGGGTTATGAGTGGCAAAACGCGATTGTTCCTCTGACTGGGAATTTTGTTCAGGAAGCTGGGATGACGGGGGTAGTGTGCTGATGGAGGGATGGGAGGTCTCGCCCTGTGAGGTGCTGGGGCGGGTTGACATTGCGTTGTTTCGCTCGGTGGGGGTTCTGGTCGCTGATCGGTGTCTCCTTTTGTCTTTCGGAGGTGTCATGGGTCCTCCCCTTCGCTTTCTTTTACCTCCACTAGATATCACTTGATGGCAGTAATTACCTTATTACGTGGAGCTCGAGAGCCCTCTACTGAGACAGTGACCTTAGTGAGGGAGGGGACAGATAAGACAGACAAGTCTGAGCCCTGCCTGCCTGCTTGGGGCTGGCTATTGAATAAAACGTTTGTCTTTACTCACTGAATTGTGGGTGATGTTGGCGACTAACTCTGCCAAACTTCACAAGCGAACTTAGTTATCGTTGTCTATTAATTTTCAGAGCATAACACTGCCTACAACCTATATATAGTATTTGATAATAGAGAGTTACACAAACGTGGTGTTCACTGGCTGGGACTCACCAGTACTAAGTCAGGAGAAAATCTATGGAGATCCATGTTTGTCTGTTGTAAGTCATTGTCAAAGAAGTCTAAATTTACCCACTTACGGCATAAAAAACTTATTATAAAAATAATGAAGTTATTTGTTGATCAATCAAATTGATATGTTTCCTTCGGATTATGATCTCACTCACGGTGGGTACCACTAACGTTTCATGGAGTGATGCTGTCTTCGCCCGCTGCATGGAGGTGTGGAATGCTTCTTTCCTTAAGATGCCGTTTTGGAAGGACTGCGTCCGCAGTCGACGTAGAGTGGTAGGGTACATGTATTTTATGCTTGGAGCGCAGTAGGACAGGTCTGATAATCGCTTTGTAAATCGGTAATCCCTCGGTTGTGAGGGAGTTAATGACAGGTCTTAATGTTCCCTCTCTTGTTCTGGCGTGGATGTTACGAATATTGCTTTATGATCCTCTACTGGAGTAGATGGGCAATATGAGCAGGTATGGGAGAGATTTTAGGAATTCTTGCCTCAGCCACATCAGAGATAATTCCCGTCGGAACATTAATGGTTAGGCCATTCTTCACGTGTGAGGGGGCCTATGGCTGGCAGATAGTTAATAACTTCCTCAAGATAGCCATCATAGTCAGCTTTGAGAAAAAGGTATTTTGTGGGACCCGAAAAGGTTTATCTATCCTCTACTATATAAAGTATAAGGCGGTGATCAGAGGTCCATAGCATGTATTAAATGATTAAATGTAAGTCCTTTGTTGTCAATGGTCGACCAACGTTCTGGATTCCGAGAATATCGAAGCACCCTAGGGTGTACTACTCCTAGCCTGGTTTTTGTGATGACTTTTCCCATAGGTTTGGGATTCTTGCAGCCCCATAGGGTGTGTTTCTTATTAAGTTTCCCAACAACTGTTCTGTCTTTTTCAGCAGTTACGAGAATGGGTCATATCAGCAGACGGTCGTCGGGGACCAGGTGAAGCTCTTGCGACTACACTAATTGCTTGTGTTTAGTACATTTCAGTATCGGTCTAGACGTGGTCGCGATAAGTTCGAGTGAGTCGCTCCTGGGGATTAAGGAGACTTCGTTCTATCAGGGAGTACTTTAGACCTTTAAGATATTATTTTCTTTTACTTTTTTATTTTTATTTATTTTGAGCAAAGTATATTATTATTTTAATTTTATAAGATTGGAAGTTGATGTTATTAAAGAACCAAAACCTCCGGATATTTGTTCGCTTTTTAAAAACAAACAAAAAGGGAGTAAAAAATATATTTTAGTGTCAATCAATGACCCAACTGGCAACACTACTTTCAATAATTACAGCCCGTTTAAAGTATGTAGATTTATTAAAAGCTTTGCGCCAAAAACAAGTGTAAAATTTTTAAGGAGTGGTACAGTATTATTAGAAATCGAAGACGCCAAAGAATTTTCGAATTTAGGCAATATGAAAAAATACGAAAATTTTTCGCTAAATTTTGCTGCGCACAAATTTTTGAATTATTCACGTGGGATCATAAACAGTTTCGAGCTATCAAATTCTACAGAAGAGGAAATTCTTTCTGAGCTTTCCGATCAAGGTGTAGTTAAAGTAAAAAGACTGATGAAAAATGTCAGGGGAAATAAAGTTCCTTCAAATTCGTTTGTTTTGACATTTGAAAAGTGCACCTTACCCGACTATATCACCCTCGACTTTCTCAGGGTTAAAGTACGCCCTTTTGAACCATCACCCATTCAGTGTTACAACTGCTATAAATATCGTCACTTTGCTAGTAGATGTAATATTAAGGTTTGTGGTAAATGTGGAAATTCATCACACGAAGATAGCTCTGTTTGTGATGAATTAAAATGTGTGAATTGTGGTGATTCAAATCACCCCGCGTGGTCCAAAATTTGTCCTATTTATAAAAAAGAGAAAGAGATCGAGAAAATTAGAAGTGAAGACAGGGTAACATATAAACAGGCCGAACAAATCCTATATAAAAGAAGTATACGAAATAGCAATCCACAGCATGTAACCTACTCGCAGGCGACAACAAGTCAAAACCAGTTAGATTCACTCTCTGAGCAACTTCAGAAACTCACTGAGGTAGTTAATACACTGGTCTGTAAAATTAGTTCGATCGAATTAAATAATAATGTTTCAGCGACTGACAAATATAATAAAATTACTGATATACATACAGACGATAAGTCTATTGAGCAGTGCATTTCGAAACAAGAATTAGTTAGAAAGCAAAATCAAATACCTTCAACTTCCCAAAAAACAGCTAACGAAAAATCGGATAATAATTCAGCAAAAGAAAAAAAGGAAAAGAAACCTAAAGATTCAAATGATTTGAAAAATATAACTACAAAAAGACCCCTTTCTCAATCATCTTCCTCCATTTCTACAATTGAATCTAATTCAGAATTAAGTAACAATAGACCAAACAGGTTCTCTCAAAGAAAAAACCCTAAAAAAGATTACACTTAATTTTAAACTTTAGAATTAAATTATCTATTTAATAAAATCTATTATTATTTTTTTTTCAATATTAAATTTTATTATAAGTATATAAGAATTATCATTTATGTTCTAACTTCCGTGTCAGATGTTGTTATATAATTTTTCTTAAATATGAACACAATCTCAAATTCTCCGTTCATTCTCCAGTGGAATATTAATGGAATTTTACTGCATAAGCCAGACCTAGAATGTATTATTAAAGATACAAATGCTTCTATCATTTGCATACAGGAATCACATCTCAAGCCCACAAATAATTTTCGTCTAAGAAATTATAAAATTTTCAGAAATGACTATACTCTTGGCCACCGTGCATGTGGGGGGGTATGTATAATTGTTCAAGATAATTTACCAGTTTTACCACTTTCCATAGTCTCAGACCTTCAAATTATAGCTATTAAAGTTTTTAGCCCTTTCAATTTTACTTTGTGTAATATTTACCTTCCCCCAGGAAAACCTTTCAGTATTGATGACCTCAGAAATATGTACAAACAATTTTCCGGACCTGTTGTACTTGTTGGGGATTTTAATTCACATTCGAGCTGGTGGAGTAGTATTAATTCTGACTTCAGAGGAAAAGTGGTAGAACAATTTATAAATGAAAATAATTTAGTAATTTTAAATGATTTGTCTCCCACTTACATCTGCACCCGAACTGGAAATTTTTCTTCCATAGATCTAAGCCTCGTATCATCTAATATTGCACCGAAATTTACATGGCAAGTCCTGGACGACTCTTATGGAAGCGACCACCTTCCTATAATATTAAACTGCTTGCAGAAAAATGTCAATATTACAAAACTAGAAAGGTGGAAATTAAATGAAGCAGACTGGTTAAAATTTGAAAAGCTAGCCCAAATTACAAAAATTGATTTAAATACTAATATAAATATAATTATTGAGCAATGTAACAACATAATTCTTAAAGCCGCTTCCAAATCTATTCCTAAAACCAAGTCAAAAACAAAAAAATTAAGTGTCCCTTGGTGGAATGATAAATGTGACCTTGCAATAAAGAAAAGAAAAAATGCACTTAAAAAATTTAAATCCCATCCTTCCACAGAAAATTTAGAGGAGTTTAAGAAAACTAGAAAGCATGCCAGATTCATTGTAAAAATAGCAAAAAAGGATTCATGGCAAAATTTCATTACTAAAATTAACGTCAATACCACTTCTAAAGAAATATGGAATATTGTACGAAGAATTATGGGTTATAAATCCTCATCTATGCCACCTATTATTCAAAACGATAATAACATATTAACTGAACCTGTAGAAATAGTCAATTTTTTTGCTAAATATTTTCATAATAATTCCTCCAGTTCCAATTACACCCCAGAGTTCTTAACACTTAAAGAAAATATTGAAAACACACCACTAAACATTTCTCCTAACTCTTTGAGTCTATTTAACGTCCCCTTCACCTTTCGTGAATTTGAAATAGCTCTCAAATCTAGGAAAGACACCAGTCCTGGACCCGACAACATATGTATCTCAATGTACAAACATTTAAGTCCTATTAATAAAAGTTTTTTATTAACAATTTTAAATCAAATCTATAAATCTGGCACGCTTCCAGATCTATGGCGAAAAGCTATTACTATACCCGTTCCAAAAAGAGATAAACCTGCTCACAAAGTAAATAGTTATAGACCTATTTCTCTGACTTGCTCACTCTGTAAGCTACTTGAAAAGTTAGTATTAAACCGCCTAGAATGGTACCTTGAAAAAGAAGGTATAATTGATGAATGGCAGAGTGGATTCCGTAAAAATCGTAGCACACGGGATAATCTTGTAGCCATCGAAACTGCAGTGATTAAGGCATTTAGCGAAAAAAAGAAAGTACTGGCAGTTTTACTTGATATCGAATGTGCATTCGATAGAGTGTGGAGAAGAGCAATTTTAAATACTCTACTTGAATGTGGAATTGATGGTAACATGCTTACATTCTTTGAAAATTTCCTTAAATCAAGAACTTTCCAGGTTAGGATTGGTTCTGCACTTTCAGATGAGTTTATACAGGAAAATGGTGTGATTCAGGGAGGCGTCTCAAGCGCAAAATTATTTATATTAGCCCTACATGGTTTAAGAAGAGAAATTCCAAGAGAGGTAAAAATCATGTTGTTTGCTGATGATCTAATGATTTATTCCGAAGGTCGGAATTTAGAAGACCTTTACAATTGCATCCAGAGCGCATTAAATAAAATTAATTGTTGGATGAAAAATCATGGTTTCAAAATATCTCCTCAGAAATCTAAAAGCATTCTTTTCAGTAAACGAATACCCAACAATATAAGTAACTTAAGATTGGAAGGAACAATTTTAGAATCAGCTGACACATTAAAATATTTAGGTTTAACTCTAGATAGACACCTCACTTGGTTACCTCATGTCAAAATATTAAAAAATAATTGCAACAGATCATTAAACCTCCTTAGATTATTGAGCAATGCACACTGGGGTGCTGATCGAA
>KZ806948.1:778250-789820 GCA_000696205.2 Oncopeltus fasciatus
TACTGAATCTACAGATGCACCACACACACTTGTCTTGAAACCTAAATACGAAATTTAGAGAGAACATGTGATTTTCAATTGCCGGTTAGTTTACAACATTTTATTTTCTAATAATATATTTAGTATTAGTGCCGTAATAATACAATTATTAAACTGGAAATGGAGCGCCAGGGTAGCTCATGGGATCCATTCGGGTCTCGGAATCCTGGCACTGCGAGTTCAAATCCCGCCCTGGGGTATATAAAGTCGATAAATATAATTTCGTTCTAAGGCATGGATGTTTAGAGTGGGATTGTATCCTACTGCCCTAGATAGCCCCACCCTCTATGAGCCTTAGAGGTTGAAAGGGCGGCTCACACTTATTATTAAAAAAATGAATAAATTAAAAAAAAAAAAAATTGCTTGTGCCCCCACCAGTCTGTATGTAGTTTACTTCAACAGAGCGAGATTATATGTTGCTTTTGACCAGGAGAACTGGGTATCAGTGATAAGCAAACAATTGTTGGTTTGTGTAGGGATAGGAGAACCTCCGTTTCAGTCTTTTTTTTTTTTCTTAAGGTTTCCAATATTATAGTTAATAAGCTACAAGAAATGCAGTGGGAGCCAGAAAAAAATCTTACTACCCCAGCCGGAAATCGAACCCGGGTATCCTACCACCAAGGCGGATTAATCATTACAAGATAATGCAAGGGAATCGAATAAAAAATCTAACTGTCCCAGCCAGGGCTTGAACCTGGATCTCCTGCTAACCGGGTTAGATTTTTTTTCTATTCCCTTGCATTAATGGATTTAAATTCACGTGGGATTAAAAACCACAAATAAAATTAATATTTACGTAAGATCTTTATAACTATAAAGATACGTATTATCTTTAAAACTCACCGCACTTTACTTTACTGGGGTTTTGATCCAAGTAAGACGATATATTAGTTTTAGTTGGGTCAAAACTTCCAAAAAAGACGAATATTTCGTCTTATACTCGAAGGAGCCAACATTGTCAGCTATAGTTAATAAGGCTTCAGTCATGACGTCATGTTGTCGAGTATCCTGTCCATCTTTTTAAGGAGGTCGGTTAAATTGCACATCAGCCTAAGTACGATCGACATCATCCGAGCCGTGCTGTGTAGGAGGAGGTAGTGCGATGTAAGTACGATCGACATCATCCGAGCCGTGCTGTTTAGGAGGAGGAAGTGCGATGTAAGTACGATCGACATCATCCGAGCCGTGCTGTGTAGGAGGAGGTAGTGCGATGTAAGTACGATCGACATCATCCGAGCCGTGCTGTGTAGGAGGAGGAAGTGCGATGGCACTGTCCCCAACTTTGGATCTGGGAGGTAGGCGGGACTCGTTCAGCCCATGTGATGAGGGGCATTTTCTGTTCTCCTCTCTTTTATTCATTACGTAGTTTTGTGACATTCTCGATGGGTGGGGGGATTTATTGCAGCTGTGGGTGGGGGTTGCCAGGTAACCCTGGGGTCCGGTCCCCTTAAAATGTAAATAAAACTAAACTAGATAAATACATTCCACATATTATATTTAAGATTGTTGATTGGTACTTAAGATAACTCGCGGAAGAAAAACTAGGAAATATGAAAACTCAACATACAGACAAATGGCAGACAGAATTTATGCCTATCAATGTCTTAATGTGTATGTCCTGAACATCACAAAATTTTCCATAAAGAACACATAACTTTTCCTATTTCGAGGGATTGATTATAGAGATGGCTGTCCGTATGAAATAATAGATTGGTGGCTCTCAAGCCATGCCTCTCTATCGTCAGATTTACTTATTTACCCCACACATGTTTGTCTAATAACCTGCTACTAATAAGAATGCTAACTTTAATTTTTATAAAAATAATATATTAAAGCAGTTATTTGGCAAATGTATAGTAGGGGCATGCCAAGGACAGTTTAAAACCGAGGGTCATAAAAGTAGTACACAGAAAAAATGAAGGTATATTATGAAAAGTAAATGTCAGCGTAGATTGTCCGGAATTCGATCTTTGTAGTCGACGAAAAATACCGAATTCTTGTCAATCTACGCTTCACAAAACTTGTCAGTCAACAATTTACCTCCTAATTAAAGGGATATTAGTTTAACTAACACATTTATTAACATTTAAAAAAATAATAGACCTGAGTAATTAATTGCTTCGTAATCAGTTTATAAATTTATTAGTTCTTCAATTTTAAATGGGAAAAGAAATAGTCTTTCATCACATAATTGAGTTTTGGTCAAGTTTGAGTACTTGTACAAACAAAGATTTTGGTAACTAAGGAAAGAACGGTTCCATTTCCTTTTCCCGTTGAAACTTATAACCTTCATCTGACTGAATAAAACTTTGCCATCCAAATTATGCTGTTTCCTTCTTTATGGCCTACAAGTTACAATTATATATTTTTCTATAATCATCTTAATAATTAATAACTAGTGTTATTAACTACAGTAGTGTACTAGTGACAATGACATTAAGACAAAGGGCATATTTAAAAGTAAAATTTTCATGCTGTCACTTATAGTTGTATTAGCTGTTTCTAATCAAAATCTCTCAAATAAATAATACTAGAGCTCATAACTACTTACACATAAATTCTTAATGCTTTGTATTCAGTTTTTTATTTATTAAGTGCTTTTAATGCGACATTGCAAAGTGACTTATGGAGTCTTATTCTTCAATTTGCTAGGCTTATTTCCTATTTTCCAGGATGATCAAAGACTTGTTTGAATTCACAAGAACAAACAAAGACCGGACGATTCTCTTCATAGACGAAGTGGACAGTCTCTGCAGGAGGAGGAACTCGCAGGAAGGTGAACATTCCAGAAGGTAGGATTTGTTTAGATCTTCTAATTCGCAGGAAGGTGAACATTCCAGAAGGTAGGATTTGTTTGATCTTCTAATTCGCAGGAAGGTGAACATTCCAGAAGGTAGGATTTGTTTAGTTCTTCTAATTCGCTTCTACATGAGTTGTCATCAACATCTTTTACACATGCTGACGAATCCCTTTCAACAATACAGAGCGATTAAGTCAAACATTTGAGATTTACATGATGGATCGTACCCGAATAGGTGATCAAAAACATAAATTTATAAAAAATGAAACCTACCCGTAATGGTAAGCATATATATGGAAGATTTATATATATCACTGCAAATTTTACACGCTCAGTATAATGGGAATAGTGTGATATAGTTGCATTCGAAGTTTATGTTCGTTACCAAAAACAAATTATTACTTCAATAGTCGAGCTGAGTTTAGGATAGGATTTTTTTTCCTAAAGCTTTAATACAAAATAATTTATTTATTTTTCTAACATTTTGAGTTACAATGCAAGACTACTTTATGACCGAAAAATTACAAAAATACAATTGCATGAGTGAATTATGTAGGAAAACATAAACAATAATAAAATGAAACTTTAGTAACATTTCTCAGTCTGGTTAAACCTTTCCTTCTCACACCTCATTCCTATTTATCGTTCTCTTACTTTCATCCCAAGTCTCCTTGAAACGTTGTGGAAATTTCAATTCCATCACAGACCTTAACACCACTAAAAAACTCCTCTGTGCATTTAACTAAATGGACCATTGCCTTTTTCACACCTATTTAATATTGACAGCAGTCAGTGTAAGTACCAGGTACCAGGTATAAGTACCAAGTATAAGGTATAAGTACCAGGTATAAGAACTCTCCGTGACAGTGAACGTATGTATTCGGCCAGAAGATGGACAATGTCCGAAAGCGCTCGCCAACGGGAGATGGTGTACAGAAACCAATGAAGACGGAGAATATAAGGTATGAGAGTTCTATATTCATTGGTGGTAGAAATAATAATAACCCTTTAGATTATTTACCAGGTATAAGTATTCTCTGTTCCCTAAAACATTGCCAGGCCACTAATATAGGGTAATCTAAAAAGACTGAGAGAGACTGAATATCCTTCTTAGATGATTTTAGTTGGGGTTCGGTCAAGGTATATCCAAAAAACACAAATTTAAAAAAATGTATTTTTTAATAAAGGATTACCTTCCACAGAAAAAATATTAAACGTGTTACTGACATCCTCCTGCCCAATGGTTTTCCTACTCACACCATTAAAAAACTTGTTAAGGAATTTTTTATTTCCACTTCTCCAACTATCCCCCTCCCCCAAAATAACGACCTCATTTTCCGTTCTCTTCCTTATATTCCAAAACTGTCTGAAAATATTAAGAAATCTCACAGAAAAACTTTTCCTAACCTCAAGCTTTCTTTTTCCACCAACAACAAACTAAAATCTATTTATACCATCCTCAAAGACCCCATCCCCCTTCCTAACAGAACTAATGTCGTCTATAAAATTCCCTTATATAAAATATCCTTCCTTCTTCTGCATTCTAAAACAATTTTGAACTTGCTCTACCCATATTCTCAGGACATAAATGCATCCTTTAATATTTACCAATTTCCCTTCCTCTTTTGAACAGACCCACCCTTTCCAACATTTCTCACTCTCGATGAAACCTGATTCCGTTAAATTTGTTCCCAATAATATAATTATTAAGTCTCTTTATATACGAATACATACTTTTCGGTATGTTATTATACTTAGAACGTTACGTGTAATGTGTGAATCAATTCATTGATTGGTTCTTGTAATTTGCTGACAGATGAGCGATTTTTACTAAAAATATCGACTGATTTCTTTAAATTGCATGATTGAAGCAATCTCAATAATTTTATTTTCTTAACAATATTCATGTAGAGGTCATCGTACAAGTTTAAACATATTGGTCGTTGATAAATCAGTTTAAAACCCTTATTGTGTATATGTTCTCCATAAATGAATATTTTTCTAGAGGTTTATAAATAAATATATTTTATAAATAGTCCATTTTTGTCACTGGTGCAGAATCAAGAACCAACTGTTGGTGGAGTTGGACCAATGCGGTGGGAGCCAGTGCGTGGTGCTCTGTGCCACCAATTGTCCCTGGGACCTGGATGTTGCCTTCATGAGACGATTCCACTGCAGAATCTTCGTACCACTCCCTGACAGGTGAGTACTACACTACTATCGGCAATGCAATTGGAAAAGGTAGAGCACATGTGAGGTTTTAAAAGTATCTCGAAGCGAGAGCCTTAGGGGGAAGCATTAAGTCTCAATATCCTGTACTATTATCACATCTTTATGGGTTCTAGTGAAAGCAAGCAAGTATTATTGTTTGGAGCACATTTTATTTTGACATTAGAGTAAAATGTTAGGGGTCAAGCCAACTGTGAAAATGTGTATCTTTTAATTATCTGACGACGTTTCGGCTTACATTGTAAGCCATCTTCAAGGCTATCATGAAGCTTACAATGTGAGAGGCAAATTTCAAATATTTTTTTGGACCAACCTTGACCGAACCCCCCCCCCCCAGTTTTTTTTTCTCTCCGTTTTTAGAAATTGATTTGATTTTTAATATCCATTATTTCCACACCATTCTTTGATATTTTTGAAATGATCTTAAGGATTAGGTACATGTTACTAGGGGGTATGGATTTTAGTTTAAACAAACCACCACTGTGCTAGACTCTATCAAATGCTTGGGAAACATCCAAAAAAGCTCCGGGGCAGAACTTTGCGCTCAAGGGAAGAGGAAATGTAGTCTACGACGCGAAACACCTGCAGGACAGTAGAATGCTTACTTAGGAAGTCAAACTGATGATTTGGGTGGATATTGAAGGATTGAATGGAAGGCATCATTCGTTTTAACAGTATTTTTTCGAAAACCTTTGAGAGTGTAGGAAGGAGACTTATATGGGATAGGATGAGGGGTTATGTGGTGATTTTCCAGGTTTGGAAAATAGTATTATGACAGAATATTTCCAGAGGAGAGGGAAGTGGGTAGTGGGTAATGGCCTTCTTGGGAAGATTAAGAAGAATTTGGCCGGTAATTAAATCATATCCAGGTTATTTGTGCTTAAGCAGATGAGAGATTTTATACTTGATCTCGAATAGTATTACTTATTGCATTGAGTGGTAAGGACAAAGGTAATGGCATTTTCAGAAACTCCTCAGTCTCCGCGGCATTGGACAGGTCTAAGGGATCTGAATGACGAGGAAATGTTTGCTTGAGGTGCTGGGCAAACATTTCAGCCTTGTCTTTATCAGAAGAGACCCAGGAACCATCTACTTGACGCAAGGCAGTAGAAGCTTCATGGCTCTCAAGGATTCTTTAAGGAGGAATCCAGAGGGATTTGTGTCCTGCTGAGAGGGAAGACAGATTGGCATTAAAGGCCTTATTTCTTAAAGCAATCTAAACGAGTCTGGAAAGATGATTCTTTGCGGTCTAAGGAGTCTACACTTTTGGAACAATACACTTAAACGGCGTTTCGCTATGATGAGCTTTTTAAGCGAATCTGGGAGTGGTTTTTGGGACTCAGAAGAGTATTTGTTAAATTTTGGTTTGAGATTAGCCATATATATGCATTGCTGAACATTTGTGGCAAAGGAATGTACAGCGTCATCTAAATCATCTGAGGTTATCAGAGAAATTTCGAGATCAAGTAACTCTTCTATGAGAGTTCTAAACAAGAGCCCAATGGAGAAACACCCTTGTTAAGGATGTATTTATTCAAATCCATGTGGTTAACACACTGTTCTGACCACCTGATTTTTCCCCATTCAATGACGAATTAAGACTACCTAATTAAGACGGAGTTTTCCCAAGAGAACACCAGAAATCCTGTGGGTTATTACGAACAGAAGCACAGCAAAAAAAAATGGGCTTTAGGAGTTTAGAACCTCAGTGGTCAAGTAGTTAGGGCACTACATTAATTACTAGTATACAAGTCCTTGGGTTGCATTAAGTTTATGGTGGCTTTATACTTGAAGCAAGGGAGATTGGAAAACTCTATGTCAAGTTCCCAATTGCTTTTTCCTAAGTTAATTCTGCAATTTTATTTCAGTCCAACACGAATAGAAATTATTCGGAAAACCTGTGGAAGTGTCAATCTTGACATGAAAGAAGAAGACTGGGAAGTGATTGCTGGGCGAACTGAAGGCTATTCTGGAGCAGATTTACTTCATCTCACAAACTTTGCACTCCATGAGCCTCTCGGTGAGTTGGAAAACAACCAAACCTGGATTCTAATTAAAGGTAAGCCATCATACTAATCACCCAATTCCTATTTATTTTATTTCTTTATGAAAGACATTATTATATATTTTTAAATATATACATATATATATATATATATATATATATATATATATATATATATATATATGTTTGTGTCAGTGTGCGTATTTACAGTTTACCTTTAAAAGGTATGACACACTTTAATAAAGCTTATAGAGTCCTTTTAGTTCAGAAATTCAATAACTAAATCATCTGGAATGAGTTTCTATGGGTTAAATTCACCTCCATTAGTGCCCTAACACTAAATGATATCAAATAGAAAAAATAAAATAAATAAGAACAAATGCCTAAATTAAATGAATATAAACAAGTAATTTCAAAGTAAACTTATTGATAAAAATTCAAATAAAAATTACAAGTTTATAACTTACAAAATTTATAATTAATTAAATTAAAGGTCAATATGAATTATTATCTATCTAATTAATCTGTTCATAGATGAGCAAAATATTTGAGAGCTATATTGTATAATATCAACTTTTTATATAGTAATATGAAATCATATTAACTTTTCATACATCTTTGCTACATTATATTCCTTAGCCTTAGGAATATAAATTAAGTATATAAATGAAGCCTTAAACACCTGAAATGAAGTATTCCTAAAATTCTATGATTTTTTTATTCCCAATTTTAAGAAGCCCTACTGCATCTAAACCTCAACGCCCATTTTAATTTGAAATCTAGGTTAGTAATACAGTTTTAGATACAGTATTAATCATAATGCAAATTGAATCAAAAGAATTTTTATTTTAAAGTTTTCATGTAAGTTTTTTGGATCGTGGATGTATCATTTGAATTCAAAAGAGAACAATTAATTACCAATCATTGAATTTCTTAATAAAGCTGTAAACTTTTTTAATCGCCAAAGAATTGATTAGCCTTTGAGCAGACTAAAGCCTACTGAATGTGATGGAACATAGCCAGCTCGATCGGTAGAGGTGATCAAGGACTGGATGTAGGACCCTCTTGTAATATTAATAATAATCATTGAAAAGTCAAATTAAAAGTTTCAAATATTGATTAAGTTTAGAAATAAAAAATTAGAAACAAGTAATATTAATTGCAGGGGTATTTACTAATCGAAACAAGTGCTTAAAGGGGTGTGTTAAACATGTGCTTAAGTGCAAACGAAACAAATACAATGTGGACTGTAAGGAAAACTGGTAAAAATAAGTGGCGGAACAAGTAAGAACAAGAGCTTGAAAACACTTATAATTATTGGTGTTCCTTGGAGTGTAGGCCATTTCATTGGTTCCATCGTACATTCCACCAAAGGAAACGTAATTATATGCTCCTACAGAATAACAATCTAAGAGATTGTTTTGAAGCAGAAAAGGAGGTACTTCCTCGTAATCACAAGAGCACAGGCAGAATGATTTTCTTAGGCTCAGTTAGAAATAGTGCCGTGGGCTGTTTTATACATAAATGATGAATTCAAAAAATATTTCATGGAGTGAAATTAATAATTGAAGCAGAACTAACACTGTTAGTCTCAGAAACCAGAACTTTAAGAAATAGGAAATCTCTCAAACTGAAATATATCTAGTGATAAACATGTGGTTCTGGTTCACTCTGATACAGGAAAGAGGAACCAATGCTAATCATCATACCAATGAATATTAAATTAATTCAAATATATTATATTTTATCTTAATGCTCGAGCCACTCATCAAATATGCTCTTTCATAATCATTCTCCTTGCGATATTTGAACTGTTGAAGTTGTGATCTGCCTTTCCAGAGACTTAACCAGCTTCACTTAAGAGCTTGCATTGTAGCTATCTACCTTTCCCAGGCAAGAGAACTGTAAGCTCTATTGTAAAACAGTTTAGAACTGTCCCATTCAGAGATTATACAGCACTACCGGTACTGTCACACCTTTATTAGGCAAATATGTTTTCTTTAGACCCTGATATGGCTTCTCTTACCTTAATTACTTCCTAACTTCAAATAGCTCAAAAATAAATAAATAAATGTACTTTTATTTACAGATAAGTGGATACCTTGTGCTTCAAACACTCCCCAATGTGTAAAGATACCTATTCCCCTCATCCCCTCAGAAAAGGTAAGACAATTATAGAATGTAATCTACCATTTTATTTATAGTGTAGATTCTATTGGTCAACTAGATAATAAATAAGTCTAATGAATTCTAAGAAATTAGATATAATAAAAAATATCTGGAGTATCCGGAGTTTACCTTAAGTTGTGATCATACAAAAGTTAATAGAATATTATTATTAACTTAATAGAGGTTAATTGATATATTAATTTACAAATGGAATTTAAAAACTTTATTAGCCCAAATTTGAGAAAAAAAAAGTTTTTGTCTTCTACATGACAAAATGTCCCACTTCCAGGTTAAAAATAATAAATTGAATATTCAACATGACTGTAGGATTAAGATTAAAAAGGCTCTCATCATAGCTGCTTTGTTACTGCACCATGCATAAAATATAACAGAAATCAGAGCTTCCTGGTTTACAATGGTGACAAAATGGTTTTATTTCTCTTCCTCAAAAAAAAAAAAAGAAAAAGAAGGAAGTAGAGAACTTGTTGGGGCTCGTTCAAGGCTGATTAAAAAAAAAATAATATCAAAATATATTANAACGACATAACTCTAATTGTTTCTTGCCTTTAAAAAAAATATTAATTTTTTTTTTTTTTTTTGGATCAACCTTGATTAACCCCAACAAATATTTCTACTATCTCGATGGTCAAAAACTCTCCATTTAAAAATGGAAGTACTTTTTTTAAAAGTATTTTACTTCCATGTTCCTGTTGTATAGGAACAAAGTTTGTTCACTGATGCTGTATAAGACTGTGTAAAATGACTGCATATCAAAAAACTACCGGTTATTATTTGAAAATATTTTTGAAAAGTGTCAACTTGTGTGTACCTCATCTCTATCTGCTTATTCCAATCTATAATTCTATAAGTGTAGAAATTTCTCGGTTCAAAAATGTAATGAGAGGTAAATTTAAAGACAAAAGAGTTTTATTCATATCAAGTGAATACAAAGCAATGTTAAAATAATGTTCATTTTTATTGATCTACAACAATTTCTTCTTCAGGATAATTCCAGGTTCGTCGTTCTTCTCACTTATGAGATACAGGCACCTGGGCTGTTAATTGCTAGTTGAAACTTTGGTTTTAATTTCCATCAATTTATATAAAGCATACTCATAAACAATATAAAAAAAATTGATAAACAATAAATGCAAGAGAATAGAATAAAAATTTTTCTTTCTCAGCCTGGGCTCGAACCTGGATCTCCTGCTATCCGGGCAAGCCTGTTAGCCAATTACACCACAGATAACCTTGGATCTAGCAACTAGCAATTAACAGCCCAGGTGCCTGTATCTCATAAGCAAGAAGAACGACGAACCTGGAATTATCCTGAAGAAGAAATTGCTGCAGATCAATAAAAATGAACAGGATTACCAAGAAATTTACACCGATGGTTCAAAAAACGAGCTCTCAACTTCCTGCACCTTTGTTGATGATGTGAACATATATAGATTGAAGCTTAATCCACTTTGTGGAATCTTTGGTGCTGCACTATTTGCGTTTTCAGCTGCCCTACACTACTTCATGACACTACCAGAAAAGAGCATATCTGTGTGCACCGATTCTAAAAGAGCTATTGATAGTCAGACGAATATATCGTCTTATGCTCGGAGGTTAGACTCTCGACACTCGGTGGCATAAATGGAAAACACACCCAGCCCGGAAAGCAGGAGATCCAGGTTCGAGTCCTGGCTGGGACAGTTAGATTTTTTTATTCTGTTCCCTTGCACTAACAATTGTTAAAATTTACGTGGGATTAAATACCACAAAAAATATTTATAAAATTTAGATATTAGGTTGTTAATTATGGGAGGAAAGGCCATTCTATAATGGATTTTGGTAATGCATATAGAGATATTCTGGTGAAAAGACGGGTCATATAAAGAGAATGTACAACCTGCAGAACCTCCATTAAGGCCTCCACATTTATTTCATATTTATATAGTTAAAAAATTTTAGTTTAATCTATAAACTTTTTCTGTCCAAGTTAAGTTGAAACATTGGCAATAATAAAATAATTATCCAATAATTTTATTGAGTATTTTATTTTTCTGATCCTGGCCAAAACCCTGACCAATTCTATTATCATTATTATTATTATTATACTACATAAGCCTGTAGCAATTTTTATTTTAATAGGTGGGTGTACGTGATGTGATGGTAAAGGATTTCTTGAAGGCTATAGAGGCACTACCAAAGACTCTTGACCCTCGAGATCTGGAAAGGTACAAACAATATTCAACAACCAACTGATCCCTGGTAGCATAATTTATTATATTTTCATATCAATTAGAATTTATAAATTTTATTATTTTATAAAAAATATAC
>KZ806948.1:789906-809739 GCA_000696205.2 Oncopeltus fasciatus
CAGGAAAGAGGACAAGGAATATATATATAGAGAGAGAGAGAGAGAGCTGCTATGGAATTTAATTAGAAACCTCATTGGCAGTTAGAGGATTAAGCTCTTCAGAAATAAAAATAGCTCCTATAATAACAATTGTTAACATTAAGAAATATGTTATATTTTTCCTCAATCCATAAATACATTACATATCTTAGAATCGTTCAATAGTAAAGGTGAAGGTATGATAACCCATTAAATAACTCATTGTGGAGAGAGGTACAGAAGAGCAGTAGAGACTTCACATTAATGGCTTCCCCTTCTACTGTTTTGAAGAGGAGCTAGGACAAACTTTGGTTCTAACTATTAAATCTTGCTCTCTCTTTAGTTGAGCTTCTCTGTAGTGAGCATTTTCCAGTGCTTCTCTTTGTTTGTATTCTTGTAATCTGACTGCACGTTTCTGAAATAAATTAAAGACTTTACAAGAGTTGAAATTATTTTTTTTTTTTATGCTCTTTAATATTTATTCCAAAACAAATTATAATCATAACACTACATTAAGGGGCAAAGTTTTAAGCTTATTTACCACTTCCATATATCGATAGACAATTTAAGCTTGTGAATAAGAGAAATAATAAAGGAAAATTTTATCATTCTATCATTATCAGAGAAATAATAAAGAGAAATTCTATCATTTTATTCTTTAACCTCTTCCTCATGAGTTGCTAAAATTTTATTTCTTTTAAATCACTAGAATGATTTAATCCCAATGAGTGAATTGAAATCAATTTAATCCCTACCTTTATTTGGGAAGACCTTTCAGACAGCTGGACCATTTCCCTTTTGAGGTTTAACATTCTAATCTGGTAATCCTTAATAATTAAAAACTAAAAGAGAATTTAAAAAAAATTAGTTAAGCATGAAAGTAAAGAAATAAAGAATTTTTATACACCAAAAACTTACCAAATCATTTAATTCTGAATTATTTATTTCCTTAAACTTTTTATTTTCTGTTTCTATTTCATTCAAAGTAGAGCTCTGTCTAATTCTGAAATGAAAATAATTAATTAAATGTACATACTATGATCACTACTCGCTAGATGAGCAGCAAGTATTTTAATCAGTCTAAAGTTTTATATGTTTCAAGATATATAAAATGATAATTATCAGTGATATATTTTAAGATCAACAAGTGACTTGATATACTGAAACCAAATTTAGTAAGTTGTCATAAAATGTTTAGCTTGGTGCTTATATGCTTTCAGTTTTTTAGTTTGAGCCTATTAATTCCTGCAGTTTAATAGGCAAAAATATTTTGGTGAGAGCCAATTTTCAATCCAGAGATTCAAAAACAGGAGGAGGAAAACATAAAAATGCATGATTTAACAAAACTATAATTTGAGATAGCCATGTTAACAGAAGGTTCACAATTATTATTCTGTACAAGCTTAGCTTAAGATCTTTAAGAGACATCATAGAAGAAAACATCATGAGGCATCATAAAAGAGAGGGTAAAATAAAGAAGACAACAAAAGTATTTTTTGCTTGTTTTTTTTTTCCCTTGATTGACCTTTCATTTACAAAATTGGCAATAAAGGAAATTAAAAATTGTGTATCTAAGGTAAGTGAGTAGGTAGATCCTTGTTTCATTTGTTGTTTTTGTGCCCACATAATTCAATCACTCACAAATACATAGGTAAACAATAGAGGCTAACTATTATATAAATTATGCTGTGATAGTAAACATTGTCTCAAGCACTCCCAGAATCCCCTACTCTTCTCAAATCCTAGCACCAACCAAACAACCCTTTCCTCCTTGCTCTTTCTTCTCCAGTCTAAGTTGTCCAATTCACTTCTAGAGTTTGCCCATCCATTGCAATTGTATCTCTATAATAACTATTGTTAACATCAAGAAATACGTTGATGATCATGTACTTTTCCTCAATCCGGAAAAATTTACACAGATCATAGAATCATTCAATTCCTACCGCCCCGAGTCAAATTCTGTTCTATGTAAATCCAATAGTCATCTCCCTTTCCTTGATATACTCCTCATCAGAAAAACCAAAGGTCAGATTTTAACTGACTGGTATATCAAACCCACATATTCTGGTCACATTCTCCACGTCCATTCTGTCCATCCCCATTACCAAATTATCAAGGTCGCCAGATACTTGATTCAGTGATCCTTCTCTCAATCTGAACCTTATTTTCAACAGAATACTTCTACACGCATTACCAAAATGCTTTCTTGCAATTGTTTCCTCTCCTCTAATATCTAATTTTTTCATCCCATAGCAGTCGCCAATGTTTCATTTTATATATATATATATATATATATATATATAAANCCTTCTACTCCACTCTATATATATATAATGTTTCATTATACATTTGTACAATAAAAATTTGGTGGTAAGGGCAGTTATGAGGTAATTTTGTATGAGGTTAAAGCATAAATCAATTCTTAGAATAAATAAAACTTACATTGAATTATGTTCGTTTATATCGTATGACTTTAGTAGAAAAAATAAGAAGACAGTGAAAGGGTTAACATTAGTAACAAAGGGAAACATATAAGCTGAGGGAAATGTTGATGAAAAATAGCTTTATCAACAGATAGAGTAGACGTTACCTTCATGCACCCGCAATTCATTGATTCTGAAAGACCAATTAAAGATTTAAAAACTTTGTCTTAGAATCCCATATAGACTGATGAAAGAGCAAATGTCACATTATATGACTTGGCGCCCAAAGATGCCGTAAAATATTTGATAAAGAGCAATCTCAATGTATGATCTTCATAGCAGCATAGCAGGTGACAAACACTGACTGTGCAATAATGATGTGCCAACCAAGGCAAAACAAATGTTTTTGTTTGAAACAATGTTTTTTGTTTTTGTCAGAAAATCTTGATCTACAAAGAAAAAAATTATCACTGTATTTTCAGATTGAGCAGAATTTTAGAGCATGTTGTTTTGGTTATAGCTATGCAGTGCTCTGAAAAGTGCCTACCTAAAGTCATGAAAAAACACTAGCTAAAGTTAAGAAGAGGCACATTGTACCTTAAACATGACAATGCACCAGCTCACAGTGACAGAGCCTACACCTGGACTGAAACTTTACAGTACCTTTGGGGGTGTGTGAGTGTAATACACACACTCAAATGAGTGTTTTTAATTTAAACCATATAAAATTTAAATGAAATTTTTACTCCTTATTTTACTTTTGCTTCAGCTAATATTCGACACTAGGCAGAGTACCCTTCTCTGCACTGTAGTAAAATTATAAAACGCTCAGTCCTCATGATCATGTAAGAAAGCAAGTTGTCGGCAACGGTTGTTCTGGTAGCTTTTGGCTTCATAACCAGGAAACACCTCTTTGTTCAACTTACAAAACTTTCCATCCTCCTTAATAAACTGGAAGAGTATGGACATGACACTGATGCTACCCAAGAAATTTGTAGGACCATAACACTTATTATTATTATTAGCCCATGGTCATTGGAAAGAAATCCAACTACTTATATAACTTAAAAATGTATTTATTTATAAGAAACCATCGCATCAGTACTGGTTTAATTGTAATATAATGAATGTGACAGTAAATAACAAATCAATTCCATAAATGAAAAGAAATACATTTTTAGAATTAGGGCAACTCTCTTGAACTATTTTAATATTAGAATCATGCCCCAAAATATATCTTCAGGAAAGAGGACAAGGAATAGTTTTACGATGCACTAGAAGGAGCACACAATGCAAGCCCAAGAGGGACATTAATGTCCAAGATGTAGGCTTAAATATCAACATTGGCCAGGAAAACATACAGCCTAAAAATTGAGTCTTATAACACCCAGGAAAGTGTAAAAAAAATAGTTTAAGAATTGTGAACTTAGCAGACGATTGAAACTTGATGGTTGAGACCACAAGGTATACAAAACGACATGTGTTGTTAAAATCACCAGACCTTAACACCTTCAACCAAATTGATCACCTCCCAATAAGAGGTCACCATAGATCCAATTTGTTGAGCCTGAGGACCTAGAGAGATGATCTGGCCTCTACTTGGTGATGAAATGGATCAGAGTAAGAATCTGTAAGGCAAAAATCAGGACACAAAATAGCATAAGAAGTGGTATGTCTAAAAGTCTTAAGTACCAGATGTTCTTAACTCCTTAACCCATTAAAGTGTTACATACATCTGGCACTCACCATAACTGGGTAACTCACTGAAATCCATTACGGTGAAATATTAAAAGTCACTGGATAATGTCGACAATGATGACCCATGGGCGTGCATCTTGCACTTAGCTTCTAAGTGGTTTAATAAAGAATGCTGAAAAGTGACCAATGTGAAGAATGTTCCTTACTATGCTATGGTGTGGAAGCAGTTCATAAAGGAAAACCATAAAAAGAAGAAAGAGGAGGAGCATAAGAACTTGAGGGAGAACCATGCAATAGAAGAAATTGAGAACCACTAAAGTGTTAATGAGAATAAGATGCTTCAGCAAGGGAATTGATTTTAATGTTTACCTGAATAAATAGATTATTGAGCCTGGAATTTCTATACTTTTCTTATGTTATATGGATTACTTTGAAAAAATATTAACTTCAGAACATCACAAAAAGAGTAGAAGAAAAAAAAGTAAGTCCAAATACTGGAAGAAAAATAATATTGATAAGCTTAGTTTAATGGGTTAGTTATCAGAGCTTTGCGAGTGGTGCCATTAGTCACCTTCTTTCCTCATGCGATTGTCATTGAATGTTATTTTTATTTTATTCTTTGTTTTTTATTATAATCAAGTTAGAAAAAATTTTAATCTAAAAGAATGTAATAAATGAATAAAAGTTAAATAATAGAGAATTGGTAGGATAGTCTTAGAATTTATTAGACAATGACAAACCAGGGGGAGACTGAACTGATGGGTAGCAGTTGGTTCCCTTCATCCGTCAGGATTATAAATTTATATACAAGAGAGACTTTAAGTTGGAGTAATTTATATGTATATTTTAGCAATTTGAATCAACTACTGAAACCATAAAAATAATAAGGGTAAGAGTAGAGATTTGAACAGAGAAAGGTTAGCTGATCAAGATAGCTGCTACATTTTCAATTCCAACCTTCTACTCCACTCCATAGTTTTGATTGTTACATGGATTTTTGCTTTCCGATCAACCCTGGAAGATCCCCTCTGGACTGTAACCAGAATAAGAGCTTGAGGGCGACATAGCGAATAATTTTTTTGGCAAGCTACTCTGTTCAGGTTGAATCTTCAAATAAATTACAAAAAGGAATGAATGTCAGGAATATGAAATAAATTATAAAATTTATTTGTCAGTAGCTTATACTGAAGAGTTGAGATAAATATAGTTATAATTCTTTGAAATTCAATTTACTGAACTACGCAAATTGACAACTCTGAAATTGAAAATATGGAAAGACTAAGAAGGAAACCTTCTTACTTAAGATCATTAAGCTGCTTTTCTAATCTCTTTAAGGTAGGTTCATAATGACCAAGGAGTCCAGAAGCGAATTTTTTGGCACCATGTTCTACTGACATTCTATAAAAGTATCATATGTTCCTTCATAAGTAAAAACACTCATTTCCTTAGGATGACACATGGGGAAACTAAAATAACCTTCGTAAAACCTACTCATAGCATAACGATTGTTGGCTATCGATTTGTATAGTTTCTGAATTTAGAATGTCTTTTATTCACAATAAAAATTATTTACGAAGGAAATTATTCTTCTCTTCCCATATTAGTTATTCATTTTATGGCTGTAAGCAACTGTATATACATATATCTAGTTTTTTATTAGATTATTCGAACTCATCAGGTGTGCTTATGACGTAAAATTTCATTCATGTTGTATTCCAGTTCGTCTTTCAGTTAGTTCCACGTCAACTGCTGTCTTCATATGTTGCTTATCCGATTTCGAGGGAAGAGGGAACTATAGCTTCAAAGGATGGGTGCTGAAGTGAGGTGGCTTACTTATATTGTATTATCTTCAAGTATATGTACTGTGATTTTTGCGAACATACCACACAAAAAATTCGAGTATAAGTATTCATTTAAACCTCCTTACTTAGCCCAAAAAGACGGCTCCGTACCGTTCTGGGAGTATGGTGGAAGTGAGTATATATGAAATACATAATTTCTTTGTATTATATTTCTGATGAACTCATGGAATAATGGATTATGTTCTAGATGCAATTGCTAGTGCAGAAAACGTTCGTGTTGCACCCTCTTTGAGAAGCCAGAAGGGTAAGTACTACTTATAGACAATTTTTCATTATATAAATAATTATCTTCTGGATTTTTGTTGAGCTGTGAGTACCTCTTAACTTGTGTTTCAGGGGCAATCTGGACTAAAAGTAAAACAGCTTTTGACTGGTGGGAAGTGGATGTGACTTTCAGAGTGACTGGTAGAGGAAGAATAGGAGCAGATGGTTTGGTAAAGTACTCTATTACTATTTGACTAAAATTATTGTTTCAATTTTGTAACTTAGTTTTGGCAAGGAATCTGTGTAAATTATAGTTTCTTACAGCAAACTTTTATATGTTTCCTGTTTTTCTAGGCATTCTGGTATGTGGAAAACAAAGGTGCATATGATGGCCCAGTCTTTGGGAGCTCTGACAAGTGGGTTGGCCTTGGAGTGTTCTTCGATTCATTTGACAATGATAATAAACATAATAATCCCTATATTATGGCTATGGTTAATGATGGGTCTAAAGAGTTTGATCATTCCAAGTAAGTCTGTATCCATAAATGGATTTTAGATAGTATTCATATTTTTATTATTATTACTGATTTTTCACAAAAAATCTTTTTTATTAGCTGACATATTGATGTTATGAAATTATAATTTGAGGACTTAATATTTTCCATTATTTTCAATTGTGTTTATTTCTTAGCTTGCTCTGCTAGTTTCCTTCCAATTACTTGTTATTAATCATCTAATGACTTTACATTCTATGCTGTCTATTTCTGTTAATTTGTGGCATTAGTTTAATATTTTGGTGAGTATAATTCTTTTCCTTTTTAATTTTCTAACTATCTGAGGTAGGGAGTAAATTCTGAATCTGCTTTTCCGTATCTCCCCTAATTTTTGCTTTTTCTGAAATATTATATGTTTCACAAAACTGGACATCTGTTATTGATTGTTTTATTTTGTATTTTATCTTTTTTGTTAAGTTAATTTGTGTTTCATCATTCAAGTTTGAGCTCTATTGAAGATAAGTCTGTAATGTCTGAAGTTCAAAGTCTGTCATAACTTAATGTTTTATTTGTAACTTTATTTTCAAATTGCCTTGGTTGACAATTAAAGAAGTTGATTGTCTTCCAGAATTTATTTAAATCTGCCTGGTAATTTTGGTCTCTATGGAAAATAACTGAAATTTTGAGGATTATTAGTAAAATTATATTGGGCATTATCTGGAGCCTTGCCTATTTAAGATATGTTGGACATTATGTTCTCAATGATTACTGCCTGACTTGTATTTTAGCAAGGCATTTTCCAATTTCATAAGAATGAATTAACAAATTGCAGTGATGGCTCCTCTCAGATGCTCTCTGGTTGTGTCAAAGACTTTAGAAACAAGCCATTCCCAACACGGGCCAGGATTGAATACTACATGAATACCTTGACTGTGAGTATCTCTTGTGCATTCTTTGATTATTTGTTTACAATTTTTGTGCCTCTAAATAAAGTAGTTTATAAAATATTGAATCAGATTTCCTATTTAAAAAATCTAGCTATTTGCGTTTGTCTCATGAAGTGACCTTGGAAAAATTTCAACTGAACTTTACCAATTATACTTTAGGGAAACTATAAATATGGTCCTTAATATGGTATAATATAATATAAATATGGTATTTTATATGTATGTATTTGTCGTCATGAACTCTGGAATCTGCAATTTTTAGAATAAAGAGTCCAAATTTGAACAATTTTTAGTCCAAGGAAACAATAACTCGACACTAGTGTGGGGAATTTAATATCTTATCAGACTTGTCTCGGTAGCATAAATGGAAAATGCACCGGCCCGAATAGCAGGAGATCCAGGTTCGAGACCTGGCCGGGACAGTTAGATTTTTATTCTGTTCTCTTGAACTAAAAATTGTTAAAATTTATGTGGGATTAAATACCACAAAAAATAATATTAATAAAGTCCTAATTTGGTATTTAAACTTATTTGTAAATCATTAGATAGGCTCATTAATGATTGATATTTGCCAATACTGAGGAGTTTTTGATAAAATTGAAATTGAAAAATGCTTACATCAGAAAAAAAATATTGACACATAAAATTTGTGTAATTTAATTTTCTAACATTTTTTTCAAAATATTTCTATTAGAGAAATTAAAGAATGTAATCTTGAGTGTTGGGTGGGCCCTTTTCTATTTTAAATAGCGAAATCATTATACATTAATCAAACTCTTCATTGTAAACCCTTAAATTATTTGAGTTATGAAAAGTTTATAAAATAAAAAAGTTGTAAAATGTAATTTTCTGTTTAAATGTTTTTTTTTTTTAATTTTTGTTCTCTAATTTTTTTTTATTTAATTTTTTTTCCCCCTAAATGCTTTTTAAGGAAGTAATTTAAAAACATTGCTATGCCTGCTTATTTTAAGAGACTTACTGCTTTTATAATAAAATAAAATAAAATTATAAATTTGTCATTGAATATTGATGAGCCACAAAAATGTATTTTGTCCTAGTCATAGAAAAATAACATATAAGAACTCTACCTATCTCATAAGTCGACAGGAGACAGTCCCTTCTGTAGACCTTGGCCAGACATCTTTTCTTGTATTCCATCCATCTAGGCTGTTCTAGTTGGTCCTCATCCTCACTTTTTCCACAGCTGCCAGTCTAGGACCCTGTTCTCCTTTGGCATTCTTCTAGTGCCCTTAAACTGCAACCAGAAAACAATCTTTACATTTCACATTTCAAACTTCTGCATTCAAACCAGATGTCATTGACCAACCCTCTCATCCTTAACTTAATATTGACTCAACTATGACCTTAAAAATCCACCACCTTATTCTTGGCCGAAATGGCCTTCTTCCAGAGGACTCCTGTCAATACCCTTGTAGCTTTCCTTCAAGTTCTACTTTGTTCTATACATCAAATTCAGATTACCCAACTTCTCCTTGATAGGAGCCAAGATATTTTAAGATAAGTGAACTGCTCACAAAGTTCAATATTTAATCACCTATGCCCAGATTGTTATCACCTCTTCTTATTAGCCATTGCTATTAGTAGTGTGTGTGAGTGTGTATATATATATTTTTTTTTAAATACTATTATACAGGCTATGGTCACATTAATACAGAGGATACATTGCATTAGTTAGGTTATATATTGATGTGCAATTGTACAAGACTTAGCCCTAAGTACTAACTTATTAGTTTTTTTATGTTAACTGAAATTTCAAAATAATAACAATAAAAAAAAGATGTAATTACTTATATGTGACAAATAGTAATCATTCAAAATCATCACAGACACATGCACATGCACATGAGAACACACACAATCACACACCGCATACACTGTAAAGAGGTGTATAAAAAAATGTCCGTTTTTATCAAATTCAAGATGTTGTAAATGGTTTAATCCTATTAAATACATGCCAATAGAGAGCATTCTCTGAGTTTGTTAAATCGTATTCAACTTGAAATAAAATGCCTCAGTTTAGTTATTAGTTTCAAAGAAGAAACATGACAGTGTCCTACAAAATTATTTTAAGGCATTACTGAAAAAAAAAAAAAATTTTTAAATAGCCACTGAAGCAACTTGTGAAATTATTAAACATGAAAAGGAAGGTGTCCTTGATCAGCTCACAGAGCTGCTTTGGTTTAAAATGTTTAGCAAGGGAGATATGATGGAAAGGAAGAAGGACTCTGGATAACCATAAATTAATTAACATTGTTGACATGAGGTATGTTATATGACAAAAAAAGATTTACAGATTAAAGTAAAAATACAAATATGAAACAATATGACATGTAAATGTCAATCTTATGTATTAAAAACTTTATATGTACTGATAGTGATTTCTAGGAATATCTCCGAGGGAGGTTTATGGTCACATCTCAAGAGTGCAGGATTGAACTGAGAGACAACCAGTGAAAAGGGGTGGGAGGGGTTTGTTGATACACTTCAAAGTAAGGTTACAATAGTCAGGTTAATGCTTTCAAAGGAAAGTTGAAAAGACAGATGCCGGGGATTATATACCTAAATTTTTCCATTGAATTATACAGAAAATATTACAATAAGCTGAGGTAACGTTGTCTTTGTCCAATCATTAAGAGAGGTAGGATTGAGATTGATGTGATCACATTCCGAAATCAGCCTTTTCTTAAGGAACAGCTCAGAGGACAGGAGAGTAACTTGATTAAAAGCAGGCATGTGGTTGTTGCTAATAGCATGAAGATTGAGGGCAGAAGAATTTGTATCATGAACACATTAAAAATAGTCATTTTTAAAAATAGTGCTATTATTATTAACTTTTCTAATAAAGAATAAAGTTGGATCTCATAATTTTTCATAATTCATATCATATCATGTCACGTTACCAATATGAATAGCTTGTTTTATGGGAAATCAAGGAAAAAAATATTGATGATAAAGCCAACATTCATAATATAATTTATTTTAATCCAATTAATAGTTATGAAATTTTTTTTTTTTTCCCAGGTTCTTTTCCATAATGGCATGACAAATTCTGAGCAAGATTATGAGATCTGTCTACGAGTAGAAAATTTATTTCTACCAAAGAATGGCTACTTTGGTGTATCAGCTGCTACAGGGGGACTTGCTGATGATCATGATGTCCTCCACTTCCTCACGACCTCATTATACCCACCTGGGACCCAGCCATCATCAAGTCATGGCCAGGCACCCAAGCTTTCTCCAGATGATGAGGCCAAGCTCACTCATGAGTACCAGGAATACCAAAAGAAACTTGACCTACAAAAGGAAGAGTAAGTGGTTATACGTTTGTATAAATTCAGAGTAAAAGTTGTTTAAACCTTTAAAATGACTGCTTATAGCAATTAAAGATTAAGGCATCTCTTGTGAATGAAAGCCATGTTATAAAAAAATATTCTTTTGGTTAAAGCGAATCCAAAACTAGTATGATTAAGAATATGATCAACGATAATGAGTATGACCTAAATATAACCTGGTGTACTCTGGAATATATTTTAGATTAATAAGTCATTCCATGGAGGCAAAATTCTCTGGAGTCCTTTTATATAACAGAGTAACATGTATTTAAAATTAAAATGTTTGCTTCTTTGGTCCTTATTTCTTAATTATGAGTGACTTTGGCAGAATGCATCAACTCATATACTATTGATCAATAGTATATCACAGTATATCAATGTCTATTGATTAATCATATATTGGAGAAACTGGCAAAACGATAGACACAAGGTTCAAGGAACACATTTTCAAATAAATCATAGATGCTCGGGGAAGTCGGTATTAGTGGAACATTTTGTTGATACTGCCCACCAGATACAGTTTGAGACTACCACCATCCTAACTGTGGAAAATAATTACTACTACAGAGCAATTAGGGGAGCCATAGAAATTATAAAAAATTAAATAACTTTAATAGGGAAGAAGGATATACACTAAGTCAAAATTGGAAAGCAGCATTATCAGTCAGGAAAATCAACACACTTACCAGTAATAATAGGAGCCAGACAGACACCTCCGGAAATAAAGGATGGTTTTAACAATTTCATTTTATTCATAAACAAACTACAGCAGTAAAATGATGAAAGTTTTAATTTGATAACTATTGAATTAACTTTGATAAAATTTGAAATAGGCTAATGTTAATGCTGTGCATGTAATATACCTAATTTCATAAGAATTTGATAAAAAGACTCAAAGGGTGTTAAATTAAAGTTAGAATCTTGAAAGAGTTAAAACTTCAAAAAATTTACTCCTACAAATCAGGGTTTTTTTTGCCCTCAACATGAAAGGCAAAACCTACATTTTTTACTCTCATAGTTTTTGTTGAAAATTGGTCAGAAGGGTTTAAGAAGAAACTCTTGTTTGAAAAAAAATCATCAAAAATTTATTCTTTAATGCTGCATATATTTTCAAAATTAAACATATGAAAAGGAAAAAACATGAAGAATATTGAATAAGTTTACACATTAAAAAATTAGATACCTTCTAATTATTTGTTCAAAATATTTTGCATTAAAATTTATAATTTTGTTTATAAAATTATTTACAGAACTTCTTATACTAATAAGTATAATAAAAAGCTTGTCCATTTGTAAGAACATAAGCAGGTCAATAGCAAATCACCTTCTTTCTTTAAGTTAATAATAAAATTCTGTTGTAACTAAGTAGTCAGAATTTTAAAATTTTGTGTAGGTATAATATTAAACCCTTATTGCAGATTTTCTTTTTTAAAACATTATAATGGCTAAATTTCAATCTAAACTTAATAATAATTATCATACCTTTTGTAATCTGTCTTCATTGGTTTCTGCAAACCATCTTCTGTTGGTGTTGCGTGCGGAGGCTGAACCAAGGGTAAAAATCCTCATACACTGAATAAAATGCCGGGTCTGGTTGTAGTAGTTTATGCAATAATGAATTTCCCAATATTAATTGTGACTTCTGAATTAGCACCACAATAATATTGGCATAGCATAAATGAATATAATGAGTATATAAATTATTTGCAATTTTAATAAAAAAGGTAGCCAGAAAAATGTTAATGTTTTATGAGATGAAAAGTACAGAATTTATAGGTTTACAATGAAAATGGTTTATTGGCATTAGTTTAACAAATAAAAAAAATTTTGTATTCAAGGGAATTACAAAATAAATTAACTTAATTAAAAATAATAAATTGAATAATTAACTAATAAATAATAAACATAAATGGTTTGTAAAAATTGTGTGATGAAGATTCTTTGTTGTACGAAGGAGAGAGAGAAGGAATAAATAATAATAGGTCTGACCTGATTGTGAGCCCACGGAACACAAGACTTGAAAATCACAACTGCGTCGAATCCGGATGGGGAAGAAAACGTCGTCATCTGGTTGAACTGATGAGGCCGGCCGGCAGTCAAAGACAGGTGTGCAGGCAGCGTCGCCCAAAGTACGGCTTCGGTGAGATGTTGGCAGTACGCTAATTGTTGGATTACTAGCGTAATGTTGATTAGCACTCTAATATAATATATTGATGATTCAAAAAATTAAATGTCACTATTTCAGGAGAATAAAATATTCAATCAACTTGAAATGTCTCCAATAGGGAAATAGCGAGAATCACTTGTACAGTACGGTGCTATCACGTCAAGGGACAATACTTAACTCACTGTGCTATCACGACGAGGGACAAAGCTTAACTGATATGCTTAAGAGTTTAATAGGCTAAACTAATGGTTCGAATTCCTTCTCTCCCCCGTGTGACCTACTTCTCTCTCTCCTTGTTTATATTCCTAAAATTATAGTTCAATGAGAAATCAAAATAAAACTGAAAAATTATATGTATATACATATTTATGGAACTAATTTATATGAAAATGAAATAATATTTAATTTTNTGCCTAAGTGAATATATAATGCAGTGATTTTTTTCTATTTTTATTTTAATAAACTTGATAACTGGTAGGTCTTCTAAGTTTTCAAACGAAATGTACCATAATATAAATGAAAATAAATATAATATATAAAAATAAATTTTGAATGACTTCAACAGTTGGCGAGAGCTTTCGGACATTATCCATTCTCGTGGCCGAATACATGTGTTCACTGTCTCTGTCTGTATTCAACTAAGAGTTAATAACCCTTTAGATTATTTACTTAATAATAATTGCTTAATTTCCTTAACAAAAAAGTATAAATTAGAAGAAAAAAAGTTTTTCTCAAACTGATCTTTTTTATTTTAGGTACAAGAAAGAACATCCAAATGCAGCCCTAAAAGACCATGAAGGCGAATTTGAAGACTGGTTTGAAAGTGATTCTCAGCGAGAACTTAGGCAAATCTTCTCTGGCCAGAGTCAGATTTTGGAGCAGGTAATATGTATGCAATTTTTCTCTGAAAAATATCAAATTGACTTTTATTGTATTACCTTCATGTAAATTTGCAGCAAAGGTAATATTTTAGTTCTCGAATTTAGAGAAGTAGTTATTTTTTATTTTTACAAATCATATATAAGTGCAGGATGTTTATAAGAATTGAATAAATAATGTAACATAATAATTGAATAAACATTGATGAGAAATAAATATTAAAAATATTATTAGTTTGTTATAAATAAAAGTTTATTTTTTAAATTCAAAAATAAATTAATGTGTAATCAGAAGATATATGCAGCATTAAAGAACAAATTTTTGATAATTATTTTACAGAAGAGTTTCTTCTCAAACCTCTTCTGATCAATCCTCAACTATTGATGTACTCATAAAATTGAAACCTTTAGAGATTTTGAATGAAATTACCTATAAATTCCTAAATTTTGTAAACAAAAACTATAGGAGTAAAAAATGGAGGTTATGCCTTTCTTAAAAAAAACAGATTCGTAGGAGTAATTTTTTTGAAGTTTTACTATTAATTTTCAAAATTTTAACTTTTAATTTAATACCCTGTTAATAATATGGGGACTGTATACCATAGGAGATGTGGGAAATATCAGCCAGCATTATTAGAGCGATAAATAAAATAAATTTATTAATATAAACATAAGAGAAAAATGATCTCCTTAAGTAGTTAATGTTCCTTTGAATACCAACAAACAAATAATAAAATAATATTTCTTCTGAATAATAATAAATAATATTAATTTCTAATTACTTAAATAATAATCAATCTGGGACTTAATAAAGTCTCCAGAAAAATTGCCCCTCTCTCAAATAATGTGCACCAAGGGTACTTATCGGTCTGAAGAGAGCGGCTACGAGTCCCAAAATGAAGATGGGTGCTGGGAGATCCTCCTCACACTGCGGCAGTCCTATGAAATCTGTGGGCATCTCAGGCTTTCCTGGAAGCTAGTTGGAGTGTCCCATAAAGTGAAGGCTGCCAGCGTAATGCAGTGGGCTAGGTGGTCTAGCGAGGACTGACTGGTGTCCGGCAGGCAGAGGCCCAGGGGGGCAAGAGTCCAGTAGCGGGATTAACAGGGGACTAAGCAGCCACTCCTCAGCCAGCGACGAGTACGCACGCGAGGAGAGAGAGAGACAGGTGTGAGAGAGAGGGGTGAGATGGGGCAACACAACTTACACAATTCAATTATAAATATACTTAAAATTTATTTTAATTTAATTCAAACTAAATTGTGGCAGATGTGAAAGTCGCCAACATACCCTTTGAGTCATTTTATAAAATTCTTATGAAATTAGGTATATTAACATTAGCCACTGTCTAGTTTTATCAAAATTAGTTCAATAGTTATCGAATTAAAACTTTTATAATTTTATTAGATGATTTTAGTTGGGGTTTGGTCAAGGTAGATCCAAAAAACCCAAATTTAAATAATGTGTTTATTTATTTTTTTATTTTTATAAAGGATATCAGCCAACATTTCGTCTTACATTGTAAGCCATCTTCAGGGCTGTAGAAATACAATGTCATGAGAATACAATGACATTTGACAATAATATAATAGAGAATTACAATAATGTAATGTGATATCAAAAGTATGAATGTAGAAAGCTATGTAAGAGAATTTTAAAAGATTTTTAAAAAACAATTTGAAAGAAACCAATTTGAAAAAACATGCAAACAACAACTTATTGAAAAATAATTGAATAACATTAAAACAGTAATTTGCCACAACCTACCTATCATGAAGACGAGAGAGGACGTCCTGTCCCTAAGTTCACATTTCCATGTCTAAAGTATAAATTTTCCTTATACACACCGTGGGAGGTAGAAAGGTGGGGGGAAGGTACAAAGGTAGGGGGGTAGGTAAGAGGCGGAAGGTACAAAGGGAAAGCGACAAGAGAGGGCAATAAAAAGGACAAAGGAAAAAAGGAAGGGTATTATTGGGAATAGGTAACTTTGGAACTGGGAAAAATGTTTGACAGGTTTATTGAGAAGAAGAGCTAATGGTTTTTAGAATGCTGAAAATATTTGAATAAATTGAAGAAACTTGTTCTATGTCAGTTCCGTCGTTAACTGGATAGTGTTGTAAGTCAATGTGAATGGTTTCAGACAAAATGCGTTTGTATACATAGGGTTCAGTGGAAAGAATGGTTATGCTCTCGATGTCAAATATGTGTTCTTCATGAAAAACATGTTTAGTGAGGGCATTTTTTATTAGTTAATTCTTTATGCCATTTTTATGGTTATTAATTCTACAGGAAATAGGGTTCTTTGCTTGTCCAATGTAAGAACCATGGCAATTAGGTGAGGAACAGGGAATTTTGTAGACGACATTAGTTCTGTTAGAAAGGGGGATGGGGTCTTTGAGGATGGTGTAAACAGATTCTAGTTTGTTGTTGGTGGAAAAAGAAAGCTTAAGGTTAGGGAAAGTTTTTCTGAGAGATTTCTTAATATTTTCAGAAAGATTTGGAATATAAGGAAGAGAACGGAAAACAAGGTCATTATTTTGGGGGAGGGGGATAGTTGGAGAAGTGGAAATAAAAAATTCTTTTACAAGTTTTTTAATGGTGTGAGTAGGAAAACCATTAGACAGGAGGATGTCAGTAACACGTTTAATACACTGCCGGACAAAATTAAAGGATCACTTCAATATTTTGAAATTACTGAACTGTATAGGGTATTTTTGAAAATATTCTTTTTTCTTTGGAAGTCACACTTTATTATAAGGGTAATAAAAAATAAAAAATTCTTTTCTAGAAATTTTTAATAGGAAAACAAATCAAAAAATAAAAATGTCCTACAGTCTCAAAATGAAAAAGTAAATCTTTGAAATGAAATGAAATAACAAAACTGAATAAAAAGGAAGAATTCGAGGAAAACGATCAATAATTGGTATTCCCACCTCTAGCTCTGATAATTGCTTCCATTCTCCTGCCCATTCCAGCGACCAGGGCTCTTACATGTTGTTCTGGGATGTTGTTCCACTCTTCCACTAACATTTCCCTTAAATCTGCCAAATTTTGTGGGTCTCGGGCGCGGACACGTCTTCCAAGCATGTCCCATACATGCTCTATTGGGTTCATATCTGGACTTCTGGGTGGCCAAACCATAACGTCAATTTCTTCTTGTCTGAGGAAATTTTGCACTGATCGAGCAACGTGAGGTCGGGCATTATCGTGCATAAAAATAAAGTTACCTGCGATATTTCTGGCGAAAGGTATTACATGTGGCTCAAGTACCTCCCTAATGTACCTGTCAGCAGTTATAGAGCCACGGTTCACAAGAACCAACTCTGTACGGGAGTTTAAATTTATGCCCCCCCACACCATCACTGACCCACCACCAAACGCAACCCTTGGAGAAAAAGTGCATGGAGCATACCTCTCTCCCCGCCTTCGCCATACCTTTTCCCGTCCATCTGGAGATCGGAGACAGAATCTTGACTCATCGCTGAATAATACGAGGCTCCAATCTTCCTGAGTCCAGTTTAGGTGCTCCCGAGCAAACCTCAAGCGCTCAACCCGGTGTTCCCTGGAGAGAAGAGGTCCAGTAGCTGAAGGATGGGAGGTCAATCCATAATCGTTGAGTCGTCTTCTCACGGTTCGCTCTGAAATTTGCACATTCCTGAACCTCTGGAGGAGACCACGCAGACTGTTACCAGTTGATCGGCGATCCCGAAGAGCATGCAGTTGCAAAAATCTCTCGTCACGGTGGGAAGTTGACCTCGGACGGCCTTGTCCGACTCTTCTTGTATGCCCTCCAGTTCGACGGTGCCTATTAAGCACCCTGGACACTACGGATTGTGACCGCTGGAGCCGTTGCGCAATATGCCTTTGAGAAAACCCTTCTTCACTCAAAGCAACAGCACGAATTGATTCCTCTTCGGTCAATGCTCTTCTGTTGGCCAACAAGTAAAAACTAAAGTCTCTTAAATGTTAGAAAATCTTCAATAAGATGAATCTTTGCTAACAACTAACCATTTACCGATAGGAAGAAAGAAAATAAGTGGATTAACTGACCCTTTTCTCCATAAACGGGTGGGAATATAAACAGGTACAGGATTAACTGGATAAGATACAACACAAAGTCCAGTCTGGGGCAATAGAATTTCTATTTTTATCTCTTATGTAATAATAATATAAATATTTGTAAGTGATCCTTTAATTTTGTCTGGCAGTGTATTTTTTCTGGAAAATCTTGTCAGAGAGTGTGAGTGATCTGTAGATGAGGTTTTTGGCCACATTAATTTTTTGATGATGAGGGTGAGATGAGTTGAAATGGAGGAGACGACCTGAGTATGTGTGCTTGGTATACCTGTCAGTGGAGATAGAGCCATAGGTGTTACGGATAATGAGGGTGTCGAGGAAGGGAAGTTGATAATCAGATTCCATTTCAATGGTAAATTTTAGACGAGGGTGGTATGAATTAAATGCAGTAAGGATCTGGGGGATTTTTTCGGGATTGAGGATGAGGAAGAGGTTGTCAACATATTTTTTAAGGAAGAAAATGTCGTTGTTTAAGGGGGGAAGGATAGAGTCTAGGAGGTCGTTAAGGGTGAAATGTCGGGAGCAAGATTATTTCCCATAGCCAGACGGTTCATCTGGTTGTAGTATTTACCTTGGTATAGGAGATAGCCGGAAGTACAACAAAGGGAAAAGGACTCAAGGTAAGCCGACCGGGATAGTGTAGTATGGTCTCGGATTGTATTCCAATGTTTATCAATTATTTGGAGGGCTTTGTCTATAGGAATATTAGTGAAGAGGGATTCGGCGTCTAAGGAGCAAAGAATGTATCCTTTAGGTATAATTAAAGATTCCAGCTGTGTTTTCAGGTCAAATGAGTTTTTAATATCATAATGGTTTTGTCGGCTAAGAATTGGTAATTTTATAATTTTACCGCTGCAGTTTGTTTATGAATAAAATAAAATAGTTAGAACTATTCTTATAAAATAATGTTAGAAATATTGAAGAAATCTAAGGCAATACAAATTTGAAAGTCAGTGCATTTATTAACAAATGTAAATAACCAGGTTAATTAGTGGAACCATTTGGTTCTTAGTGAAAATTTCTTTTCTCCCTTGATTTAACCTTCTTGCTGTTGGTAGATCAAGATCACATGTAATTAGGCACTAATGTGCTTAATTACACATTAGTATTACTCTAATGTGGCAGAGATAGAACTTTAGTCTCGAATGTTATTAATCCTGTTGTCTTTATCGAGAATTTTTTATTTTTTAAATATTGATAGACAAAATCTTAAGCTTATCTTTGGAATGGAAATCAGTTGCTAATTTGGAGGACTTTATACTTATACATATTTAATTTGGTTGTGGTATTTTATCCCATGTAAATTTCAAACAATTAATGAGAGGGAACAGAATATAAAAAACTATCTGTCCCAGCGAGGAATCGAACCTGGATCTCCTGCTACCCGGGCCGGTGTACTTGCCAGTTATACTACCAGGACGCGTTAGTTGTCTTATTCAATTCCCTCTACACTAGCAAGAGCCTACCCCACAAGAAAGGCGAGAACTTCGTCTTGTACTCGAGGGAGCTGACATTGTCATACATTGTGTCGACTCTCTTCATTTACTTTATTTAATTTTTTCATTATAAATACTTAATTTGGTTGTGGTATTTTATCCCACGTAAATTTCAAACAATTAATGAGAGGGAACAGAATATAAAAAACTATCTGTCCCAGCCAGGAATCGAACCTGGATCTCCTGCTATCCGGGCCGGTGTACTTTCCAGTTATACT
>KZ806948.1:813008-824742 GCA_000696205.2 Oncopeltus fasciatus
CCCCCCCACACACACCTATACAAAACAGTAATATATAAAAAAATTGATAAGTATATACTAAATATTTTTAATAGCTGAATTAATAAAAATAAAATAAAGACAATTTAGTTTTAGGAATTGTAGTATAAAATCACTCTTCTGGACTTTTTCAGAAAACAGTATATTTCTCCTGCCAATTAGTACCATCCCTCTCCTTGAAAAACATGTTTGCACTGAATAGACGTCACAATGGGCTAATAATGTTTTCATACAATTATTTTATATAAGGATATGGAATTGTGAAGAATCTTTCTTTCAATCAAGCAAAGGTTCTTCGGTGATCCCTCACTCCAACGGGCCTGCAAGTAACCGATACCCTGTCGAACCTTTTCCACAAAGAAGATTCATAAATGTAGCTGGGATTCACATCTGGCATACAGCTTATGGAAGGCTTGGTTTGGTTTAATTGTAATTGAGTCATTAACTCATCTTACACCAGTTCCATATTTTTTTAACAGATCCGTTTTTTGTCATGCAAAAAATATATTCTTGTATCATGCATCTAAAAAAATGGAATTTGTGAGTGTTCTGCTTGATTCCAGAAATCAAACACTTATCTTAATTTATTTTTCTAAAGAGGTAATTAAATCAAAAACTTCACTGTTTCCCTATCATTCTTCAAGTCATCTTGTATTTCTCGAATGAGAATTGTAACTGATGTGGAATATTTGTCACTACTGTTAATTATTTCATCGGCCATAAAACAGTAATAATTTTCTTAATATAGGCCCACTCTTCATGGAAGAGGTGCCTTGAGGCTACAGTTTAATATGGCAATTTTTGTTTGTTTGATGCTTCCAATTTTCTAAATCTTTCAATCAATCATTTCATGAGTTTAATTCCATTTCATGACTACATTACTTATTAATTTTTTTGGGCATAGCCATTTTTTTTTTTCAATAAATTTACCATTGTCTTTTGTCTTTTACTTAGAATAAGTGACAATTGATTTCATTTTTTTCAAACCAGTTTTTATGGTTTCATTAGCTTCTAAAGAATTATGCAAGAATGCATAAAATGCCTTCATTATAGTATCTCTTTAATGGCTTTAGTCATATTAGGTTGTATATCTGCAAAAAGTGGCAAATGAATTGTAAATAAAAGTATGATTTTGAGGGAAATGTGCACATCACAAAGTATTAGCCTTTAATTCAAAAGAATTATTTAGGTAATGGCAAGTAACAGCCATAAAGCTGTCCCCATCAATCTTTAATAATAGCAATAGTAATCTTTAGTATGGATGACTCACATTATTTGGAGCTTGAATACACTTATTTTAGGTGAAGCACTGCTTATTTATATGCAGCTAAGAGAAAAAAGCTAGGAGTTTACTGTCACAGCAGTAGGGAATTGTTTTTCCTCATGTTGGCTCATGTTCCAATAGTATGAGTTCTCCCCTCCACAACAAGACCACTTCCAGGTTAGTATGTTGAGAGCTGTAGATGCAGCAACATGTTTAGTGAGAAATATCAATCCAATCCAAGTGTGAAATATGCGAAATTTTTGGGGAGACTTCTCAGGGCGGTCACCCTTTCTCCCACCTGTTCTTATATATATATATATCAGCATATTTATTTATTTAATAAGAAATCCATGTAATTCCTAAGTGATTTCACTACTCCCTCAGATTGCCATGTTGGATAGCCTTGTTGTCTGCAAATAGACCTTTGAGGGTACTTGAATGGGTTGGGATGTCAGCAGTGTACAGGATTATTTGGATAGGTCCAAGCACACTACCTTGAAGAACTCCCAATTAACAAGTAAATTTAAGTTTGAGTATTTGTAAAATAATTTTATAAAAGTTTGTTGCCTTTAATACAAATAGGCATAATAAAACAAACAATTATTGATTTAAGAGTTTATAGTCATACTTTTTGAGAGGTGTGAGTGTGACCAGAAGAGATAAGACTATGAAGAAGTAAAAATGCCTTACTGAGAGAGTATTTTTTTAAAAAATAAATCTTTATTTATTACATTCTGTTACTTAACATCTTGTAATTTAATGACGGATACAATAAATAAATTGAAAAAAATATACATGTGTAAAAAATATAATTAAAGTAAAAGAAAAAAATATATTAAAATGAACAATAAAACAAATAAATGGTCATCACTGTGCAGGGAGAAGGGGCCCATCGACCCCACTCTCAATAAGTTTAGGCATTAAGGCCCAGGAGGTCGCGAGGCCATCTCCGTTTTAGTCGCCAGGGAGGATTGTGAGGATTGGAGTCCGACGACAGGGATTGTGCATATGGATTGGGATGAAATTGGAGTTTACTATGGAAGAGCTTGAAGCGGGTGGAGATTAGGTCTTTGACACAAGGAATATTAAAGTCGTGATGAAGGGTAGAGTTGGACACATTATTATGTGGAGTGTTAGAAATTATTTTGAATATTTTGGACTGAAAGGATTGTGTTCGTTGGATATTGGAAGGCTTAGCGACACCCCACAGTTCTTCACCGTAAGTCCAAATTGGTCGAATTATGGTCTTGTAGATGATCAGTTTATTTTCTAATGTGAGGTGTGAGCACCTATTTATAAGGCTGTATAAGAGTCCGTGGCGTCTGTTGAGTTCTTGTCATTTGATTTTAGTATGTTCATTCCAGTTAAGTCGTGAGTCAAGGTGGAAACCAAGGTAACGGACTAAATCAGAGAGAGGTATAGGGATGTTATTGTACGTAACATTATTAGGAGAATCTTTTCTTAGTTGAAAATTTACTTGTACGCATTTGGACTCATTTATTTTAATTCTCCATTTACTGCACCACTGCTGAATAGCATCAAGGTTTTGTTAAATGTTAGAAGCGGTTTTGGAATCAGGATGGGAGGAGAGGATCGCTTTGTCATCTGCAAAGAGGGCTAAAAGAGTATTAGGATGAGTAGGGATGTCTGCAGTATAAAGGATAAAATGGATGGGTCCACGCACACTGCCCTGTGGAACACCCACTTTCACAGGGTAGTGTTTGGAGTAATCTGATCCTTGCCGGACCCTAAAGAAACGGTTAGAAAGATAAGATTTGAGGATTAGGTAGATGGTACTTGGAAATACGGACTTCAGCTTATATAATAGTTCAGTATGCCATACTCCGTAAAATAAATGCTTGAGTGACATCTAAGAATGCACCAGGACAAAATTATTTTTGCTCGAGATTATAGGAAAATAAAGTCTACAACGCAAAACACCTGCTGGACAGTAGAATGATGGGATCGGAAGCTGAACTGATGATTAGGAAGAATATTTAAGGAAGTTATTATAGGTATTATTCGTTTTAAAAGAACTTTATCAAATACCTTGGTAAGTAAACGAAGAAGGATTATGTGTTAGAAGAAGGTTTACCAGGTTTGGAAAGTATGATTATTTCAGAAAATTTCCAGAGAAGTAGAAAATGGGTGGTTCAAAGAACACAATTATAGAGGTAAGTGAGGAAAAAAATTGACTTTTGGGGTAGATTTTGAAGTATTAGCCGGGTGCTTTGAGCTTAGGCAGATGGTTTATAATGTACTTGAGATCAGAAGGTGTCACTGCCTTAATCGGTAAGGACATTTGTAATAGTATATCCAGTGACTACTCAACCTCCGCGTTATTGGACAAGTTATCGAGATCTGGTTGAGGAGTGAATGTTTGCTTTAGATGCTGGGCGAACATTTGGGCCATGTCTTTGTCAAAAGAGGCCCAGGAACCATCTTCTCGATGTAAGGGGGCAGAAGGTTCATGATACTTCAGAATCCTGCTAGTAGCAATCCAGAGGGATTTGTCTCCTTTTGAGAGGCTAGACAGGTAGGCATTAAATGCCTTATTTTGTAAAGCACCTAGTTTTTGCTTTACGAGACGAGATAGCTGGTTGAACTCCCTACGATCTGAGGGATGTCTATACTTCTGGAACAGGGCTCGTGCTTGACGCTTAGCTTGTATGAGGTTTTTAACGTTATCAGGGAGGGGTTCAGCTGAATTTACAGTGTAGTAGGTGCTGGTAGGTTTTAAGTTAGCCTTCTAAAGACATTGCTGAATCATTATGGTAAAGAACTGAACACCCCCACCCAGCTCTTCAGAGATTTTAAGGAGATTCCGAGGTCAAGTGACTCTTCTAGGAGAGTTCTAAAAAGTGGCCAGTCAATGGGACCACTTATTAAGATTGGTGGCAATTGTCTAGGGATAGGTGTGAGAGACAGTGTAAGGAGGACAGGGTTGTGGTTAGAGGAAAGTTCATTTAATGTTTTTACAGAGTGATGGTAGGTAATAAGATTTTTACATATGAAAAAATATAGAATATCAGGAAGGTGGTTTACATCGGTGAGCCAATAGATGGGAGAGGACGGACTTAGAGTGGAGAGATTGTGAAAGGAGATATCATTATACAGAGCTCGGCCACGGGAGTTGGTCGTTCTCGTGCCCCACTGCAGATGTTTCGCATTCGCCAGAGAGGAAATGGGAACCTAAGGATTTAAAATGCTTTTGGAATTGGCCTGAGGTGATAGATTTGTTAGGAGGGCAATATACTGCAGAAAAGGTAATTGGAGAAGTGGAAGTATTGATGGACATTGAAATGGATTGGAGCGAGTCTGTAGGAGTGGAAGGTATTAAATGATGAGTATGGGAAGTGCGAATGAGGAGCGCAGTTCCACCATGAGCTCATTCGTCTGGGTGATCAGTTCGGAAAGTTGTATAGCCTGGTATGTTGAGTTTTTTATTTTTTGTTAGTCGTGTTTCAGTAAGTAAAAGTATGTCTATACATTTGTCTTCTAGAGTTAGTTTGAGTTCATTTGTAATTTTTTGAATTCAGAGGAGGACAGAAAAATATCTAGTGGAGGAGTTCATTTACTGCCAGAGGAGGAAGTCAGATTTGAGACTACCGTTGCCAATTAGGTTTAGAAGAGGAGTGATGAGGGCGCGAAATTCCGAGAAAAAGGAGTGGAGCATGGATTGGAAATCATTAGATATTGACAGTGGAGGAACATGAGAGATGGCTGGAGCCTGGTATTGAGGAAGAGGTTCTTGTCTGGGCTGGTAGGTCGCCTTTGCATAAGAATAACCTGAGTCCACTTTTCTGGTTGGGGGTGGTGGGGGTCTTCTAGCTACAGGTGCTGAGTCCTGCTGTCTGGTGGGCTGGATCCGCTGCTTCAAATCTTTGTAGACCTGGCAGCCTTTATAATTTGCGCAATGGTTTTTCTGGCAAAGGGCGCAGACAGTAGGTGTACTGCGAGACTTCTGACAGTCCCCTGTGAGATGTGTCCCTCCACATTTAACACATCGGGCACCATACTCACAGTATCTTTTAGTGTGACCGTATTCCTGGCATTTGTGGCACTGAACTATGTCTCTTCAGGGAAGGGGCTTCTTCACTCGTATTCTGCAATGGTAAAGTGAGGTTATATTGTAAATCTCGTCTATATTGCTTGTGGGTTCAAGATCCACAAAGAACAAGGGCAGAACTGTCATTACTAGGCCTGCTTGTTGTTATTTTTAAGGCATTTCTGGCCTGGAAGCCAAGTTCACTAAGCTCCTCTTTGATATAAGAGGAGAGGTTGAGTGGTGGAGGTGACGGATGACGACCCTGACTACACGCTCTTCCTTTAGTTGGTAAGTGTGATGTGTGGTAAGGTGTCTGGGCTATCTGGCATTATTTTAATGTTATGCTGAAGATTGACACATGTTTATCCCCCGCGGCTTACTTGCTCATCGAGTTGTGTGCACATTAAGCAAAAGTTTTGTACATAATTCATGAGAGGGAACAGAATAAAAAAATCTATCCGTCCTCGCCAGGAATCGAACCTGGATCTCTTGCTATCCGGGCCTAGCATGCTGACCGTTACACCACAAGGACAGGCTAGATATCTCACTCAGTTCCCTCTCATGAATTATTTATAATTTACGTGGGATAAAAAACCACAACCAAAATAAAATATTTAAAAATTAAAATTTAATAAAGTAAATGACGAGAGCCGACAAAATGTATGACAATGTCAGCTACTTCGAGTTTAAGACGAAGTTCTCGTCTTTCTCGTAAGTTAGGCTCTCGCTAGTGAAGAGGGAATTGAGTGAGATATCTAGCCTGTCCTTGTGGTGTAACGGTCAGCATACTAGGCCCGGATAGCAAGAGATCCAGGTTCGATTCCTGGCGAGGACGGATAGATTTTTTTATTCTGTTCCCTCTCATGAATTATTTATAATTTACGTGGGATAAAAAACCACAACCAAAATAAAATATTTAAAAGTTTTGTACGTTTCTGACTATAATGGGAGGTGGTCAGGGTATACGTTGGGTGGTAGTTTCCATCACCTCTCCAGTAAAGTTTTGAAGAGGCTGAAAAGGGTTTACTGAATTAAAGGTTGATTGGTTTTCTTTTTTATATGTCATTTTGTTGGGAGGGGGGGGGGCGATGGCCACTCCTTGAGAGGTGCTGGGGCGTGTTTGTAGTTGGTCTCTCTCCAATGGAGTGCTACTGGAGGAATGCCACCTTTTATCTTTAGGAGGAGTCATGGGTGCACCACGACGCTTCCCTTTTCGCCCTCCACTAGCAATCACTTGATGATATTGATTGCCTCCCATAATTTATTCATTAATTTATAAAAGAAAAAAAAAGTAGAGGTGCCGAGTCTCGAACCTGTAATGCTGGGTTAAGAATCTGGAATGGAGCCTTCTACCCACCAGGCTGAGTGATAAGGGAGGCTATGAAAGCCTAGTGCGGCGAGATGGGGGCCGGGCAGGTCTTTCCCTGTCGTCCCCAGTGCTTAGAATAACAGCTACAAAAGTAGTTTCCTTTACTCACTGTTTAGATGTGATCCTCGTGACGATTCGAGCTGAAACTGCCCTCACATGTTACTGACACTTCCTTGCAAATGTATGTAGAGTTTAAGATCTCAGTTCTTCCCACAACTCGTAAGTTATAGTTGGAAAGACGGAGCGCTCTATACAGGTGTGTACTGATCACTGGCTATACCACTACTTTGAGAGAGTAGTAAAAATTCTTGGAAGATCTTTTAGTGAACCAGAATAGCTGCTGTACTTCCCCAGAGAGCTGCCAGAACAGGAGACAGTGTTACTCACTGAGGCTGAGGGTTGTGTAGAATTATTCAAGAGGACTCTCTGTATAAGGAAAATTCTTCTCAGACTGGATCTACGCGAGTGCAGCATTTGTTGGTTTAGCATGACAACCTCTATTAGCAATTATGATGAGCCCACAAGGAGCTGGTGTGAAAACTGATGCAAATTGTTTAATTCGTCTTCACTTTGATTCTTGCATCAAAATTGTAGCTCCACATTTGGAGTTAGTGTTTGTGTCATCGTACCTTCAGCAAATGCTATCAATGTAGACCCAAGTAAAAATAATTTGAAATTGTCACTGAACAGAGGAAGAGTACTAATAGTATTACTTTCTGTGAGTAATTAGTGAACTCTCAGAAAAGAGAATAGTTATGATACTACTAAAAATTTATCAACACTAAAAATTGATACTGCCATATACACCATCACTATATATTATAGTTTTGAAGTCAATTAATTTATTTAGTATGCTATAAAATGCTTTCAAATTACTACTGTTTATTGTTGCTGTATAATATAAACAATAATAAATTATTTTTTCTTTACTATGATATACCATTGTTATGCATTAATATTGAGTTAAGTAGTATTAATGATTTGCCTTTCATATTTGCAATAGAAGTTGCTTGTCTGATTGAGCTACTCTGTTCTAGGGGCTATACCATCACCGCCAGTCCTTGTTGACACCATCCGGAGACATGAAGTTGATGCTGTCCTCTCTAATCAGAATAGCATCATTGCTCAAGCTAGAGAACTCAGGTACCATTTCAAATTTACTACAGTAACTTGTAAAAATTTACTACTAGATGATAAATAAAATTTTAAGTGAAGTATATATATACCTCTAGTTCAAATATTAAAAAGCTGTTCTCTTATGAAATTCATCAATTACTTTTTTTCTTATTATTAACATTTTTGATTTCATGAGAAAGAATCATATAGAACCAGCAAAATGTAAGTTATTTATGCTGGAGAAATTAGTCTGTGTTTTGGCTAGGATCAGAAAAATAATATACTCCAAAATTGTTGGGTAATTATTTTATTTTTTGACTTAGTAAGTCATCATCAGGGTGATAGTGATGTCTAGAGAGATCCCCGAGGGAGGTTTATTAAACATCTCAGAGTGCAGAGCTAAACCCTCTGGGTCTTATTTAGATGCAACTGTGCATTTTTATGTTGTCCTATGCTCGATTCAGAGTAAGTATTTATACACTACGATGGCTAGTCAGATGGAGATAACCAAAAAGAACAATTCTCTCAAGATAGGGTAGTAGTGTGGGTTTGTGAACTTGAGGAGGCTTTCAGGTATTCATGTCAGAATACGAAGATGACATTACATCCTTATAGCCGGCATCATGATTTTGGCAAGAAATGTGGAGGGCTTCCAGGTTGTCTATGGAATGTGTTAATTAATCAGGTTACATAGAATAAAACTGTATCTATCAATGATGTACTTGGTAGAGTATTTGTTGGGGTTTGGTCTAGGTTGATTAATAAAAAAAAAAATACAATTTAAAAATGTATTTTTTATCAATAGGAGAGTTATTGACCATAGATAATATTATTAGATGATTTTAGTTGGGGTTCAGTCAGAGTAGATCCAAAAAAAATACAAATTTAAAAAAAAGTGTATTTTTTAAAAAGATTATCTGACAACTTTTCAGCTTACATTGTAAGCCATCTTCAGGGCTTTAATGGTGTGTTGATGTCTTCCTGGCTGGTAATATCCGATGTAATTGTACACTTTTTTTTTAAATTTGTATTTTTTTCTGACCGAACCCCAACTAAAATCATCTAATGTATTTTATATCATTTGCCGGCATGTCAGGGAGCAAAGAATGTAACCTTTGGAATAAGTAGGGTTTTGAGTTGTGTTTTGAGGTCAAAAGAGTTTCTTATGATGTAAAGTCGGTTAATAAATTAATAAATCATTAACAATAACATTGTAACCAGAACTGTCAAATGCAATAAAATAGTTATTATGGATAAAACTGACCACACCAGAGTGTGGTCAGTCTTATCCATAACTGTGTCAGAACAAGGCAACCCAAACAAAAATATTAAATGTGTGAGACATCCTCCCTCTATGCGTACCATAAAAAAAACTTCCCAACTAATTCAACATTTCCATTCCCCAAACCAAACCCCCCTCCCAAAACAATGACTCTATTTTCCGTTCCCTCCCTTATATCCCCAAACTTTTGGATAAAATTAAAAAATTCCTTAGTAATACTTTCCCTATCCTGAAGCTTTATTTTTCCTCCAAAAACCAAAAACTAACTTAAATCCATTTACACCCACCTAAAAAACCTCATCACCCTCCGTAACAGAAGCAATGTTATCTACAGAATTCCTTGTCTCACTCATAAATGCCATGGTTCATGCACCACGAAACCAAAAACCCTTTTTCCCATAGAATCAATAATCTTAAAAATGAAATTTACAAAAACGAATCAAAAGTGCCTTCACAAAACTTGTCATCCACAATGGACACACATATGACTTCAAAAATATTACTATTCCTTCAACTGAACCCTATGAATGCAGTCACCTATTATCTGATACCATACACTTAAGTTTACAGCACAATCCAGTTAATTACATAACTGACGTAGAACAAATTTCTTCAACTTATTCCAACATTTTCAACATTCTAAAGAACTACTAGCCCTCCTTTTAAATGAACCTATCTAACTGTCTCCCAGCTCCTCAGGCTACTTATCTGAAATATTTCCACCCTCATTTTCCCGGTATTGTCTCTTTGATACAGGCTGCTCTCTCTTTATACCTACTGCCTCACATTCCCCTCATTTCAACTGTCCATTTTTTGTTTTCAACTTCTAATTCTTATGTCATAGTAAGTAATATATTCCAGTTGACAACACATTTCTTTCCCCTTCAATGATAGGTAGGTGCGGTGAATTTTATACACATATTGTTATTCTTTTTCTGAAGCATTTCATATCACATTGCTTTTAGTAATGTTACATTTATGTAATAATAATGTAAATCATATATTTTTGTTTTTATCATGTTTTCTGACAGTTTTGTATTTCAAGAGCCCTGAAATGGCTTGAAATGTAAGCCCAAACATCGGTGGATAATAATAATACATTTTTTAAATTGTATTCTTTTGATCAGACTTTGACCGAAGCCCATAAAATTCTCTACTAATAATCTCCATGGTCAAAATCTCTCCATTTATTGATGATTTTTTTTTTTTCCAGAAAATTAGACTTTAAAATAAACTCTCATATAGCATAATTCTAATCAGGCCTTGCTGGACTCACTGTCTTTGAACTGAAATACTTCTTAATATTTCATTGGGGTCAAAGCAATAACCAATTTCAATTGAGGAAATAGAGAAGTATTTCAAAGCAATATTTGGTTCACCAAATCTCAGGCAACATGAAGTTAATGATATTTTTATATATAATTTCTCTTAGCTCTCACTAACTGCCATCATCTTACAGGAATTCCATAGACCTAATATCCATAGAAAGTTTACCTCTCTCGATACTTTAGGGGGCATACAATTTATGACAGTTAAACTTCATAATGTTAATGACACCAACAAGGTGATCCCAGAAATATTCTCAAACTTGTTTTATATTACCTGCTTTAAAGATCGGCCGAGCAAAACTTATATATTAAATTAAAGCTCTCGATACATCATTATCAGTACATATAAAGTTGATTTATTTTTTAACATTTGTTTAGTTGAATTTTGAGTTGTATAATGTATCATTTTCTGTCTTATAACATACCACATCTCTGTCTGTTCATTCCAGTCTATAATTTTATAAGTGTAATAGTGCGTATTGTATTTCAGCCCTGATGATGACTTACTAGCTAAGTAAAAACATTGGTAATAATAAAATAATAAATCAATAATTTTCGAGTATTTTAGTTTTCTAATCTTGGCCGAAACCCTGACTAATTTCTTCAGCCAAAGTCATTAATGAAACAGTTTGAAAAGGTGTATTAGCAAGGAATTTTTTCTAAGAAATGATTTTAAATTTCTATATGATGAGAATGTTAATGTAAGTGTAATATTTAAAATATGTTGTGGGTGTGTTTTTTTCACAGAGGTTTCTTGGTAGAAATCCACACAAAGGCAGACAATCTCATTCAGAAAGTGGGAGGCGGAGGTTCCATGGACCAAGGAATGCTTCGTGAGCTAAGAGATAGTATTGGAGCACTCAGACAGCAGCAGCCTGCACCTGTCCCCCTTGTCAGTTGTCCAGCTGGTGTTTCACCACTCATTCTTCTTGCTGCTCTTGCTGGACATCTCATCATCATGTTCCTTTACACTCTATACAGGTATTATTATTATTTGCATGCTTTCTAGCCATTAATACCAGTAAATTCTTAATGCCTATTATTATTTTTTTAAAGCTTCATATTTAACTCAGTATTTTTTAACCTAAAAAAAAAGTGATTTTCCCAGTCCCCTCTTCATATATTTCCTCCCCCTCCCTTTCTTTACTTTTATCTTTAATTCTTTAAATTAATTGTTAATAAATTATATATTATTCATATTTCAGTAATTTTTAGATTCATGCTTGCAATGCATTTAATTAGTAGGATGTAAAAATATTTATTATTGCAAATTTCATTTCATTCACTCTTTCATTTTTTAAAATATAAT
>KZ806948.1:837204-849168 GCA_000696205.2 Oncopeltus fasciatus
TATATATATATATATATTTCTGCTGAAATTATAATTATTTTATATGGGACATTTAATTCTTGCATTCATTGGAAAAAAATTAATCAATTAATAACTATTATATTACTCTTATTGGGCTTGAGTGGCTATTGATCTATTTATGTAATTTTTCATTAGTAAATAATTGAAGAGCAATAATAAACACAAATATTTTTTTCTTATTTTCTAATTATTAATTTATTTGTCTCTTTCCTTCCAGGGATAGCAAGGGAGCTCAAGCAAAGAAATTCTTCTAAGATGGCCTTAGCGAAGAAGTTGATATGATTGGATCGGCCAATCGTGATGAGTTAACAGTATTTTACCATTTTTACTGGTAACTATGTGTATACACTAGCAAGAGCTGAATCCCCTCATAAGCTGTTGAGGACGGGTGGTCTCTTCCTTATTAACAGGACTTAATTCTCAGGCTGGTTATCCTAGCTGAGTTTCCTAATTTTTTTTTCTCAAAATTATTTCTATATTTTTGGATAAAATATGATTAAAATTAATTGAATTTATCATGGCTTTTATGAAAATACTACTTTCCATTATCATTTGTTACTTGCTGTTATGTACAAATTATGTTTAATTAAAAACCAATCTGTCTTGCTAAATACAACTTATTCTTTGCAAGTGCAGATCAATGTAATTATGGTATATGTAAATATGTGGTTTTCAAAACTGTTTTTTTTTTTTTTTTTTTTTTTTTTTTTTTTTTTTTTTTTTTTTTTTTTTTTTTTTNTTACTCTGTAAATATTCTAATTTTAAAATATTTTAATCAATGAATTTTCTAAAGAAAAAATATTGAGTGCATAATTGCAACGAAGGGTCATTGCAATTTCAGGAATAATTTAGGGCCTAACAAATTTTTTTTCTGTATCACTTAGTTCGTTCTATATATTTTTGTATATTTTACCTTATATTATTTTAAACAATTAAAATGAGGGAATAGAATAAAAAATTTTATTCTATTCCCTCGCATTAATCGTTAAAAATTTACGTGGGATAATAAACCACAACTAAATTAATACTTATATTATTTTGCATTGTGAATCTTATAATTTCTTAAGAACTGCTGTTTGTGGCCCATTTAGTTTTTTGTTGTTCATTTTCTGTTTTTTTTTTTGTTATTTTATTTCTCCTTATACAATGAAAAATGGGTCAAGACCAAATTTAATTAGGAAATTATGCATAGCACTGATATATTTTAATTTGAATCGTACTGGAAGCCAGAAAAAAAGTCTAACTACCTCAGTCAGGAATCGAACCAGGTCTCCCACTCTCGACCACCGGCTGAGATAGTTAGTTTTTTTCTGGCTCCCTGTACACTTCAAATTAATAATTAAATGTGGGATTACTTTACCACAATCATCATCATGATTTAATATATTTCAAGTGTGTTAAGATTGAGAGGTTTTATGCATCATTTGGAGATGTAAATGAGCATGCAAAGTTACTTAAATGCAAACTATCAGCTCAAATATCTGAATTAGTTGGATTATTTTGGAAGTAATAATTTTTTGAAGAAATTTATATCTATGTGGAGGAAATGGTTTGGACTCAGTCAATAATATATTGTAATATAAGTATATTTGTAAAACAAAATAGTTTTTATTTTTGCCCATAGTCAAAACCATTAACCAAATCCTAACCATATCCTTCTCATAGTTCACAACAGTTAACCTTACTTGTTAAAAATGTATCTTCTCTGAACACACTCTTCTTCAAAAACTACTCACATATTGAAATCACATTTTGATTTTAAACAAGACTTATGTTTGTTAAAGTCTAAATATATAAAAATAAAAATAATATGTACTGAACAATTCAAAAATCAACCTTTGCATCATTAGTTGTTGACATAGAAACATTGATTAAGCCTTTCTTGTTTGATCTCTAGATGTACTCATCAACTTTTTTTAAATATTTAACTCTGAAATTGAGAATTAGCTCTGCTGTTAACTCTGCTTATCAGTTGAACACCAGAAAAAGTTTTAAACTATTAGGCTGAGTTCATTCGGAAATGAACTAAACCAAAAGATACCTATCCAAAGTAAACAATATTTACATAATATTGTGTTGCTACACTCCTAGTTTTTGCTGTGAGGAAGTAGTCCACTATGATTCTTCATTTTAGCTTGGTTTGCTAAGTTCTGCTATGAAGAATATGATGCGCTATCATCAAGTCTTTGTGCTGACAAGGTGTTCTCATGAGAATTTAGAGCTAAATTTAAAAATAATTTTAGTTTAAATCATACATTACTAATCCATCTTTCAAAGTAATTATGTCATAGTTTTCCTGATATAACTTGAGTAATGTACAAATTGTGAACAAACCATATTTCTCTAGAAAATCCTTACTTTATTTATGGAAAATTTCCTGTTAGAAGTAGCCAAACAGACTGTTGACTCCTATTTTCCCTATTTGTCTGCTATTTTTGACATGTCACCAATCAACATTCACCCTACCATCATTTTGACTGTTTGGCTACTTTTACAGGAAAGATTCTATTTATTATTTTATTTTTTTCTGTATCCTAGCTCTTTTCAAATCAGGATAAATATTGTTTACCAGGTCAGGATAACAGCTTTAGACTAACTTGAAAGTATTTAAACTGGATATTTTATTCTAATTTTAAACCAGATACTGTTTATGTAAATTTGATGTAAGACTACTTATTGTGTTACTGTGCTTCCCTTGTCTTGGTTAGGTGTAATGAAGACTGAAATAAATATAAGTTATACTTCTAACATTCCTTTTTTTATTCTTAATAATTCTAATTGTCACAAATGCAGAAGGCACTCAACTATAAGAACGTATTTAATACAGCGTGCCTATGCATTTCATATGTTCTTTTTTAAATAACAATATTGTCATCCATGTTAATGGGAAATACTAGTTTTTTTTCTATAGCTAATGTTAACCCAAATATTATTTCATTTTTTGTTTCTTATTTAACAGAGTTAAAATTGTTGTCTTATGCTGGTTTGTAATAATTATATATCCTTTAAAAGGTCATAATCTGTAGTTCTTTCCATTTCTAAATTTGTCATTCCCCTCTTCCCAACATCCAATCACTATAACTAGATATTTCACCAATGGGCCTTATAAATGTTTTAATTTTGAGCCTGTTATCTGTTAATGGATTATTCACTTTGAATTATACCAACTTTTTTTTTTTTTTTTTTGTATGTGATTGTCTGTTTAATTTTATTTATTAGTGGTGTTATATTAAATTTATTTGGTTAAAAGTTTTGCATTTTATTTATGTGCATCACAAATGTCATTCTATTTATACTTGTGTTTTTTTATTATTTATGTTAACCCATGTTTCTATGTTATACAACATGCCATTGTATCTTCATTTTTTAGTGAAAGCTCAATATTAAAAAAAAAAAAAAAAAAAATCTTTTGGGGAGTATTTTAAATGTGTAAAACCGTAAAAAAGTATTTTAAAAGTTTTGACTTCACATACTGACTTCATATATTTCTTCACTTAAAATAATCAGAGTTGAGTGAGTTTAAAAGTTTAAAATTAATAATATAGCTATATACTAAACATATGTTTTAAAATTTAAAAAAAATACTGACTTCTGAATGCCATGAAAGCAGACCAAACAGATTATGATGGCTCCATTTAGGGTGAGAAAGTGCCTAAATCTTACCATACTTCCATGTATTTGTTTCAAGAATAAGTGACAGGACTTAATAAAAGTTGAAATCAATAAGTCTTGTGTCCTCGTTCTAGGTCCTCAATGGCACAATATTGGAATCCATGTTTCTTTTATTCTGAAGGATATTTTATATATATGCCAACCTTGCTGTAAGTCATTTGGTTTCTTTGGAAATCTTTGAAACAAACAATTCAGGCAAACCTTTGAGTCCCCTAGAGTTGTCCAGAGAGCTGTTCTGTTCCTGAAAAATGTCTTAATGGAGGGGAAATTATTCATGTGTTCTTATATCGGCAATTTTTATGCATGAAAATATTTCTCTGGGTTGACACTAAATTGATGCAAAAGCTCTTGTATGCCAGACATTCTTAATTTAATTTAGAAAATTGCTAATTTCCTAATTTAAAATGCAATATGAAAGGATATTTTCCTTACTGAACGGAATTAGACAAATGGGAGTAGGGAATCACCTGAAATCTCAAGTAAAAGTGCAAAAATATTTTCCAATTTAATTAATATTTTAATTTTTGACATAATATTTCGGTTTGAGTAAGAACACAACACAGATTTCTTTAGTGATAGAAGAAAATTCTTAGAAATATTATTTCAGGAGTTGTGCTAAGAAATTAAACAATTATGAATGGGGGGTTTGCTTGCATCATAAATCTTAATTTTATAGCTTATAATAAATAAGCTATAATCAAAATTTTTTTTCATGAAATTTTACATGTCCTTAAAGTATAAAATGAATGCTGAGTTTGTTGTTGAGGAAAATTGATGAGCGAATAAGTCTAGGGAATTGCCTGAAATGTCGAATGTGAATACAAAAAAGTTTCTAACTGTATAGGGCATAATTTTTAGTATAAAGTAATGAAACTTTTCAGATTGTTAATTGATAATTTTTTAGGAGTTATATGAAGCGAAATTAAACAATTAGAAGCGGGTGCTAAATAGTTTCATGAATTTTAATTTTATGATTTGTAAATTGAAATTATTTCCTTTCTTAACAGAATTTCACATGTCACTTTTAAATGTAAAGATGAAAACTGAGTTTCATTATGAAGAAATCGGCTGAATGGGTTTAGTGGATTATCTTAAATGTCAAGTGTAAGTTTAAAAAGTCTTTTCACAATATTTAGTTTAGTAGAATGAAGCAACACTTATTTGATTATTAATAATATATATATTCTATTAGTTTGGAGGAAAGTTAAATTACAAATATTTATCAACTGAAAAACAGGAATTTCCTTAGTTTACACAGCTCTTTGAGGATGAACTTTCTTAAGTTTATTTTTTATATTTATTAATTTAAATAGTTAAATCCTGTCAAAATAGACCAGCAATCATTATGATTTTGACACATAATTATTTATCACACTGAAAACTAATATGCCTGATTAATATTTTTGCTTAAAGATTGTTGCTACAGTTCACACCCATTGGAGCAGTTTGTCTGGAAAGTATCATTTTAATAAAATGGTTTTGATTGCTCTAGTCAAATATAATTCAGCATATAAAATACTTCTTTTTAAATCCATGAGTGTAAATTTGACTGATTTTATTTTACTAGTCAGAAAAGTTTAGGTCACTAAAGCTGGCTAAAAACTGTCTGGCAGGTGATAAGGGGTGCACATCGTTCCTATTTACATTCCTAAATATCTTCTTTAATATGCATTTTTCCCTAAAATATTATTGAGTATGAAATTGAAAAATATGTTTTGCGTCTGTTATACTTGTCTTTGGAAAAAGTGCTAATTAAAGTTAGGAAATTTTTGTAATAAAACAAAAGTTAAGTTATTAACTATTTCAAAATTTGTGTCTAAATCCTCTCAATAATGAACTCTTCTAAAGGTCTGCCTAAAGAAGCTAAATACTGATTTTGGTATCTTATGTTTAAAGAATCCCAACCAACCCTCCTAGTTTATAATAATCTCTATAAGCATTTTTTTAAATTAAATTAAATTCTTTACACACACAATAAAAAGGGTACTTAAATGCCCAAAATACATAGTTTCATAGTTAACTGTTGAAAATGAGTGCTTAACCTGTGATATACAAATAACTTTTAATAGAATGGTTTTAAGTGCTGAACTCTATGATATACAAATTGCATTCTAAGTGAAGTAGATGTAACGTTCATGAATGTTTTAGGATATGATTACTTGAAAATCCTGGTTGCCAAGATTTTCTTCTTGTTTAATCAGACAGACTTTTTTTTATGTAAATGGGAGAAATTTTCTTTTAGGAGTGAGGAGTCAGCCACTACTGCTGTACCTTGGCTGTAGCTTCCTTTCTTCCCCACCTGCCTGTGATGCCTGCAACCCATCTCGCATCTCTTATTCCAGCCTGTGTAATTATTTAGTTTGTGCCTCTCAATTATTTATTTTGTTTTACCCAAAATAAGCACATGAGCCATTGATTATAGAGCATATTAAGGTACTGATTTTGTATAATTATTTCCTTTAAATTTAAATAATAATCTCTATAAGCATTTTTTAAAAAGTAAATTAATATATTAAAAATAAATATTCTCCTTCCCTTGCTCTTTACTATATGTACTGCTGAAGTAAATATATGACTTCATTCGCTTGTATTATTAGTTACAGTTCATATGATTGATACATGTACCTAACATAAGCATGTCACATATTGGTTATAAGACCATTAGGACTACTGATTTTATTCATCTGAATAATTTTTAACTAAATTTTTATGCTTAAATAAATATAATCGAACTATATTAATCAGTATAATTTATCTAAAAATAAAGGTTAATGTGAAAAAATTCTCATTACTTCATTCTTTCAAATTGAAGTCTGGTCTGGACTATTCAGTCATCATAATAACATCATGTCTTGTACCAGTGCTTCTTTTCAAATTCTAAATGCACCTGGGCATCCTTCATTATTCCTATACTTATCAGAACAAGCTGATAACATGCCAGCTGATACTTGTTTGTTTACATTGATTTGATGTGGCTATGCTGATACTGCTGATAGTGCCGATCAGATTCTAGTGAAGTACACAAAGTGTGCTGAAGATATTGGCTGCTGATATAATTATTCTTATGTTATGATATAGAATACAATGAAATTCAAGATTTATATACGTGGGTGTAATATTTCATTTAAATATAGAAGTAACAGGCAAGGTGGTCATATAGTCCCTAATACCTGTCATTCTCTTTGAAGGCTTGAGTTTAATTATTTTTGTTTATCGCCTTGTAAATTTAGTTTGCTGTTCGTCATAGTTACAAATGTTCCGTTTTTTAATGTGTGAGGGTATGTTTTTCAGTGTTAGAGCTTCTTTTCACCAACTTTTGTACGAGTTCGGTTGTGAGGTCTAAATAGGAAGGAGTTTAGGTGGTGACTCGAATTTTGAACTTTAATGCAGTCATTATTATTCGTGATTCCCAAGGATTCAAAAAACAATATGTTTGAAATGTAATGTTCTAATAAGTAAATTTTATTACATTTGTTTCATTCATGAAATATTCTAATTTAGCAAAGCAGCCGACACATGGATATAAAGAGCTTATTCAATATTCATGTATAAAATAATATTAAAGACTGAGGAATGAGGTAATGTGAGGACCAGATCCGTGCGAAAGGAGCCACTTGAAGATGACCACCTGCCCCAGGTAACACAACTTCGCTAATAAGAGGAAATCGCGTTTTCTAAGAAAATCCTGTCGACTATTCAAGACCTGCCTAGAGCGTTCTATGCAGCATTAATAGCGTCTCGTCAGAAGGCCTCGAGTCAGTGGCAGCTCGTTGGGGAGGTCCTGGCTCTTGCAGTGCCAGTGACTTTCCTAAATTTTTAAAATTAATTACCAGATACAAACTTATATTCGAGCTTGTCTCCATCAATCATTGGATAAGTTTGAATGAAATCGGATGAGGAGCAGGAGAAATAAAGGAAAACCGCCAATAGCCGGTTTCTAATGCTATGTCAGAGGTTTATGGCACATTACAGGTGAGTATGTACTTATAAAATCTATATTCAATACTGTTTTTATTGACCATACTCACAAACAATTTTATTAATTTAAAATTTTACTTTTCTTTTATTAAGCAAACATTAAATATAGAATGCGAAGAAAAGCAAATTAAAATTCAAATCATGATGATAATTGTGGTAATGTAATACCACATTTCATCATTAATTTAAATAGTCCCCGGCTGAGGTAGTGAGTTTTTTTTTTCTAGCTCTCTGTACGATTCAAGGCAAATTATAATTTTTATAATTATAAAAATATATAATTATAATTAAGTGGTAAAGAGAAAAAATAAATTAACGAGCACACCCACACTAATGAACTCCAACTTTGTTATCTACATGGTAGCCTTTCTTCACTTTTGAAATTCTGTTTTTATTAAAACGCCTGAATTTTTTTTTTTTTTTTTAAATTCAGTAATAAAATTTATTTAAAAAAAGATAAGATCATGTAACAATAAAATGTGTTAGTTTTCGGAGTTTAACAACTCGACCTGCCTATGGAGTCACTGCTAGGACTGTTATTGCTGATAGGAAGTGGAAGTACCTAGGAAAAATAGCTCCAGAAGAAATGGATAATTTGCAGGGCATACAGATTGCTGGGCTGGGAAGTTTTGTGATCGATTATTTCTCACCAGTATGCCTCAATTATAGAAATATATTCGTTTTTACCGTAAAATTATTAATTTTAGGTTTGAGCCTAAAAATAATTTCGGTTCAGTCTTGAGAATATCATGTGCACCTGATCTGGAACCCAGCTGACAGGGAATGCCAGTGGTCCCTCATGTCGTGATAAGGCGGGATGGAACCGGCCAATACCACTGGGCCAGGAGAGCGGGCTGATTCGCGATTGGCTGTACAGACCACGCCCTCGACTCCGCCCAGGCCACGCCCATCGCGCGGCTCCCAGTTGGCGGTCTACTCATTCGGAGCTGGCCTCGCTGGCCGTGCGGTCGTCATGACTGTGGAGGAAACGCGCCTCGCCGGGAACAGGCTCAACTTCAGCATCGAGGCGATCCTCAGCCCATCCTTCGGAAGGAGTCCTTCGCCTGCTCCTCAGCAGGACCCTGTCTGGCCGGCCTGGGTCTACTGCACCCGCTACTCGGACAGGCCTAGTTCAGGTCAGTACCCTCCCTCCTCACCAGACATTAGAATTAAAGTATTAAATAAAGGTATTAATTGTGGTATGTTATCCCAAGCTAAACTTTCTACAAAGCCAGAATAAAATCCTACTGTCGATCCCCGGCGGAGATTTTTTTTTCTGTCTCTGTGCATTTCTTGTATTAGAATTGAAGTTTTTTTACACCAACTACTACTTCAGACTGGTGTAAATATTTCAAGTGGTATCAATATATATGTATATGTAATGGCTCAGCTGAGGTTACAAATTCATATCAAAACCGAATTTTAATTTTGTGCGATTTTAATTGATTTTTTTTCTGTATCAGTTTAAGAGAAGTAACATTTAAATTCAATGTTTCTTCTTTAATACATTTTAATGAATATTCAGGCTTTCAAAGTATTTCTCAAATGTTACTTGGACTTGGCTTTATTATATTATGTCAGTTAGTCATTATTCTATATCCCATATTCCTTTTGCTAATTTATTGCATTTTATTATTATATAAACAGTTGATTTGCTTAAATTTATGACTATTTGGGTGATTTTGATTTATCGCTATTGGAAATCAAAACTCTTGTCATATTCTGCACTCCTCCAACATCATAAGTATTCCGTATAATGTCCTTTTTGGAAATTAGGATTCTAACTATTTTAATCTTCTTATTTGTCTTACCCGGTGTTTTCTACTCCTTTCATTCTATTATTTGCTTTGTTATTTCTCTTTAGCCATGAAAACAGTTATTTTATTCCTTCAATTATTTTTAGTATAATAATAGGTTTTATTTTATTCAAATTAAGATAAATATTTATTGGTTATATACATTTTTTTTTGTATCATCTACTTATCCGAGTACCTTAAAATAAGCATTGATTCATTGTTTTATGTCTGTGTAAGGAAATATATTTTATTGTATTTCAGTAGACTATAATATAGTATGGTAATTGAACATATAGCTTTTACTGTGGATTATTGAGATATTTTACAGTAGAGGGCCTTTTACTCAGACTGACTATAACGTCAAATGTTCACGTAGGCTTCGACGGTCGTCAGATGTATTTTCCGTTTCTTCTTCCGGGTTGGACCGTGTGAAATTGTTGTTATTTGCCGAGCTTTAGCACATCATGTGAAAAGAGAATTCTCTTTTCAGCCCTGAAGAAGCCATCACATGATGTGCGAAAGCTCGGCAAACAACAACAATTTCATATGGTCCAACCCGGAAGAAGAAACGGTAAATATAACGTCATAGTCAGTAGACCTTCTCTAAATGTCATAATCTCATTGTCTCTGTAACGCCTTCCCGAATAAATTCCCTCTCAATCATCCCTCCGAGATAACACTTACCCTTTTATTGCCTAGCACCCTGTACTCTCTGTAGTGCATGTTCGAAAATGCGAACCCATTCAATAAAAAATCCTTTTAAATTATTACAATTTTTTTTTTATTTGTGCGCATCGACTGCCAGTTGTTATTAGCGCTATTATAATTTAATATAGTTATTATACATCATGTCATATACGAAAGTGTAAATGTATGTNAATTATTACAATTTTTTTTTTATTTGTGCGCATCGACTGCCAGTTGTTATTAGCGCTATTATAATTTAATATAGTTATTATACATCATGTCATATACAAAATCATAAATAATCATATTATAGTATAATATGATTATAATTATTATAATCATTCTATATTATAATTAAGAAATGAATTATTATTATAAAAATATTATTAAGTTCTGAGAGTCTTGAGCCTTTGAAGGGGCCTCTAACTAGAGATATACTGTGAGAGATTCACCTGTCTCACATGACACACGGACACCTGATTTCCTCGGAAGCAGACATGACTCCCCAAGAGACAGACTGGCAGAGGAGACAACGTTTTGACATAGCCTCAGCTCTTCTGTTGTTACTCGTAACTCTTTATTAGCCGGCGCACCCCGGCGAGCAAATTCGAAACTAAGAGATGAGTGAAGTAATAGAGATGGAAGGAGGACAGTATGAGTCTCTGTGGTGCAGGGGTTAGTAGGCACTCCATGTCTTGAGATCGTATCCTCTTATTTATAAACACCTATAAATATATGTATGTATGCAATAAATAAAAAGAATTGATCCAAACCCGGTTGGCTGTTAGACTAGACATTGTTCTGCATGAAATCTTAACTATTGAGACGAATATCTCAAATAACACGGTTAAATAAAAAATATATATATATAAAAGAAAATATTATAACATGACTGATATTAATTAAAACCAGTCAAGATTTAGTTAAAGCAGGAGACTCTGTCCCTCCATCGTCCCCATTACTTTGAAGAGGCCGTAAATTTAGGCAAAAATAAAAACTTTTTTGGCCACAGATTAGTTTTTATTTTCAAATTCCAAGATCGAATCCCTCACCGCTCGCTCCCACCACGAAAATGTTATGATAAAGTAAAACACTCGAAAGAGTGTTATGAGAAATCGATGGCTACCTGTAGATGTCCTTGCCTCTATAAATATTGATAGAGTATAAATTAAAAAAAAAAAATATATATATGCAACCATATCTTATTTATGTAAGGGAAATCAGCTTACACTACACACCTCCTGTGTTGTGGGCTTTTTGATATTTGCGATGCATATCTCTTTCCTAGTGGAGTGAGCCAGGTTGCTTGAAACTCATCTTATGAAACTTCTTACTCACCTTCGACAGATATATTATCTGTTTTAAAAAATGAATGTTTATCAGCCTATTACTCACTTTTACTGTACCATTTATTCTGATGTGCCATCGGAAGATAATCCAGAATTACTTGAGAAATTTCCTGCAGGGATTTTCTTGAGTGGTTGTCATTACTCGGTTACAGCATGCACTCATAATATATAATTAAGAGAATGTAATTTTCTACCTTCGAAATATATCCCCTTCTTTTTCCCCCGTTTAGTCTATTCCTCGAATAAATTGAGGGGCTTCAAATAAAATGTTGTCATGTTTATAAATAAATAAATTATATGTTCAAAATGAGAGTTTGTTGACCGTAGATATTATTCTAAGATGATTTTAGTTGGGGTTCGGTCGAGGTAGATCCAAAAAAACACAAATAAAAAAATGTATTTTTTTAATGAAGGATTATCTGCCAACGTTTCGGCTTACATTGTAAGCCATCTTCAGGGCT
>KZ806948.1:857686-870091 GCA_000696205.2 Oncopeltus fasciatus
AGGATGGGTAATACTGGATAGAGTTTGGGCTAAAGGATTGGGATGCATGGAAAGGCCAGAGTGGAATTTATTAAAACGGGTTGTAATGATGTCCTTAACTAAAGGGATTTGAAGGTCATTGTGGAGTAAGGAGTTTGCAACGTAATAGGGTGCATCAACTATGATTCTTGGGATTTTAGATTGAAAGGACTGTATTCTTTGGATGTTGGATGGCTTAGCAGTCCCCCACAGTTCGACTCCATAAGTTCAAATAGGTCTCAGCAGTGTCTTGTAAAGAGTTAGTTTGTTAGTCACAGTTAAAATTGACCTGCGGCTTAACAGCTTGTAAAGTTGTCGAAATATATTTAGTTCCTGTCTTTTTAATTTTTGCATGAGTGTTCCATGTTAGACGGGAGTCAAGATGAAAGCCTAGGTACCTGACGCAATCGGAAGTTGGGATAGGGATGTCATTAAAGTAAATTCTGCCAGGCTGTTTCTTCCTTAGTGTGAACAATTTTATTATTTAATTTTGTAATCGTAAACAAAAAGACGGCTTCCAATAATTGTGTAATAAACAAATAAATTAATTCCCTCCTGCATCTTATGGCAAATATCTTAAGAGGATGAGGGAACTTATTTATTTTCAGTCATTTACTTAATTTCATAATATATTGCTTCGCTTCNTTCCATGTTAGACGGGAGTCAAGATGAAAGCCTAGGTACCTGACGCAATCGGAAGTTGGGATAGGGATGTCATTAAAGTAAATTCTGCCAGGCTGTTTCTTCCTTAGTGTGAACGTAACATGACAGCATTTGCTTTCGTTGACCTTAATGCGCCAGCGCTGGCACCAACGCTGTATGTCCATAAGATGTTTTAGGGGATTAAATTATTTACTTAGAAAAAAATCAGCTGCCCTTTATATCACACAAACGTATTTTAAGTACTGATAATAATGAGAAAATTCAGTAATAGTACACATCAATGAATGAGAAGATTTGTATTTATTTTTCATGTATCTTATTTTTTCATTTTACATAACTGTTTTTTTACTTTTACAAGAGTACTTTCTCGAATATTCATTCACTCAACACACACAAAAGCTGACAAGGAGTTATGTATACATTCCAATTCATGTATAATATTGAATTATTTGAACTTACCCAAGTAGGTGATCTATTAATCATCTTAAAAATATATTACACAAATATCTTTCGTTTTTCGTAAATTTTACTTTTGAAGGCAGCATGTAAGTTAACATCTGCCTTGAGCTGTAAGTAAATTCGATATTCATAAATAATTCTTCAGGGTTGAAAGTAGAATGAGAGTGACTTTCTGATCACCTGCCTGCGACTGGACTTCGATCTAAGTCTGCCTTCCCATTGGTTTGGAAGAGCTTCGTCCATTTTTCAGTCGGTGGTGTATGTCGTTCTTATCTTGCGCTTCTCGAGAATCCGGGCTATTCTTTTCGTTGTACCTTTAACATATGGAAGGGCAGTGTGGTCTCTGAATCCTTCTCAAGTACAGTGGCATCGTAGCCTTTCTTCGCGAAGGAGTTCTTCAAATGCTTCTCTTTCTTTGGCAATTGCGCCAATTACGATAATATTTCCGCTCTGCTCAGTTATGACTTCTTCCTTCTGTGCAGGGTGGTGATGTGGGTCGGCATGAAGATTTCTATCAGCGTGAGTGGGTTTCCTGTATATATTATGACCGGGAGATGCCTCTTCTTCTGTACTAGCACATCCAGAAACGGTAATTTACCTTCTCCTTCAATTTCTATGGTTGTATTGTATGCTAGAGTTTATACATTGCGAACATCGGGAACCTCCATTTATGTATCCGCTGCAATAGGACACAATGGCGATCCCAGTCCTGACCGTTGAATTGGATATATATCGACTGCAGGCAGAGCTTTGCTAGTTTGAATTCCTCTTCTGGAAGACGGTTCTTCATCAAGTTCAGATCCTCTTCTACGAGTACCTAAGTGAACATGGATTCGACATCGAAACTCAGAGCGAAGATTTCTTCTGCCTCGAGCCTTATGTTCTGGAGGATTTCCAGGAAGGGATTGAAGTTTTTTCATGTTGTGATATGTGTTTCCAATATGTCCCAATTCAACAGCGAGTTTTATGCACAGCTTGAAGGAGCAGCACTGGGATAGCTATGAAGAAGCTCGGGAAGCTAGCCTTTGGAACTCCCTACCGCAGACCTTACTTCCTTGGTTCCTTCCTTTATAATACTGTCTCCACACATTCTCCTTCTTACATTTATGAACTCCTTACCTTCACCTCCTCAGTCCGTTCACGCCACACAAGATCCCGTACCTCTGATCTTACACTCCCTCTTATAGAACTGCTTCATTTCGCCGCTCTTTCGTAGCCCGGGCAGCTGGCCTTTGGAACTCCCTACCGCAGACTTTACTTCCTTGGTTCCTTCCTTTATAATACTGTCTCCACACATTCTCCTTCTTACATTTATGAACTCCTAACCTTCACCCGTTTACGCCACACTAGATCCCGTACCCCTGATCTTATACTCCCTCTTATAGAACTGCTTCATTTCGCCGCTCTTTCGTAGCCCGGGCAGCTGGCCTTTGGAACTCCCTACCCTCAAATATTCGACGTGCTTCTTCTCTTTCCATATTCAAATCCCTCTTATTTCACCATCCTCTATCCATTACAGCTCAATCTTCTTGTTTGTGACTTTAAATACATTTTTACAGAGTATTCGATCTTTGAATGGTTGAATGATTGTTGTGCACTTGTGGAATGTGTGTGGATTAATCTGATTAGTGTGTGAATAGAAGTGTGGGTTTGGGTATATGTATGGATGTATGTCTAAGGTGAAAGAAATGAATCATTTAATCATGATTAATACATCTGATTTTATTTCCTAAACCTATTGTAAACTTACTCTTCATTTTTCTATATTTTTTATTTTTTCTCTCCCAGATCATTTAGTTATGGACTTACGATGTTACTTACAATTGGACTTACAATGTCAGCCTCGAGGAAACGTTATTTTCGTTCAATTATATATTTAATTTTCACCAGATATTTTATAAATACTTATTTATTTGTTTTCATTATTTATATTATATTATATTTTTGTTAGCGAATTTTGAAGGNCAATTATATATTTAATTTTCACCAGATATTTTATAAATACTTATTTATTTGTTTTCATTATTTATATTATATTATATTTTTGAGCGAGAAAAGGCCTTTTGTAAAATTCACTTAATTTTATTCAAGGGTACTCTGTTAGTGCCAGAATAAAGTACATTTTCTTCATCCTCGTCTTCATAAAAACTCTCTTGATCACAAATAATTTTTTATTCATTCAAACTACAATCCTTCCTCATGAGTGTACAAATGATTCGATAACAAAGACAATGTAGTCTATATATTTGATAAGGATTTATTTAAGGGTTTAGCACTAGTAGAGCTACTTTAGTTTTGTGGGTGAGTTTCTTACGGCACAAGAACAATCAATTTCTAGAGTGTTTTGTTACTTAAAAAAATGCAAATACTGGGAAATTGATCATTTTCACCTAGCACTTGTCTGATAAATTTCCCATTATATACCTTTACACACTTTAGGGTTGTGTTTATTTATTTATCCTGAATTTATAATTTTTTTTTACATTTTAGAGTTAAAGAAAGGTAACTAAAATCAATGAGAGTTCGGCAAAAATAAATTTTTCTACTACCGGAAGAAGTATTTATGATTGTTCCCGGAAACCATGGCGCAGTGCATTCCCGTATAACATGTCATTTACATACCGCAAATAATCTAAAATTTATAATCTGTGAGGTGTTTAAAAGTTTCCGTGTGACGATTGCAAGTCCAATTAAGGAAGCTAATTCTTAACATTGAAAATTCAGAAGACGTATTTTAGAATTAAAGAAGAATGGAGGTCACCAGGTTAAGAGATTCGTACGGGGGTTTAAATCCTGGGGCTACAGGATTTAAAGTCCGCCCTGGGCAAGCTTTTATGGAGAAATAAATCCGATGACAAAAAGGATGAAAGGGGAATTAATAAAAAATAAAAATTTTAAAACATATTTAATGTAAGATTTTACGATGACATTTTATTAAGTTTTAAGAGAATTAATTGAAAATATGGAAAATTTATATTTGATTTCAATGAAGTGGAAAAATGATTATGAATGATTTAGAAGAGCACGTCGGGGGATGTTTGCATCGATCATGAACGAGCCCGGCAATTATACACAATCGATTTGCCGTATTAAATCCCGCCTAATGATCGCTATCAATGCGGCCGTGCTGTGCCATTTCCCGCCAAGAGGCGGTCATTAGTTTGCCAGTTATTCATGGGGAGCGCCACTGTTGTGCACCAGGAGATCACTGTCATCAGCTGAATGTCTAATTCCCCCTCCAGAGAGCCTTTCTTCTCTAGTCTTATTAATTAATTTCCTTATGAATTGACACATCCTACTTTTTGAGACTTTGTTTTAGTGTCTGATGAGAATGCAGCCACGATATTTACATTATCTGTATTTATTATATTGAAATAACTGCAGATCCAATATAAGTAACAGAAAGCTTTTAATCGAAGCTGAAGAAAATTAAAAAATAAATAGGAGAGTTTTTTGACCGTAGATGATTTTAGTTGGGGTTCGGTCAAGGTAGATCCAAAAAAAAAAAAAAAAAAAAAAAATACAAATTAAAAAAAAGTGTATTTTTTAAAAAGATTTTCTGGCAACGTTTCGGCCTACGCTGTAAGCCATCTTCAGGGCTATCATGAAGACGAGAGAGGACGTCCTGTCCCTAAGCTCACATTTCCATGACGAATGGTCAATCTGAATAAAAGTAATTCTGTTAATATTTCCAACAAACAAATTAGAACTATTCAGAAAGTTAGTTTTCATATTCTCTAATTGAAGTCTGTTCTTATATGTATATTGGGAATGTTTATTCCCTCTAATACTTTTCCATATTTTTTTGTTTATTATATAAATAATATGCAGAATACTTCATTATCCTTAGGAATTAATTTTTTTATTTTTTTCAATTTTTGCAGTCTCACATTTTTTATAGATAATTAAAGGGGTGCATACAAAAATTGACCGTTTATCAACCAAATATTTGAATTATTATATCTTAAATATAAAATACAAGTAATACTCAGAGTGTAGGCCATTGTTATATACCGTCATTTGCCATCAGCTAATTAATTTCTCTATCCCACACTGTTACCATTCCTTAAGATGGCTGTAAAGAACTCTTGGAAAGCAATTTCTACTTCTGGAAAATAATCAAACTCATTTTGTGGATGAGTTCGAACCCATGAAGTTTTTTCTTTGGCTCGACTGGAAGTGCGAGAACGAGCATTATCTTGTTGGAATTAAACTCCTTTTCTGTTGATCAAAGCAAAACAACTTAGCTCAGACAACATGGCGTACAATCTATCCAGTTCTTCGAAAAAGAGTTCAAAAATCATAGAGCATCAAACAGAAACAAATTCGAGAATAAAACTTTGTAAATTAAAAAAAACCGCCAATCGTGGATTTTATTTTTTTAATTAGCTCCCTAATGGTTTTCACGAGTTGCTTCAGCGGAAAAGAAGTCAAATGGGATTTAACAAGCTTGATGGGTTGCCGGGGTAGCTCATGGGATCCGTTCGGGCATCGCAATCGTTAAATTAAAGCTTGTCCCGTGCCATGGATGTTTAGAATGAGGTGGCGAGGGATCGTCGTATGATTCTCGTGTGTGACGGCTCTTAGGATGGAGACATCGCTGGGGACCACACAAGTCGCATTCGCCCACGCTGGCCTCTCATCTCTTGCCAGAACGGCGAGCCTTGTAGCCTGACAACAGTTCCTCTCAGAGTGGTCACAGTTCTCAACAATATATATTCGGTCTTATTACGATTGCATTTTCAACCAAATCGATAAAAGTCGGAAAAATTTTTCTTTTCTTCCTGTGCTTCTGTTTTAATGCCCCAGAGGTTTCTGGTGTGCATCTTCTCCAGTGTATAATTGTATAATACTCTTGAACATCAGACACCAAATTTGAAGTTTTTTTTTTTAGAAAAGCGATGGCTATTTTTATTATTAGCTAAAATCCAATGAGTGGAGGGGGAGGGGTTGAGGATGACCAAAGTAATTAGTTTTCAATTTTTTATTTATTTAAGTGTTTAAAAAACAAGTTAAATTGAATTTTACTAGGAGCAAATGGACAAAAAATATATAAAGGGTATTATTTAAATTAAAACTTTTTTTTGCTCTTAGTTTCTAAAAAAAAAATAGTATTTGCAAACTAAGTTTCTTACATTTAAGTTATAATTAAATTGTTTTTTTTTTACTATCATACCTTCTATTATCCGTCTTCATTGGTTCCTGCAAACCATCTGAATGGAGAAACCAATAAAGACGGATAATAGAAGGTATGATAGTCCTATATTCATTGGTAGTGATAATAATAACCCTTTAGATTTTTTTTTTTTTTTTTTTTTACAAAATTACATTTTAAGCTCCTTTTGCGTTTTTATATTTTTGATCATTTGCCTATACTGAAATATAAATACTAGGTCAGCATAGAAAAAAATATATTTGGTGTAATATAATATAATTTTCCGATTCATTTTAGTGTAATGTAAATTTGTAAAAATGTATTGAACATTTTACTTCCGTAATATTTGAGATAGAATGCTTCTTGGAGAAGATGTTTAAGCACACAGCTAGGAGGATTGAGGACCCCCCCCCCCCCATATTCTGCCCTTCATAACCCCTTCTCTCTGTCACATCAAGGTGGAAATTTACTGTTTACAACCGCCTTTAATGAAAGCTGTTTAGTTTACTCAACTCCTACGAACTTTTAAAATTTGTGTTTCTTATATATTCTTAGAAGTTCTATAGGAACAAAATGGTGTGCTACAGCGCAAAATTATTACATTTTTTTTTTTAGCTTCCGGACTTGAATCCTGAGAACCAAGATTTTTTCGGACAAGAAAACCTTTCCTGTTTTGTTAATCTGGGAAAGAGCACCAAGTGCAAGACACAGAGGATGAGCCTCTCGGATGGTTTCCAACTTCTATATTCCCACTGTTATCCTCTTTGGCGAATGGGAAAACTTGTCCTGTCTATATCTATGGTTGAGGATCCGAAGAGGCAGGTGGTGTCCACGGAATGTACAAGAAGCAGCTGTTAGTCGTCCTTGGTCGTGTGTCCTGTGTGACGATCTACTCCTGGGAAAGAGCACCAAGTGCAAGACACAGAGGATGAGCCTCTCGGATGGTTTCCAGGATCCGAAGAGGCAGGTGGTGTCCACGGAATGTACAAGAAGCAGCTGTTAGTCGTCCTTGGTCGTGTGTCCTGTGTGACGATCTACTCCTGGGGGAGTGCCCCACTCTCCAAATATTATATTTTAAGAGGGATTTTAATCGTCACGCCGAATTTTGCAACAGAACAATTTATCTTAGCTCTTTGGTGCTAGGTCTTGTTAAAAATGTACTTAGTGCAATAAAAATGCTAAAGAAAGTCCGTCGCGTAGGAACATTTTAAACTAAGCTGGTATCCGATGGTTTATTGAGAAGGACAATAATGAGAGTATATGACGAATTATATCTTTCTCTTAAAAGATATTTCCTATAAAACTGACTCTACCATATACTGACCGGTAAATAAGAGTGGCGAGAAGTACTCAGCCATCTCATTTATACTTCTAAATATCTTCCTTATAAAACATTCGATGCAAAATATATTCTAAAACATAAATTTTTGAAAATTGTTTTTTGCACACCTGTACTAAAAACTTTTATGTCACTCAAATGATAACCAAGATAATATATTATGAATATTAGCCTTGCTTTAACCAAAAATCAATCCATTCAACAGTTCGTAGAACTGAACAAATTCATTATTTTTTGAACAATCACTTTATATAACCAAAGTATCATTATAAAATTATAATATTAATTATAAAATTAGTGTATATGGGTAAGAAGAAAATCCTTCTCGTATAAGCAGAGTAAACTGAGCCCATTTCATTTGTCAGTTCTCTTTAATAAGACCGAAATATTGGTCATTTTCCTAGGTAACTTTTTAATGTGTTACCAATAATTTTGCATTTCGAAAAAGCGTTTTAGAACATTAATGCCAGAAAAAAAAATTTTAGGAGTACTACTAGACTGTATTTAAGATAATATTATTAAATGTTTTTTTTTGTTTTCTTGTTGGTGTTTGGTCAAAGTGGATCCTAAAAAATACAAATTTAAAAAAAAAATGTGTATTTTTTAATTATCTGCCGACGTTTCAGCTTACATTGTAAGCCATCTTCAGGGCTGTCATGAAGGTGAGAGGGGACGTCCTGTCCCTTCCATCACATTTTCATGAAAATGAAAATTCTCAGTCATGAAAATGAGATTTTAGGGACACGACGTCCCCTCTCGCCTCAGGATAGCCCTGAAGATGGCTTACAATGTAAGCCAAAACGTTAGATAAACACACATTTTTTAAAATTTGTATTTATTGGGACCCACCTTGACCAAACCCCAACAAAAAATATCTACGGTAAAAAAAAAAAACTCTCCGTTTGTGTTTAAGATACATTTGTGAACGGTGAACCGTCCATTGGAATGAATTAAAAGTTGGACTAGTGGGGATGCTTAGAAATAAAATATCTATTCTTGTGTTAATTCAACATTTCAAATGTCTGTTATTGTAATCCAAGTGAGTAGTGTGTGCGCATAACTCTCACTGGCATTTCTACCCCGCTAAGGAAAGGCAAAGATGACCTTATTTTATTCTTAAATAAGTATTTTGAAGTTATTACACTTACAGAGAAAAATAATTATGAACAACCATAGTTAGATAACACATGCTGGAATGGTAATACGTTGTTCAAACAGGACTAGATTATGGTTAAAGGATTAGAATACAAGGTTTGGAGGTGGAACAGGTGAATAAGAAGACAATCAGAGTGGGGAAAATAGAAATATAAAGTCTTCTACGAAAATATAAATAAAAATACTGATAATAGTTTCAACAATAAATAAATAAAAAGTTTTCAAATAAAATAACAAATGTCATACTTTAAAGGAGATTTTAAATATGAGAAGCGATCAGGAGGCGACTAAAATTCATAAAAATCATTATCAACGCTTAGATTATAGTTAGATTAGATAAAGACTTGAACTTAGGTATTAATTATGGTCGCAGGTTCACTAAGCATGCTTCAGAACAAGTTTGTAACAAATCAGAAGGTAGACAAACTTTTTTTTTATTATAAGGAATAAAAAATATGTGTATCACTTTATCTGTATAAGATGTCCTGTATTATGTGAGTTTCGTGGAATTGAGTTAGCTATTGGTAAAAGAGAGAGTGTTTTTTTTTTTTTTTTTTTTCTTTTCTGTGTTAGCCTCCCTTGCAACCACTTAGGGTCATTGGAGGGAGGGGCTATTTACAGGTTGCCACCCCATTTTAAACACCCATGGCTCAGGACAACCTTCTGTATTATAAATAAAAGATTGACCTGGGTGGGATTTGAACCCGCGGCGTCAGGATTGCGAGACCCGTACGGATCCCCTGAGCTATCCCGGCGCCCCAGAGAGTGGTTTGATGGCGAGTCTTAGTGAGGCACTTAGAGATCTAGACAGTGAGAGATTGCATTCTCCTTAATAGGGCCGTATATATTTTGCAAAAACTCTTATTTATTTTACAGCTACTTTTTATGTAAAAATGGTACTGTAAAATAAAAGCTACTCTTCAAGCATTGCAACCACAGAGGGTCATTATTGTCTCAAGTTGAATAACTATTGCATGTTAAAAATACAAAAATTACGTCATATGCTGGAATTCTGGAAAAAAAAGAAAAGATAATATATCTAGAGATTTTATCTTAATATTTTACTCGATTTCCATGTTACAAAATATATTTAAACAAAAAAGAAGAAATACTTTTCAAAATTACAAATAAAATGAAGAAAAATTGCTAAGAGGAAATAGTTGCTAAGAGGCAAGAATTAGATATAGTCCTTGCTGAGACTTTCACACACTCTGAGAGCCAATACTTCCAACTGATTTTAAAATTTATAACATATTTTATAGTTTTTTATAACTTCAGTAAATTTATATATCAAATGTTATGTTTGTAATTCTGTGTGATCTAAGCAATTTTGCCCTAAGTTTTGCTTTGTTTGTGTTCACTGTGTTCTACTATATAATACATTGCATATTGTAAAGAATAAAATTTAAAAAATAATATGTTAGATGATTCCTTTTTATTACAGCTTTATTAATCAAAATAATTATTATTTATATCATCAGTGCATAAGAGATGAATTTTGTTCTAACGCTTCCTTTATAGTCGGTAAGATAATTTATTAATTTTGTGGTAATCGATTCAATGGACTGGCTTTTCCAGGGTAGGGAATGCAGAGGTATAAGTCATATTGAACATTGAGAAAACACAGTTATATTTTGGAGAGGCCAGAAAAAGAGAGAGGGAAAAAAGAGGTGTACAACTTGATACATCGAGTGTAACGGCAGGTTTAGTGGAGAAGAAGAGCGATAAACGTTCTTTGTGAGAGTTCCTGCTTATCGCTGCATGCTTAATGTTACTGTTATTGGGCAATGGCGAAAGGATTGTCTTCATAAATGAAGAGAGGGAGGGAAAAAGAAGAAAGAGCACTGAAGAAGAGAGAGAGAGGATGCACTGCCAGGGGGTAGTTTGGAGGTAGGCCTATGCTAATTCCAGAATTAACATTTATATCTCTTTGGAAAGCCGCGGACCACCGCTTTGTGGATTTACTCCTGGCCACCAGCTGGAGCCGACTGCAGATGTCCACCGTAACTCTCTCTGACTACAGCTAATTATTCACATTTATCTATAGTCGAGAATAATCTAACCTTCAGTTACATTTTCATCGTTATTAACTAGTTGTTCATTTTTAGAATGATATCTATTCAAGTCAAAAGCGAAATTGGCGCGCGCACACACACAAGGGCCTACACAGCTAAATTGAAGAAAAACAATTTTCGGGATTAGGGACCCTAGAACGGAAAGATTTGCAGAAAAGTGGTTTTCGAAAACTCTGTCGTTTACAATACAAAACTAAAGACAAGCACGCAAGTAGGATATCACGAAGATAGCTGTGGAAAAGAACGGTTAAATGTCAGCTATTTAAGTCAGCTTTACCATGCAACGGTATAACCGCAAGATCTCAGTGAACTGTTATCATTGAAATTGCTTTATATGAATTAAGCTTAATTAATTAACAAAACTGTGTTTATCATTGACTCCGTCGAATGCAGCCAAAGTCGTAAATGAATGAATAACAAATTCGAAAGGAAAGATGGTAATTTCCAGTTACTTCGCACAAGGAAACGAGCAGGTTTTTAGGTCATTATTTGAAGTTTGGAAGCAAGTATGACTGAGGGGTAAACATAAAAAGTGTAAAAGATTAAGAGTTCAATTGCTCAATTGTCTTAAATTATTAGGGTTGTATTCATTTTATTGCTATTTATATTATGCAGAAAATACGAGTGTGTCTCATTTTATTGGAGATTTGTTTTTCACATTTATGAAATTTGCGAATTAAACTTACTACATAAAAACTATATGTAATTCAGTTTCTGTCTAAAAACTTAAAGTGAAAACATATCACCATGATTTGAAAACATATAAGTTTTCCTTTATTGCTATTTGTTATTCTAACACTGAATGTTCTTAAACTGCTAAAACATACCCACTTACTGTGGAAAATTCATTCATTTCAGGTTTTTTTAATCAATGGATTTCAATTAAGACATATTATGGTATATTATCTAGTCTAATTCATTATCTGAATAGTATCTAGAACATGACTCTGCACAATCGATTTGAACTTTAGACGCAGACAAGAGAGGTTGGTGAGAAGTGAAGGGGGGGGGGGGGGGGGCGCGTCAGACCGAGACTGATTGTGATGAGGCAAGGAGGTATTTTCGCCGATCCGCCACACACACATACTCTTAGGATGTTGCGCCAACGAGGTATCAGAAATAAAATGACATGGTGAGAGTGACGTCAGAGACTTGTCGCACCTCTCTACTCGCCCGTCTTAATTGGCTAGGAATAGCCAGGACATCTGGGACAAGTGACAAATTGCTCTCACCAACCTACCGCTGAATGAATAATTACCGATCACCCTCGTCGTCTCTCGTTTTAACTTTTATATTTAGATAAAATTCTTATTTATAGTAATAATATGCTTGTAAACTTGTTTCTTTTCTTCTCTTTTTCTTCTTAATATGCGTTGTAAGTGATTTAAGCTAATCAAAAGCCTCCCTTGCAACCACTTAGGGTCATTGGAGGGAGGGGCTATTTACAGGTTGCCACCCCATTTTAAACACCCATGGCTCAGGACAAGCTTCTATATTATAAATAAAAGATTGACCTGGGCGGGATTTGAACCCGCGGCGTC
>KZ806948.1:885832-908337 GCA_000696205.2 Oncopeltus fasciatus
TATATATATATGTTTGTGTGGTTTAAAACAATTTGTTATTAGGGAAATATGGCTACAAGAAGATAAAATTAGAGCTACGAAAGACAGTAAAAATAGCTCCAACCATGAGTATTTTTAAAATACTATCAAATTTATTAAATACTAATGATGAAGTCAAAAATATAGTTTTTGCTGTAGAAAAAAATTCTGAATCTGTAAAAAATCCTAACGCATCAAGTGCCTCAGTCAAAGATTGTTCAAAGTGGGGTCAATTTCATAAAAATAAGTGTCCAGCTTTTAATGTGTCATGTGTGTAATAAAAAAGATCATTTCAATAAAAAACAAATAAGTAAAAAAAATATTACAATGAATGTTTTATTTTATTTTTATTTCTATATTTTTATATGTATATTTAGTTTATAATATTGGTGATGACGATAATTTCTTTGTTCCTATGGTTATCCTCATCACCAATATTATAAATAGACAATCGAATACCATTTCTTTCCAATGTTCTGGGCATAGGTGTTAAAATTGAAAACAATAACATGATTGGTCATTTAGATACAAGTACCCATGCTAACCTGATGAGACACAAACTTTTAGTAGTAATTCATGTAATATTCCAATTGAGACCTTTAAAGTAAGGCTATCATCACTAACTGATGATGAGATTTAAATACTAAGATCATTTTTCTTTAGATTGTTCTTTTAGCAATGGAATGAGGAGTAAAATTTAATTTTATAACTAAAATTGACCAAATTGTTATTCTTGGATTTAAAACTTGTATAGACATGAATTTGGTAACAAAACTTTGTGCAGTTAGGTAAGATAATCAAAATAATGAATGTAGGAAAGAAATTAAAACAATTTTTCAGAAATATTTCAAGGTATTAGTTGTCATTCTGGATAAATAGCTATTAATGTTAATCCAACAGCAGAACCTGAAATAGATCCACCTGTGTAAAATCCATTTAATCTTAGGAAAACTTATAATTCAGAAATAGACCGAATGGGAAAACAATATTATATTATATGAAATGTTCAGTCATATAACAGACTGGAAAAATTCTGTTGTTTTGGTTGAAAAAACCAAATAAATAAAATAAAAACCAATGAATTTGTTCTATAGCTATAGATATTCTATATGCTATAAAAACCAAAAATGCTCAATTGTTCTATAGCTTGGCCAACATTTTAAATGCCAAATCTTGAAATTATTTTTTTATACTACAAAATTTTTTTCAGCATGTGATGCCACTTTTACTTTTTGCTCACTATGGTATAATTAGATAGAGCTAATTACACGCATTAGAAGGTATTGATTTAAAAGATTATCCTATGGTATTTCTTGTGCGCCTTAAATGTTCATGGTAAAACGATTGAACTGTTTGCTGATTTGGAAGGAATGTTGAGGTATATAGATGATGTTCTGATTTATGGTTCCAATAAATATGAACATTTTTAAACAGAGCCGATTCTGTACAACTGAAATTGAATTATGATAAATGTACATTTTTTTGTCAGTGAAATTAGATATCTTTAGTAGTGATGAAACCTTGTGAAGTTAATAGTAAACCAATCCTAAAATTGTCTCCGCCATCTAACGTTAATAACTATAACGTTCTTTAGGCATAGTCACTTATTTAAGTTATTTTATTAATAATTTGTCCAAACATACTGTTAGCGTAAGAAGTCTCTTAAAGAAATCTATCTTATATTAATTAATTTATGAATTAACAGTTTAATAAATAAATAACACATACATAAGCAAATACCTTTAATAGCAATGTAAATCTATATCATATAAATGTAACAAGTAATTAAGACATTTGTATTTTAAAAAAACATTAAATCTTCAAAATATAACTTATAACTTTAAGACCTGTATTAACATTTTATGATTCCAATAAAACAATTATTTTATTGCGTCTAAAGATACTGTTGTTCCAGCTATTGTGCATAATAGACAAGTTATTGTCTACACGGCTAAAACCCTGACAGATTCACAGAAAAGGTGGGCTCAAAAAGATTTTTTTTTTTTTTTTTTCTTGAGATTATCAGAAATATTGATCAATTTAGGGATGATAGAAAGGTTGTCTTTCCTGTATCGAATAATTTTATTAGCGACTGGTTTCGGTGTCCATACAACATCTTAAGGCACTGCAAAGGGTTGCAAGATAGGGCAGAGAGACTTCAGTATCCCAAAGAGCACTCTGAAGATTCAGAAGACAGAGCCCTATCTTGCAACCCTCTGCAGTGCCTTAAGATGTTGTATGGACACCGAAACCGGTTGCTAATAAAATTATTCGATACAGAAAGACAACCTTTCTATCATCCCTAAAGTGAAATAGAATTGTTTGCATGGTTGTACCAGTACATATTTTTGGTCAAGTTCAAACGGTTGAGACAGATCACAAACCTTCAATTTAATTCTATTCATTAAAAATCACTATTTGAAGTTTCTGTAAGGCAACAGAGAATGATTATGAAATTACAAATCTATGATTATAAATCTATAGGCCTGATTCCAGTATGCATGGGGCAGATGCTGCCCAGAGCAGCTTGTTCTGGTGATAATGAGGATAAAATTTTTGATAAATAAAATGTATACCAATTAGTGTCAAACCATTCAAAAAGTTATAAAATGAATTACATGTGTAAAACTCCGGTTTTATCAACACAACACATGTGATCGCTTCGTCAACAAGGAATTGTTCTCTACTTTGAATACAAGTGTTCTCTACCGCGTCACTACTTTGAATTGTTCTCAGTATTTATTTTCTTCTATCGTTTCTTACATTTCAACAGAAGAGACTACTTCGCTAAAAGAAGGCTTATTTGTTTCGATTCGTTTTCAGGTATTCAACTAAAATTCACACCGAGTAGACTTTATTTATAATAATAGCGTGTTGACTAATTAATAAACGTTTTCAGAACGCATCGGAGTAGTCTTCTTTGGCTTTCAAGCTTATACATGTAATTGATGATATTGTTTTTTATTATTTAATAAGTGTGTTGTTATTCCGATTAGTTTAAGACAACAAATGTTAAATATCATACTTAAAGAGCACATGGGCATTGTAAAATCAAAAAGATTTGTCAAAAATAATTTATATTGGCCTAATACAAATAATGTCTTGGAAAATGTAGCAAAATGTCATATTTGAAACAAATGTCGAAATAATCATAAAAAAGAACCTTTAATGCCCCGTGACATAAAAATATTTTCAGGGGAAAAGAGGTGCCTTAGAATTAAATATGAAATATTTGTTAGTGGAAGATTATTATACACGTATTTGAGTTAGCATCATTGAAAAATAATTCCAGTTGTAATAATGTAATTCTACACTTGAAAAATATTTTTTTAGGTTCCGTATTCTACTGACATTAATGTCAGACAATGGTTCATACCACAGTTTTCATGTAAAGAATTTGATTTGTAGAAATATGGGAAATACATCTTATTATCAGTTCTCCCTATTATACTAATTCAAATGGTATTGTTGAAAGATGAATAGGAACTGCAAAGAAAACTTTAAAATAGTGTATTGAGGCATATACTTATCCATCAGGATTACTTAATTTACGTCATATTTTTTTTAGAAACGCCCGCTAAATTATTAATGACACCTTAGAACCAAAATACCTACTACTATAGATGAATTAAAAACTAAACCTATTGAACATAAAAAATATTTAAATGACTCTAAATTAAATCAAATGCTAGAATTCCACCTAAATTACAAATCAATGAGGAAGTATTTAAAAAAAAAAAAAATCCAAATGAGACTTGAGAATGAACCAATTATACAAATGGTATAATTGAAAGTGGTCCATCTAGATATTCTCTAACCAGAAACATAGAAAAAAATAATTGAAAACAAAATGATTTTAATGTTGAAACTAAAATAACATATTGTTAATTAAAAATTTAAATAGTGGTAATATTAAGTAATAATGACGATTATGTCAGTAGATGTGGAATTATAAAATATTTACTTTTTCTGAGTATGCTAATTGATAAATGATAATTGCTTTTTTTTTAAATTTTGCCTTTGAAATCTCTGGCATGTTATGTATTGTAAATAAAGTTAATTTACATGTTATTTATTATGATTTATGTGGTGGACAACCTGATCAATGCTTTTTGAATGCCAAAACGGCGGCTTGTCATAGTGATATAGTATTGTAATGCCGGGTATCTTCATTCATAAATAAACTTATATGCATCAATTTAAACAATATTACTTTGTATTTTATATATAACTTTGTTTAAACATAACAAAAACAAACCCAATATGTTTTTTTTCCAATAATTTCAGATTGTCTTTCTACTTCTTCTCCATGTATTCCTTAATAATTCGAACTCCCGCGAATAGTATGAAGTTCATATTTGTAGAAATTAACAACAATTCAGTTTAATTCTAATTTTGTAAGTACATTTTTTTTTTTTTTTTTAATTTTGGAAATTTTGCATTTTGTTAACCTCATCTTCTTCATTCGGGAGTAGTCATGATTTGTCACTGACTAATCGTAAGAGGATTCCTTGACAGAGGTCTTATTGGCCTTCGAGTGGGAGAAAATATTTTATTTTTTAAATAAGGTTGTCTGGCGAGCTTTCAGATTTAGTATCTGGAAGATGAGCTCTAATAAGCTGAAACGAAGAATTATCTGGAGACGATGGAGGCCACCCAAGATGTCAAAGACTGTCTGACAGCTGTCTCTGCTAGTCTCGTCGACTGACTCTTCCCGCCAAAACTAGATAGTCTCCTTGTAACACAGCAGTAAAACTCTCTCAGAAATATCTTTAAATTAAAATTCGTTTGTAATTATGCGTCCCAACAGTCTTTATATCTGTCCAAACTTCTGTCGTATAGTGAATAATTTTGTCGCCCATGTAGAACCAATCGTATCGAATTTGTTCCTCATTTTTGAAATTCCTAATGTCAAAAAGTATAATTTTCAAATCTACTTTTTGTTGAAAAATTAAAAATAAATAAAATGGTGGTAAATAAATAAAAATAATTATTTAGTACTAATACTCGTAGCAGTAACCACATACTATAAATAGTTGGATGTAATAATCTCTGTTAACGGGTTAGAAATTAATCAGGGTTTCGGCCAGAATGAAAAAAATAAAATACTTAAAAATGATTGGGTAATTACTTTTTTTTTTTTTTTTTTTCAACGTTACTTAAAAATTTGTAAGTCATCAGCAGGTCGGTAATGATTTACGGAGAGATCTTCGAGGAAGGTTTATGGTCACATCTCTGACTGCTGAACTAAACTGAAGCAAATTAGTTATTTTACCATTCAAGTTCAGTTACCAATAATAAAATAAAATAAATTACCCAAAAATTTTGGAGTATTTTATTTTCTCATTCTGACCGTGCCCCTGATTAATTTCACGCGCGTATTACTCGACAGCCAACCAATCACAAACCAAGTCTCTGTTAACATTTTAAAAAATGTCAATACTTGAGCAAAAATTAATGGAAAATTTTAAAGAACAATAAAATACTAGTACGGATTACTAAAAACAAATTTGATAGCAAGGATATAAAAAACCATAGATCTGTATACATATTAATGTATAATATATTAATTTGGTTGTGGTTTATTATCCCACGTAAATTTTAAACAATTAATGAAAGGGAATAGAATAAAATAACTATAGATCTGTTTTGGTCATTTAGTTATCTCATTTGAAATATTTTATAACTGTGTTTATCACTTGACTTGGAAAGTTAAATAAAAATGTTCATTATTTGGGAAACTGAAAAAGTAGCTTAGTGTACGCAGCTCATGCATTTTAATTAATTAAAATTATTGTTATAAAAATTGTAAAAAAAATTATTCCGCACATTTACATTGCGAATATTTTAACTCCAAAGTTAAAGGGTATGTCGTAATTTGGAATTATAGATTAGATCTCAAAAATTTCTCAAAAACTTTCCAAAATTATTGATTGAAAAATTTTGTTTGCCGGTAATTTCCCACGGAGTATCCTTGGATTTTTTGGTTATCCTGAAAGAAGTGGTAAAGTTATTTAGCCTTTTATATGACACGACAAACAAATATTTCTTGTCTGACAGGAGCAGTAACTCAGAGAATACATCCTTGTAAATCCTTCCTAATGGGGCCATTTTGTTTTGACAAAAGATATCTCTTCCTTTTGAAGATAGAAGAGTGAAGTACATCTTTTATTTTTTATTATTTTATTCGCAACCTGTTTTCCCGTCCTCTCTCAAACAAGACGATGACTTTTATTTTTTATTTATTTATTTAGAAGATCTTTGAGATCTTCTTTAGTTATTTCTTGTGATAGAATCTCTTTGGAGAGGAATAGGCTTCTGACTTTGTCTAGTTTTCCTTAAGAGATAAAAATGAAGGCTCTCTTAAGATAATGACAGTTTGATTTTCTTCCTCGCAAATGTTTACTTTATTAATGGTTAGAAAACACAGCCCCATTAACCATTCCATCGACGTCACTAACTCACAAATCTGTATGTGTCACATACAGTTTAGTTTACAAATCGATGGTCACAGTTTAGAGTGCAGAGCTAAATACTAAGTCAGTTTAGCTCTGTACTCTAAGATGTGACCATAAACCTCCCTTAGAGATCTCTCCAGACATCACTATCGCCCTGATGATGTCTTACAAGTTAAGTCGAAACGTCGGCATGAATAAAATAATTGCTCAACAGTTTTGGAGTACTCGTATTTTATTTTTCTCATCCTGACCGAAACCCTGACTAATTTCTCCAGTTTAATTGTTTATGTTTACTTTTTTTAAAAATATATTGTGTCGCCCCTACCTTGGAGCCATGTAGCGATATATTTAATAGTTTTAATGGTTATATTATTAATCAGAGAAATGTGTTGTTCGATGTTCAACAACCGTCGAATATAGAATAGATAGTGGGAACTTGAGTTTTCCACACAACAAACGTATCTCACTAGTTTGCCTGTGACGTCAGTAAAAAAAGTCCCATACTGAGCGGAGGTATGTGGCGGCTGAAACCCACACCTCGGTGTCCCCTCAGGAAATCGATACCGCCTCCTCCATTCTGTTTTATTTACTCAGCTCTGTGATAGCGATCAGGGTAGACGGCTCCCGGACTCCCGCCACCTGTGTGGTCTCCTCCTGATTCCTGGGTTCGAAACCCGCCTCCTATATCCTTTTAAAGGCATGTACCTTGCAGAGTTATTAGTAAATTAGACAATTCTTCACTCCCTTTCCATGAAGACTGATTTAAAAAAAAAAAAAAAAAAAAAAAAAAAAAAAAACGGAATAAAAATATTAAAACAGGCATTTCTTCTTCTTTTGTCCATGATTTTTTAAAATTTACAAATTTATATAGTATCTTCAAGATGTGAATTTGTGAAAATCGAGGCACGTTTCATTTTATTTCAAACTAACACAACACGAAAGAAGTTTTGATCAACAAAATTGCAATTGATTCCTAAAATTTATGTACAAATATGGTATATTCTTCAAATATTTACTTTCATACAAGTTGGCAAAAGTTGACTTTATGGTGATTATGGAACGTTTGAGTTGGAGAGAATTCACTTCTTAGAAACTTCTTTTAATGCAGACTTTTTTTTTAGTTCTATGGCAGCTGTTAAAGATGAAAATAAGTGGCGCATTTTGTATAAAAATGGTGATAAATTTCGGTAGTTCCAAGAAATTCGGCAAATATAGTTGTAGTAGATTTTTACAAAATCAAATTTTTAAAATATGAACTATGTTACATTTAAACAAAATCAGCCACAAACACTTAGTTGAAAGTATCGTCCGTTAAAATATGTACAATTTACTTATATGAAAATTTATATATATATATATATATATATATATATATATATATATATATATATCAGTCAGTGTATATAATTCACATCCTTAATGATTTTGGTCCTCCCCTCCCTCACTCCCATTCGTCAACTACCAGTTTCAATGATCAGGTAGTGAGGCGCTAGTGAACAGCCTTTTGAGTATTGTTCACTCTCGAAGGTTTCAAGATCTCGTATAACTTTGCTTTGAGATTGAATATAGTAGGGCTTCTCTGAAAGATACGATCTGTCAGTCTATTAAGGACAACTCATTACACTGGTTTTCCAATTTTATGGTAGGTCTGATGACATTGAAAGTGAGTTATTTCTTGAAAAATTCGTATCAAGTAACAATTTCAGCAGTTTGATTCTCAGGATAGCGTACCAAGTGGCCGATTCAGAAATAATGAGTTGGCATGCAAGTTTGGTAACAGTCCGAGTTAAAATAAACTTTTAAAAGTCCAGAATTTGATTAAAATATATATGTCACAGTTCTGCTTACATAAATGTCTCAGCTGAAATAATGCAGATGCCGGACGACTAATATTTCTCATTAAAACAGCAGTATTTATTGTGTACGTACTACATAGCGGCTATGGCGTAGTTGGCCTCAGACAGTCACCTGGAACTGTGGCCACCATGATATATATATCTCACTATCGATATGCTATCTCGATATCCGCGAGATCCTAATCGATTCGTCTCCCCCCCTCTCCTCGGAGAAGAAATCCGTAAGCATATGATGTGAGCGCTCACTCCTGATTGAGTTATTTCTCGTATTAAATGTGGAGGCGACTGGTTGCGGATAAATAAATGCAGAGTGTACGCATCAAAAATGCCGGTGCGCCAGCCCACTAATGAAAATATATCTGCCACATCTGCATTGCAAATCTCCACCTATTAATTGCCCCCTCCCCCTTCATTACTCGAGATATGTTAAACAGGAGAATATTTTAGTTTTAATCTGTCATAAACTGGTACCAGATAATGATGTCCATAAACAGATACAATCTTATACCACTTTAATGATTTCGAGAACATTTTTCCTTCTCCTGGGGTTTTTTAATCCACTTTTTGTAAATGTGTCTGTCTGTGTCTCTCGTTCTTCCTTTTCTTTTCTTAAGGACACCATTTAAGCCCTGCTGCTTTCAAGCTTCCCTCACTGTGTGCCTTCACTAAACGACTACCTTAATGTCGAGTCTTTTTCCTTTTCCGTCCATATCTCTGTTCTCTTTTGTAATTGGTCCCTGTTCCGCGGCTATCATTGTATATTATGTTGCTGGCTGTGGACACATGACTAAGGATGTTGTGCTTAACATGTGCATGTGTTGTCTGCGAACCATTTGCAGAGATCAAAGCTAACTCTTGAATGTTGTAGAGACGATTATTAGGTAGTGAACCGTTCACGTCACAGGCTCGACTTTCGAACAAGAGACCCACATTTTTTATTAAACTCTTCTAATATGTTAGACATATTGAACTAGATATATGATAAAAACAGAGTAATTTGTGTGTATGGAATTATACAATTGCTAAATAGATTCCTTATTACAGAGTGGAATAGGAAACGGAATGCTCTACAATTAATCCGATAGTAGATCCAAAAGAAAGTATGGACAGCCAAATCCTGTTCATCTTCTGACTCAATATCCTTTGTAGTTCTTGTCAATCGAAGGTATTTTGGGTTCCCAGAGAGTGAAAATCTCTTTGGAACATATTTTCTCATATTCATGTACTTCTTCTCCTGCTTCGTTGTTCCTGTACAATTCCTTAAGAAAGCGTTTTACATATTACATAATTTTACTTAATCATAGATACATTATATAATTTCTGTGTATATATACGTATACATGTATTTATGTATATACAAACCATTATCTCTATATATGAACAAAATTTTTATTTGATAATAATAATTGATAGTTTTAACGTAAAGATCTGTTGCAGAGCCGCGTTAAGATACCATCGCGAATAGCTGTATTTCTCTACGGGAAATCTGCTGAAAAAACATTTACATGTGAAACATATAGGCCTATTCCTGAATTATATGTGAAAGGTTTATACATTTTCATGTTAGACATTTACTCTTATCTATATTCGAATATAATGAAGCGAGAAATATGATAATTTTAGGAGTTTCCTGCGCGATGGACTTCTTCATTTGCACTAAATATAAAACTTTGTCGCGTTATATGAGCTACCTTTGGCTGTCCTTGATAAGGAAAGTAGTCTATTCTGACATCTTGGTCGGGACCAGATTCTTGGATATCTCAAAGAGAAAATGGATTTGAGGCTCGACATCCAAGGAGACTGAGGGTTTGCTAGGACAAGAAATAATGTCTTGGTTATATTCAGGTTGCGGAACTTCTTAAAGGACCTTGAGAAGCTGACTGAATCACTCACGAATGCCCGGAATGCCAATCGCGATTACTTCTTTCTACTCTTCTTCACCTACAAATTTATTTATTTATTTTCTATTACTGGTGAACTACTCTTTACTAGCGATTAACCTTATTAACCTTAGGCACTCATTTCATAGAGTATTTGTAGTTTTTTTTTGTTCAGGAAATTTCTCTTTCTGCAAAAATTAAAGATTTCTTTTTTTGAAAGTAGAAAATCATCTTTTGGAAATTGTTATTGCTCTAAGATAATATATATANCGAAAATTCAAACATCATAGAATAGAATATATATATATATATATATATATATATAAGGATAAGATAAATCCACTGCAACTTAAATCACAATAGTTTGTTATTTAGAGCTAAAACATACTATCAAATGGTTTGTATTTCAAAGTAACAAATATTCCAAATTATCAAATTTTATTTTATAAGTAAGATTCAGTATTTTATGCTAATTTATAATGCATATATATTTTATTGCTGTATATGTAAGTCATTTATATCATTCATCCGTGTTGCTTATGCATTTGGAGGTCTAATTATTCTGCTAATTGTACAAAGTTTTCAGAGATTCAATTTATTAATTTCGAATTTTGTATTATTGCTGCTCAGTATAACATAAATTTTATCTAGTTTTTTATATTACTTATAATACATACCCAATACACTATTATATGCATATTACATATAAGACAATCTTATATTTTAAAGATTACCGCTTTCAATAAGTTCAGCGCAATCTTGGAGGTTATAATGAGCTTTCTGAGTTCCCCTAAAATTATAGTCACTCAGGAAATCAGATTTAAATACATTGTATTTTAGAGACTTTGGTAGTAGTACGTGATCTATGCGTTCACTTACCTAGTGGAGGAGAAAATGAGATATAGTAGACAGTGAGGGTTAATAGAATGTTTGTCAGCGATAGATAAGAAGAGGAGTGATGCTAGAGAGATAAGAGATAGTTTAAGAGGGTTCGATCGGTAGAGAGTGTGAGGGAGAGAGAGAGAGAGAGTGAGAGAGAGATTAGATTAGATTATTTCTTTATTGTCATAGGATGTACGTCCTTTCTTCCTGACAATTTTAGGCTACTTATAATTTACAGAGAAAGAGAGAGAGAACGAGAGGGAGAGGGAGGGAGAGAGAGAGAGAGAGAGAGAGAGAGAGAGAGAGAGAGAGAGCGGTGGGGTGGGGGTAGAAGGAGGAGAGTAGGTGGGGGGAGGAGATATCGCGGTGTGAGGTCCGAGGTAATACAGACATCAGACAGAAGACCACCCAGCCTGCCCCCCTCTACCCTCCTACTACCGGCTCTCTTATCGCCTTATCACTCCTTGATAGCCGTTATCACTATCTCTCCTTCATGTATTCCTACATTTGCCTGTAAAGTGCTCATTTACGAGTAGCGCCCGCCAGTTTAAAATAATTTTATAGTTCCTGATACAGCTTTGTTTTTGTGCTCTAACCAAATAAGGACATTTGAAGGACCTTCCACTCGAAATATTGCCAAGGAAGAACTAAATAAGACTCCAGAGTCATTGAACAATAATTGCTAATACATAGGACACGTGAGTAGTATATTATTAAAATCAATTACATGTATGACGTTTTAACTAGCACTACACTCGCGCATAGCATTTATATATGTACGTATATATACATATATAAGTGGTATATATATATACATACCTTAAATAAATTATCAAATTTGTAATCAAATATATCTAATTTGATAAAGTTGTATCACTTTTCGCTATCAAGTCATATCTTGAAGAATGAAACCTTTATACATATATTAAAAATATTGGTAATCTCTACATTAAAATTGGTAGGAAATGTTTTCGCCTACAAAATAAAAGTTTTTTTGTAAATTATTTTTGATTTTTTTTTCTCAAACGTTTTCTTTGAAAATTTCACAAAATAACTATTATTGTTATCAAGAAAAAATTGCCTCTTTGTATAATAGTGTTACTATTCAGATTACTAATGCTAGTAATTTATTATTTGAGCTAATTCTTAACAAGAATAATGGCTTCCATTTGTTCAATTTATTAAATACATAAAAAAATGTAATATATTAAATACTCTCTCTTTAATGGAATATTTATTTCCTCTTAGCAAGAAAAGGTTTAGGCAATTACAAGATTATTCCTCCTTGACTTAATCCTTCTTGAGCGATGTCCTCCTGAATCCTGACTGACTAAGTCAGAATATAAATCCCTCATTGTCACTTACTCTTAGGGCTTTCAGTGTTTACGTTCCAGGAGGACTCACACCTCGTCATATTTTACTTGGGGAGTAATGGCTTCAATAAACGACGCTGACAAAAATAAATATCCTCCGACAGAATTGGCTTTCCATCTTGGAGTTATTCTGAGAAAGCTGACAATGTAGACCTTGGTATCACAAGAGGAACTGCCCACGTCGCCTCCCATGCCACCAAGATTCTACTTTTTGTCTTCCTTTAGGCCATTCCAGGCAGTGTTTATATCCAGCCTCGAGGGAGGATTGTCTATAGAGACGTCGAGCTAATGTGAACAGCCAATGGACACCTTACTTATCACAACTCCTCTTTTATTATCGCTAATAAATTGTGTTTATGCCTCCTCCTCCCCCCTTGGAAGCAGCTATCCCGTACAAATCCACATAGACTTTACGGCTCGTAGATAAACTTGAAATGCTTGATTGTGACATATGGCGTTCCTTCCAAAATGGGCTTCTCCGAGTCATTCAGGCGCAACAGACAATATTTTTTTCCTTCATAAAAATGAATTGTGTTGTACTTTGTGCCTCTCATACGCTTATTTATTTTTATGCCTAAAAAAGTTTCCAAAACGTCTATGGAAACCCGTTAAGCATTTATTTCTTTAGAAGTTTAACGTAATTAATTATTTGTAAATGCTATAATCATTAAATAATTAGTATTAAAGTGATGCTTCATGTTTTTAGTAATAGACAAATTATTGGAAATGAAATGAAAAGCATTTGATACAAAGAGCAAATGATTCAATATTTGAGCCAAGACAAAGGTCAAATTTTGGCTACTCCTGATAATCAATTTATTGTCGACATGAACAAGGTCTTGGCTCTGGTGGACATCCTCTAGTGCTATTTTCCGAGGCCTTCCTCTGTATAGCCTGGTAAACTTTCTAAAGCATATCCTGGAAGCCCTTTCAGTTGCTGTACAAATAATTGGTTCAAGCTCTGAAATGCACAGTTAATCTCACAAGTCTCTATGGCTTGAGGCTTACCCAACAATTCAGTCCACACCAACATGGAGGCCTGTCCTACCAAGCTCTGGTACTCTTTCCTGTTGCATTCCTCCAAATAGCCTCTTTAAGCGCTATAAAGCCTATTTAACCCCAACCACCATTGTGATGGCATCTTGTTACACAACCCCCGCCCTTTCTCCCCCAGTTTTGGACCTATTGTCGGTACGAACAATGCATAATTATCTGTTAGCGGCGTCTTTCATCTCATCGTCCTGTTTCAATTAATTTGTTTACACGCGGCATCATCTTCAGAGGACAATCGCCACGTTCTCTCTCCGAATAGGAGTCAGATCTCAGGAGCTCCAGCACGGTTGCTCTTACGATAGGAAATAAATTTGAAATCTACAAACGATTGTTATGAGGGCTCATGTCTGCAAGTAAGACTCCCTTGTTCTTCTTGCCTCTTAAGATACCTTGTAGTGAACTCTTAAGATACTGTAAATAATGAAAATCTTCTCGAGTGAGGAATGAGGTGGAGGACATCTCAAGCCCCCCTCTTCCAAAAAGTTAAAAGCGCTAAAAATAAGTTCTTTCTTATTAATTTCAAGTGACACATTCACTCTCCGCAGCAAGCCTCCACTTAATCTGACCTTCAACGAAATTCCTTTTCTCCAATCCAACTCCGTAAGATATCTCGGTTTCTACTTGGACTTGAGTCTTATTTGGAAGGAACACATAAGGCAAAAAAGACAAGACCTCAAACAACATCCTAATCCCTTAGCCAATGAACTATCCTCCAAAACCCGGAGGATATCGGGATGTAATCCTAGGAGGCGACTTAAACTGAGATGGCCCCGTGATCCTCTGTAACAAGAGAACCTCGTTAAATTTATTTATTAACATTCTTATTAACCTGTCTTAGGCTATTTTATATTTACGAAAATTATTATGAAACATGTAAGGTGAAAATGTAATTTCAGAACATTTAGATATAATTTATTATTATTTGAATAATTCCCCTTTTTTCAGATGGAGATTATTAGTATACAATATGTTGGGATTGGTCAAAAAATATATTTTTTGAAATTGTATTTCTTTTGGACCAACCTTGATCGACCCCCTACAAATTCTCTACTTATTACTCCCTTTCATTTTTCCAAGTAGTTATTTTTGAGAAAAGACCTCCTCTTTTCTTTATGAATAACGACGCCATATTCTCTCTGACATGCAGACATCTCTTCTGAAGTACGCCTATATTGTACCTAGTCCTCTCATCCCGACAATAGTGTCTTTATAAATATTTGTCACAAGCAAAGGGATTGATTATTCTCATAAAAATGTATCCACTCCCCCAAAAAAGAGTATTAAGAAAAATATTTACTTATGTAAGAAAGAGAGATAAAGGGCACTTCTTTACCCGAGATAGAGAGAGAAACCGAACTCTCTGTTTATTTATTTTTTTAAGTAGTCCCGTTCTAAATGACAGATTATAACATACCGAATGTGTCATTTTCTAACAGAATCTATAGAACAAGCCTTTATAAGTTTTACATTTATATATTTTGTAGGGTTTTTCTGTCTATTCTTCTAGACCTTGAAGCAGCCTTGAGGAGCTCATATTTCCTTCCGATTGTCCTTTTTCGTGCTTGAGTAAGCAAATTAGTTCCTTACGTTTATCTATTTGTAATGGACGATGGGAAACGTGACTGAAGCTGCCGACTACACGGAGTATTGCTGAACTCCAGTACGGGAGCCTGGAACAGACGTGAACGGTGCCCCTGGAAGACAGTCGTTTAGAACTAGATAGGGCTCGTGCCAAAGATCTCTCGTGATTGCTGTTCTTCTCTTCTTACGGTTGGTGACACTCCTTTCAGCAAAAGAAGCTGCTGACTACACGGAGTATTGCTGAACTCCAGTACGGGAGCCTGGGACAGACGTGAACGGAGACCCTGGAAGACAGTCGTTCAAAACTAGATTGGGCTCGTGACAAAGATCTCTCGTGATTGCTGTTCTTCTTACGGTTGGTGACACTCCTTTGAGCAAAAGAAGCTGCTGACTATACGGATTATTGCTGAACTCCAGTACGGGAGCCTGGAACAGACGTGAACGGAGTCCCTGGAAGACAGTCGTTCAGAACTAGATTGGGCTCGTGCCAAAGATCTCTCGTGATTGCTGTTCTTCTTACGGTTGGTAACACTCCTTTGAGCAAATAAAGCTGAGCAGGTGTCAGTGGAGCCACCATGAGTTGCGACAACCTAGCCATGCTATCTGCTATTGGTCTTTACAAGCTTCCGAGTAAAGGCTTTATTTAATCATGGTGAATTCTTTTTCGACCTTTTTTAGTTTAAAGAAAATTTGAGTTATTGAATAAAGTTAAGCGAATTTTCTTAAAATGCTTTAGAATGTAAATCTATATAATTCGCCGCGTCCCGACCTTCTCTCCCTCATCGGCCCCGGCACTGGCTGTGGTTGTCTCTACCGCACAGGGCCTAAAACTGCGTTAATGTTCCAAAAAGTCGACACGCAAAAAATAAATAAATAAAGTATTTGAATTTTAAAGTATATTTCAGATCTATTTTTAAGCCTGTCTTACACATCCGACTGTAGCTGAGTAAAAATTATTTTACAATTTGTCCATAGTAGACCCAAACATCAAATTTGCTTTCTGCAACTTAAAAACAGGGAAGCCAGTGTAAATAGTACATTTTTAAATTTCTGTCTAATATAATTGTTTTGTGATGGTGATATTATTTATTTATTTATTTGAGTGTTAGCCTTCCATTCAACCACTTTGGGTCATGTAGGAAGGGGCTATCTACAGGTTGCCACCCCATTTTAAACACCCATGGCTCAGGACAAGCTTATATATTTTAAATAAATGATTGACCTGGGCGGGATTTGAACCCGCGGCGTCAGGATTGCGAGACCCGTACGGATCCTCTGAGCTAGCCTGGCGCCCCGATGGTGATATTAATTGAATGTGCTAGAGCGATTACTATTTTACACTTAATATTTACTGAAGTAACACAAATACGCATGTATTTTGTTCACGTAGAATTCCACGGTCTCCAGGAATATTCATAAATGCTTCTTTCGTACTCTACCAGGTAGCAATGTTACTTTCGCCGAGCTTTCGAACATCATGTGAAGGCTTCATCAGGACTGAACGTATAATGAGAGTGGGTTGTTCTACTTTTAGCTCCGGAAGAGCCATCACACGTTATGAAGTGCGAAAGCTCGTCAAAAAGTAACATTCCTACATGGTCAGGGCCGGAAAAAGTATTTGTTAATATATTTTATCTATACTAACTCCCTTAAACTCAGCTGATTTTGTATGCTCAACCGAAATATGCTTATTTAAAAGTAATTATAAAAAATACCCTAATTAATAATAAATAATTAATGCAAGGGAATAGAATAAGAAATTTACCCGGGCCTGTGCATTTACCATTTATGCTACCAGGACAATTCTGATAAGTTATTAAATTTCCCGCACTAGTGTCGAGAGTCTAACCTCCCAGGCCGACGAATATATCGTCGTATGCTCGAAGGAGGAAATTTGTTTAAAATTTTCGTGGGATAATAAACCACAACTAAATTAATATTTATAAAAAAATCTATCTGTCCCAGCCAGGATTCGAATCTGGATCTCCTGCTTTCCGTGGAAGCAGGAGATCCAGGTTCGAGTCCTGGCTAGGACATATAGATTTTTTTATTCTATTCCCTCTCATTAATTGTTGAAAATTTACGTGGGATGATACACCAAAACTAAATTAATATTCCTAATTAATAATTGTTTCAGTTATGAATTGACACAATAGTATATTTTATAATGATTTTCGTAAATGTAATACGTAATTATGATGGTGTTAAGGAGCTTTTTATTTATCTTTCTCTAAACCATCCCTTTCAAGTTTTTAGTTTCCTCGTTTAAAACTTTCCAACAATAGAGAGCACACAAATATATATACATTTTTTTCCCCACTTTTTCAAGTTTCTTTACTTAACTATCTATTTTATATACATTAGTTTGAGATTTTCTACTCTCATCATATGAATTAAAACTCTGAAAGCAAGTTATCTAGTATCGTTAACTTTGCTCATAACACAAATTGGAATATGTGTCTGAAGGTAACCGTATGAGAAAACATGCGTATGAAAAATAATTTAGTGTATCCGACATGCTGTGACGAGAAAAGTACAAAATTCTTGTCCAGTTGGCGGTACAGAAGGAAACAGCGACTCGATGTCTGCTTCCACAAGGAAATTCACAAAGAAATGGAAACATAATATCTGCGAGAATGAGGCCATTTTCCCTCTTGCAATTGTCATTCCCGGTAATAACCAATGGCAGTTTATTGACGCTGGCCATCGATATAGGTACTCGTCAAAAAAGAATCCCCATAAAATGACGTCATAGGTCGGCCAGATTGAGCTCTGGAAAGCAGGCCTCTTTGGAACGTGACAGGCAATATACTTCGCTGCATAATATGTGTCCTGGAAGGTCGTAATGTAGTTGGAGCAACACCACTCTATCAGCTTCATTGGGTTTTCTCTTTTCACCGAGAGAGTGTTAAGCAGAGAATTCTAGAAGTGTAGTTGTTGTCCTGGGAATTTGACACAGATACTGGAGTCAAGAATCGTGTCAAATCGTATCGAGATTGGCATTTTCGTCTTTCTCTACACCCTGATGAGAGTAAGAAAGCGGCCCACAAAAAGTTGTCACAATTGCTCCTGCACTTTTTTTGAAAGAGTTGTATTGAAATCAAATTTCAGAGTATGTTTATGTTGTCCCATATATATTTGTATGTGCTCTATCGATGTGATATGTCAGACAAAGTCATGTGTTTCCAATATGCTCGACAAACCATTTTCTAACCTGTGCATATCAAATGTATTCAGGTGATATGTTTGAACAAATTCAAAGTTTGAAATGCCTGAGGTCAATATTGGATGGGCTTATTCTCGTCACGCTTAGTATAATTACTGAAATGAATAACGTGAAAATACTTTTTTTTTTGTAGAGAGTTTGTACAGTACAGAACCCCTTCTTACTAAAAACGTTTTGTAGAGAGTTTGTACAGTACAGAACCCCTTCTTACTAAAAACGTTTTGTAGAGAGTTTGTACAGTACAGAACCCCTTCTTACTAAAAACGTTTTGTAGAGAGTTTGTACAGTACAGAACCCCTTCTTACTAAAAACGTTTTGTAGAGAGTTTGTACAGTACAGAACCCCTTCTTACTAAAAACGTTTTGTAGAGAGTTTGTACAGTACAGAACCCCTTCTTACTAAAAACGTTTTGTAGAGAGTTTGTACAGTACAGAACCCCTTCTTACTAAAAACGTTTTGTAGAGAGTTTGTACAGTACAGAACCCCTTCTTACTAAAAACGTTTTGTAGAGAGTTTGTACAGTACAGAACCCCTTCTTACTAAAAACGTTTTGTAGAGAGTTTGTACAGTACAGAACCCCTTCTTACTAAAAACGTTTTGTAGAGAGTTTGTACAGTACAGAACCCCTTCTTACTAAAAACGTTTTGTAGAGAGTTTGTACAGTACAGAACCCCTTCTTACTAAAAACGTTTTGTAGAGAGTTTGTACAGTACAGAACCCCTTCTTACTAAAAACGTTTTGTAGAGAGTTTGTACAGTACAGAACCCCTTCTTACTAAAAACGTTTTGTAGAGAGTTTGTACAGTACAGAACCCCTTCTTACTAAAAACGTTTTGTAGAGAGTTTGTACAGTACAGAACCCCTTCNTACATTTCATATCTCCTCATTTTTTTTTTTTTTTTTACTTTAGCCCTGCTAAATTTAAGCCTTTTAGTTTTTGTGGGCCGTTGGATGAGTTCAAGGAGGAGTTACGCGGTATACAAAAATGAATAAGCACCAATATCCCCTTGATTATTTATGTTATAAAAACAAATTCTAAAACAAAACGATCAAAGACTTGTGAAAAAGGACTTTGATGGCTACTATAATGAAGCTCTGCTGAGATTTCGCTACGCCTATGCGGCCTTACCGAAGAACTGTAGACTTACCGAATACCTGTCTCTTGAAGAAATATATTTTTTTTATTCTTGGCCCAAAACAGTTGTTTTTTACACAAGATGGAAGACATGGTATGTATACAATAAATACTATACTATTTACACAAGAAAACAAAAAAAAAAGAAAATACAATAAAATTATTAGAGCAGTATATGCTGATATAGTCTAGGTTTGAGGCGTCGCTGGGTGACTGCTCCGAGACGGAAGGTGGCAGCTCCTGAAGATAGCGGCAGACGTTCATGATGTTTGTAGGTGAGGTCCTGGATGTGAAAAGAGATGGGCTCAACTCCCAGTTCCCTCCTGATCTGCTGATTTCTTACGAACCAGGGTGCATTGAGTATCATGCGAAGAATGCGGTTTTCAAATGTTTCCAGTCGTTTGATGGTCTTGTTACTGGCGCCGAACCAGACAGGGCAGGAGTACGTCAGTATTGGGCGGATCAGCGACTTGTAGAGTAGTGAGCTCAGGGAGTGTTTAAGTGGGGATTTCCTGTTTATTAGAGGGTAAAGTAAAGTTAGTCTGTGATGGGCTTGTGTCAGTTTAGTTTTTATATGGAGCTGCCATGTCAGTTTAGTATCAAAGTATATTCCAAGATATCTAACACCCTGATCCTTAGGAGTCCATGGAATCGGAAGCTGGTTGATGTGAAGTTTCTGGAAGGTTATTGTTGGAGAATCTGCGAAGACTAAAAATTTTTGCTTCGGTTTTCTGAGGGTTTAGTGACAGGTGCCATTTGTAAAACCAGGCTGTAAGACAGTCGGTCGCTTCTTGTAGATTGTACACTGCGTTTTGAACTCTCGTGTGTTTGTACAGAAGTAGAGTATCGTCTGCGAAGGTGGCCAATTCTGATAATGGAGGTTCCGGCATGTCGCTGCAATACACAAGGTAAAGAAGGGGACTTAAAATTGCCCCTTGTGGTACCCCGGCTTTTATGGATGCGGTCCTGCTAAGGGAGCCTGTCTCTTGAGGAACTTGCTACTCACTCCAGCTGGAATGTTGTGCCAAACCTTTGCACAGACAGCCCTTCAACCTGGTGCCCTTCATGCCACTCTGTCAATTCAAAACTGATTCCTTTATCAAAACAGCCGTCCAAGTGCTGCCATTGAATAGTTCTGCGTGTAGGAAATAATTAATACGGTATCCGCTTTTTTTTTTTTTTTTTTTTTTTGTTAGCCTCCCTTGCAACCACTTAGGGTCATTGGAGGGAGGGGCTATCTACAGGTTGCCACCCTATTTTTTTTTTTTTTTTTTTTTTGTGCGAGTCCCACTTCAATATTAGACAAATTTACAGTTTTTAAATTTGAAACTAATTAGAATAAATGGCGTGAAAAAAACTATTTCCCACATTTAGACATTATTAATTGTCTATCAAATAAAATAATTGGTTATAAAAAAACGATTTATCGCTTCATTTCTTCACGAGATTCTCTCAAAATTTTTTTTAATTGAGATTTGTCGTCTTTGTTTACCCCCCTCTGAAAGACATTCATCCCCTCTATTCTTGCCACACAAATCGATGGCCGCTTTCCACCAATTAAAATCGGTCTAAAATGTACAGCGCGCTCAAATTCATTAAAATTCCAGAGAAGCAGGGCTGCCACCACTCTCACACACCACTAATTAATACATTCCTCGACCCTCGGCCACATTGCTACCCCCTGCACACACTTTTAGACGATCACCAGCCCTTCAGTTCGGAATTCTTTCGCATTTACTTTTATCGCAGCCATAATTTTGCCGTTTTAATTAATGTTATCTGGGAGTGTGCTATAGAATAGGATTAAGACCACGCTAAGTGCCACTACAATTCACAGGAGAATTCTAGTTCTTCTTGGAGAAACCTTTTGTCAGACAAAGCTGAAACAAAGTGCACAGTTTCTCCATTCTGTTTACTCTGCTTGTGGTATTTCTCTTCCCTCCAGGATGTCTCTGGATTCTGAGCCATCTCGGCAGAAGGAGCAGGAGGGGTCTGCTCGGGAAATCCCATATTCTTTTCGAAACTAAACACATATTTTTAGAAATATGGAGACGGCCTCAAATTATCTCTTTTTACAACAGAAAATATGATAGAGTAAAAATGATTTCGTATTATAATAAATAAATAAATAATAAAAATGTTTGTTAATCACATTTATTCATTATTGATTTATTTGCATACTAGTTTTTAAAAAATTACTCTTTAATAGTACAATTAGTAATTTTAATAATATTATAGTTAAACAAAAAATTAACTAAAATCATTTAAACCGCTCTATATACCACAAATTTACTTGCCAAAAAATATGTAACATATAATTTAAATTGGACACATACCAAGAAAAGACGATAAAACAATATAATACGATTCGGAATAGGCTTTATTTGACTAAAAGAAGTGAATAAATTAATTAATGAAGAATTCATCTTAACTTGATTATATATCATGTGAATATACCATTCACTTGAATGCATAGAAAAAATAAATTATTTTATGAAAATAAAATTCTTAAAAGTTCAAATATTCTAAAGGACCAACAAAGGAGTGTATGTATAAATAGATTTTTCTAAATGGGTGCCTCAGAATAGGCGCCAAAACATAACCATGCAAGAGCTCGATTTGGCGTCTCTCGGCGGGTATTTCAAAAGAGACGCCAAACCATAACCATGCGAGAGCTCGATTTAGCGTCTCTCGGCAGGTATGTCAAGAGAGACGCCAAACCATAACCATGCGAGAGCTCGATTTAGCGTCTCTCGGCGGGTATGGCAAGAGCGAAGCCAAACCATAACCATGCGAGAGCTCGATTTAGTGTCTCTCGGCGGGTATTTCAAAAGAGACGCCAAACCATAACCATGCAAGAACTCGATTTAGCGTCTGTCGGCGGGTATGGCAAGAGCGAAGCCAAACCATAACCATGCGAGAACTCGATTTAGTGTCTCTCGGCGGGTATTTCAAAAGAGACGCCAAACCATAACCATGCAAGAACTCGATTTAGCGTCTGTCGGCGGGTATGGCAAGAGCGAAGCCAAACCATAACCATGCGA
>KZ806948.1:915664-928645 GCA_000696205.2 Oncopeltus fasciatus
AATAATTTTAAATATGTAATAATAAAATATAATTTCAATTATAAAAACGTGATTAGTAACAAGAAGCTCAATGGTTCTACTATATGTTAATGTGACAGGATGGTTTCAAAATTTTTATTTTATGTAATAAGTTTTTAATTGATATTTGAGATGGAGATCACTAGAGAGTATTATTTTCGAGAATTGTACACTTTTTCTTTATAAGCCATTGCATATTTTTAATCTGTACTTTTTAATTCTGTTAAACTTCCCTTGTTACTGAATTATTTTAGTTTATTCAATTACTAGTCACTATATTGTATTTATTAAAATATTTCGTATTATTATTTATCTAATTATAAATGATTCTATGGATCTATAGAATAGCTCTTGAACCGATGAAATGATTATATATGATTATATATTTAATCAGCTCTGTTCAGTTTGCCAGGCAGCTGTTTTAGCAGGTAACTGGTTAGGTCACATAATTGTTTCACGTATTTAATGAGCTTTTTTATAGTATGTTTTCGTTTTAATCCCACAGAATTTAGATAATTTAGTCTGTTTACTTTAAAGTTTTTTTATTATTAAACTTTACTATGAGTTACAGCGATTTCAATATATCCCATCATTTTTATGTTATTATTTGATTGATGTTTCTAATTCAAAGCATTCATAATTCGACACTTTCATTTTAATTTTAATTATTTTGCTCAAAACCAACTTGTGACATTATACGCATGCGTGGTAAACCACCATATCTTCCAGATACTCTGACAGATCTATCTACGATAAGTAAGAACTTTCTGTTTTTACATCACCTGATATCCCCTCTCGATTCAGCCAAATAAATCTAGCAAAATTGAAATCTGCATACAGTTTTTAATTAAACCCGTATCTTCGTTTCATGTGTTGGGGACATTTTAATCATCTCGGAATATATTTACAAGGAAAAACAAAGTTGTAATTCCTGTTAGAGATTATTTATTTCAGAACCTATTTATCTAGTTATTGTGTAAGTTTATTTTAGAGAAGGTTCCCTCACTTCATCCCCGAGAACGGTATGAATACAGTCACAGTTATTCTATAACCCCTCGAATTCCGCTGAGGTCGAGAGTGCGCGATGGGTGGCCCGGCAATCACAGCTATACAGTCACAGCGACCCACCCATATGTAGATGTTTGTAGACTGTGACTGCTCCTCTGACCTGTGACCAGTTGGCAACAACCCCACGCGACTCGGACCTTATGATTTGTAGTATCTCAAGTCGTTCACTTGTATTATACCCTCTGCAGGGCAATTCCGTCTTCACAATTCTGCTGATTAGTGTTTGAGCATTTCATTGCCTGTCCTAGAAAAAACCTTTTTCGAGGCTGCACTGTCTTGCTGAGGTAAGCAGGGCGGCCGAATCTCTTACATAGGTAACATGTAATATTGTGGTTGTGACGTCATCATCCAACGCTGATGTACCGCAGAGCTCACCTACAAAGGCAGGTGACAATAAGGGATTCACTTATTCTTTGAGACTGCAATTAGCTCAGCTAGATCTTGAAGAAAAAATTAGTTCCATCCAAAATCCAATTAATGTGAGAGTTTTGAAAATATCATAATATTTCTATAAAATCAGGTAAATCTTACATTTTCTATGTAATATTACTTGAAAAGTCTGTAAACAACTCGCCAAGTTCTACACATAATCTAGCTACCCATAATTATATCCACTGAAATGTGTTTTTGCCAGCACACTTAACGACTTAAATAATATTCGTTTTATATCCAATAATTTTTTATATAAAAATGCACATTAATGAATTTATTTAAGAATATAACTGAATTTAAGAGATTTAATCTCTTCCCCCAATGAGCCAGCCTTAGCGATCTTATCATTTACACGCATTGCTTTCTCCAGCTATATACTCCAAAGTAGTTATTTACTCTTATATAAGCAAATGTTTAATGAATCATGGGAAAAGTGGTGTCTGCGAGTTATCACCCACCGTAAGTCACAAAACTGGAATATATCTATATATTTTTCGTAGATGCATTAAATGTTTATTCTTCATGTTTGAGATTTTTAAAATGACATTTCAGGAGGGAACTGTATGATGAATTATACTTGATCAGCATTAGTTCTAACACAATTAATAATGAATACAAATATCAGATTATTAGGAATCAGCTTCCGTTTGATAACCACGTCTCAATGGTACAAAGGATGAAAACTGTTATCGGATTTACCATATGTGTGTCAGGTTAGGTTAGCTTTACAAGCAACTGAAGGGAACCAAGCGCCGATTGCAGGGGATTGCGGCAGTGAACAGTGGTCCCGATGGAGGACAGAGTCCCACAGGACACCCCACAATAGCCCCATCAGTTCCAGCTTGTTATCGATAGCTCGCCCACCATGTCGATACACGCATAACCTTCTCCACGGATAACCCCCCTCCCCCCAGGCACTCCTTACCTAACAATCCCCTCCGACCTGTCACACTCTCTCATGAGGGCTCTGGTGTAGTACTGACAGCTCCACTTTCCTGTTCCTCACAGACCCCAGAGAGAACTTCCCGCCTTTTTTTTGCTCATCAGTACCTCTCGAAATATGGGAATCTGGTACAAGAAAACTTTAGCCCATCGCTCTCAAGAAATCAATGCTACTTGAGAGGTTTGTGTGACCTCGCAATGGCTGAATGCCATTCTCTCTGTGTTTCAAGAGTTACGCACAAGTGTAGAATAATAAACCAATGTTTAAACCCACTCAGTTTTAAACTAATTAGCAATGCAAATTTCTTTGAATAGATGATACTTAGAAAGTAATTCATCATATATTTAGTCTATGCTGTTATGCCAATATTATTTACTCTTCTGTAAAAGGAGTAGATCAATATCTAAAACTGATTTTAGTGTTTAATGCAAAAGTTGTTTGTTTATTGTTTTAGAGGAAGTTGGTGAGGACTTTATATTGTTTTCTCCCTATTCCTCGATATATTTGTAGAGCTCTATTTTATAACCTTCCCTCGTTCCGGGCTTATCAAATTTATCTTTCTGTAGTTACTTGATAACCCCTTATTGCACCCACTTTCTCAATACTTCTTGTAAACAATGAAACCAAAATCCGTAATTTAGCTTCATAAATATTTTATTTGGTTGTGGTATTTTATCCCACGTAAATTTTAAACAATTAATGAGAGGGAATAGAATAAAAGAATCTATCTGTCCCAGCCAGGAATCGAACCTGGATCTCCTGCTATCCGGGCCGGTGTACTTTCCAGTTATACTACCAGGACACGCTAGTTATCTCATTCAATTCCCTCTACCTAGCAAGAGTCTAACCCACGAGAAAGGCGAGAACTTCGTCTTGTACTCGAAGGAGCTGACATTGTCATTGATTTTTTCATTCTATTCCCTCTCATTAATTGTCTGTAGTTTAGCTTCCTTTTGCAAACTATTGGATTTGTGTTCTATATATTTTTCAAACTATGGAATATGTTCTATGTTCTATAAAATTTAATTATACCTGTCATCTTTAAAATAAAGGTAAAAAATTGAGAATTTAGGGAAATGAGGTTGAGAGGAAGGACAAAACTAATTATCTTAATATATTTCTTCATATTTAATAATTAGAAAAAGTTTATTAAACAAATGGTTGTAAAATACCATTTCCAATAGTTCTATAGTATTTTAATGAAAACACTACTTGCTGGCCTTAACTTCAATAATTATTGTCCTCCCCGGATTACGCAGATCCTGCGTGACGGAGTTTTGTCATATTTTATTTATTTATTAATTTAAAAAAAGTAAGACTAATAACTAATCAATTCCTCACGCATATANAAAAATGTTTTCCCTATAATCAGTATATTTATTTATTAATTTAAAAATACATAAATTCTCGTTTAGTTTTGAAAAAATCTTCACATACTCATTTTGTATACAGCTAATATTCAGCTCTTCCATGTCCAAAATGGATGAAAATATAAAAAATGTCAGTCATCTGGTTTGATTTGGCCGTCAATTTAATGGTTTTTTATTTATTTATTAATTTAAAAAAAGTAAGACTAATAACTAATCAATTCCTCACGCATATAATTATATTTTATGATTGGACATCAACTCGAGAAAGGTTTCAATTTCGGCAGCACTAAATGTTGGCATTTAAAAAAACGTCGGTATATAGCTGATAGCGACTATCATAGAGAAGGTTTCTCAGGGGTTTCTCCATCGAACTGCGAGTTCCTAAGCAGGGAGCAGCACAGTCGCATGTCCTAGAACGCCGAGTGCAGAAATACTATTCCTTCCAGAGGGAGAAATGTCCTTCCTTCCCGAACACACACACACACACACAGAAAGAGCTTTAGCTTTAGAAAATGACAGTCTATTGCTGACAAAATCACGTAAAGAAAAAAGTGTTTATTTTTTTAATTTTTTCAAGGTTAGCCGGGCCCGTTAGCGGATCTCACCGCTGATACCAACTGACAAATCCATATATATTTATGTCCAAGATCTACGGAAACTATTCTCTATAACAGATCTCTCAAAACGGTCCTAAAGAGACATTTATCAATTCAGGGACAGATACAGGCATTCCTGGAACATTCCTTGGGGGTAAAGTGTATCTTATTGCACGTTTTAATTAATCCCACTTTAACGAGAAATGCAGTCTTGTAAAAGTGACTCGCTTTAATTCAATGGGAGAAGGCTTTAATAAAGAATAAACAGCTCCCCACCTCTTTACCCTGGTGAAGAATTGCTACACTTCATTTCAGGTGTAAATTAAAAAGTTACAAGGAACTTAAATTTAGGAGAAATTCAAGTGGAAGATGGTAAGTGTCGGAAGAAAAACATAGCGAGAGGCCGGGGCGGTAAGTCACTGTTATCAGCGAGAAGCAGGCCCGTCACCTAGGTAATTATCAGCGACCGACCCAGCCCCCTGTATTTATGGGCCAGGGCAGAGGGGATTACCAAATTTTCTACCCTCCCCCTCACGACGGACTGAAATTTATGCTACGTATCCCCGTGAATTATCCCCTCCGCTTTAGGAAGTAGCCATGTTGGACGTTGCTATATTCTTCACATGTATCGTACTATCATGACGTATCCCTTGAATGAGAATGAGCTAATTATTGACTGTAGGTGTCGTTAAAGGTTTGCTGTAAACGGAATCTCTGCTTATGATTTGAACGTTTGCTGAAAGGTTTTTTACTTTATAAAATACTGATGGCGAACCATGTGTACTCTCTGGCACACATCGCACTCTTAGAAGGCCTCTGATAAGACCAATGGAGTCTTCGCGAGGGGCCGCCAGATTGTCCGAAAACCCTCGTAAGAAGGCTGACTTCATTCTCTCGCTAATATTAAATTAAGATCCTTCAATTTATCCTGCATGGGAGGTACTTTGCAAGGAAAACAACTTTAGACTGCCGTTACTTTAGATTTATTTTTCCCAAAACTAAGATACATCGCTTGAAGCATATACTTCTGTCCTACTCATCAGAACCCGTGGGTTAAATGATTTAACCAAGTAAATACAAATATTTTTACATAACAAATAATACATTTTTTATTTGTTTACATACAACTAAATATTTTATTCGAATCCGAAACCTGTTCCTTTATTAAGGTTATGCAGAATTTACCAAATATATACAAAACATTTTGGTTTGTGTCATCATCTTTCGCCGTATATATATGGTTAAATTAAAAGAATTCTCTTCTTACAAGACCACTTGTGACTGTGACTTTCAACTTACTGTTATACTCATAACGGTATATCTTATTTATAAATAAAGCATAATAGTGTTACCAGCCATATTCCTCATGAAAAAGGAGAGTTTTGAGGAAAAATAAACGATGTGGCTGATGATATCATATCTCCCCCCAACCCCCCACAAAACTCTAAGATTTCTATTACTGATCCTAGAGGTACTTATTCACCGCGAAAAGCACTGCCAGTTACATGTCCAATACTGTTTGGTAAGGAGATGGAACAATGAGCTTCTTTTCCACTAATGTATTTAATTTTTGGCCAAAATTGCAGCACTGAATGCTTATATCACCACTGATTACCTTAGAAATTGGGCTCACATATCCATAAATGTTTTTATGTTATTTTTTTATAGTAATACGTATACAAATATTGGTCTTTGTCCTACAGATATGTGTTTCATAAAACTCGGTGGCTGTTAGCGTAGGCAATCTGCACGCTGAATACTTTAATGAATTTTGATATTTTACTTTATTTTTACCTGTCTTAATTGTATTTTTTTTATTTTTTTAGGAAGAAGTATGTACTCCACATGATGCTGTCTGAGTGAGCCTCGTTTTTCTTATTTTACATTCCATAAAATTGAGTTATTTATAGGTTCTATCAATATAATAAAAACTATTCCAACAGAATACTTCAACACTTCATCAAGTACTCTATTCCAAAAGGCTTATTTTGTTATTTAAAAAAAAAATTTTTTGTGACAGGGACAATAGTTTGCGATAAGGAAATAGTCTTTTTTAATTTATGAATTAAAAGTTGGGAATTATTTAAAATATTTTATTCTCTAGAGAATATGATGTATGAAATTTTTATTTTTGGGAGGATGAATGTATGGTGATGAACGTATTAGGAACAATTTGTCTGAGAAACAAGACCATTTGTGAGGAGAATTATAGTCTCTTTCATAGTTAGTGGGAGTTATATTCCCCAATGCGTTTCAGCTGATTGACATGTTATCGCCGATATTCAGCAAGTCTAATAGTTGGAAAAGTAGTTCAAAGGGAAGAATATGATGAAACCGAACGTATATCGTGTTATGGGTGATTTAGTGTACATTTTAATGTTACATCCTGTGCATGCGAACGCTATTTCAACCAATCTATGTGCATATTATTATAGAGCAAGCTAGGGCTTACCTGTCTTTGCCTGCGTACCAGCTCCAAGTTCTATCCTTGCGGAAGACCAAAGGATTCTTTAGCGGTGTATGAAATACTTCACAACTCGTTTGGAGCGGATGTAAAAGCGTCGGTATTTATGTCAAGTAACCATTATAGGTACCAATTCTAATACAATTCTTGGTGACTAAATTTTCTATTCCGACTTCATCAGAACGTCTCTAACCTGCCTCGTCTAGAAAGAGTTGCTATCTATCGAAGGATCACGATTAGCCACTACATAAAGTCCAAAGTCATAAGCATCAACTTGGGACTTGAACTACTTTGGAAAAAATCTAGCGCTAACTTTCTTTTGAGTCAGGAGATAAAGGTTTGCAGGTGTCAATAGAATAAAGATTCTGAAGTGGTTCTACTTATTGCTGTGGCAGAGAGAAATAATGGGGTTTGGAAAGCTAACTGTTTGTGAGGCTTCAAAGCGCTTCTTGGATCGGTAGCGAATTTCTTCAGGACAAACCCTCTGAGGAGGGGTGAGCTGCCTCGGAGCAGAGCTGTAAGGAGGCGTCATCAATCCTTGAGGTTATTGGAGGCGCTGAAGGATCGGCCAATATGCTAATCCGCGCTAATTGCCGGGGCGCTCGCCAGGGGCGCTGCTAATGGCTACCGCAAGGAAATGCTCTCTTGGAATCTGTCTTGCTAAACACCTCGTTTCCCAGGAATCCCTCAGACATAGCTCACTCAAATTAGAGGCTCAATGAGTCCCTCCCGAGTCACAGAAATCTATTAAGCTCCTTCGAAGACGTCAGGAACTCCTGCATGCCGACTATAAATCTTGTCACGCCAGCTGAAATATTGACGTTCGAAGAGCTATAGCTAGCAAACACGTTTCCCAAAGTGTACAGTTTGCTATAGCTCTTCTAAAACTTGAACTGATGGGTTGAATATAAACCGGGCTTAAGGTAAAATATATCTCTACTATTTAGAGTGAAAATTATTTTAATATACTTGTTAGGAGTCTTATAGTGACGTATTTTTAAGATTTTTACATTTATTTCTACTTGCATTCGAAGTAAAAATCAGCTTTTTTTTGGGAACCGTTCGATGAGTTTTTGTGGCTCAAATACTTTGCTATGTAACTGAAAAATGTTTGTGAAAAACATATATTAAGTTTTAATGACGTTGCACATTAATATTTATATTATTGTTACTCTGAATGGTTTTCCTTGCCAAAGTTCATCTGTTATGAGAAGGTCAGGTTATGCTGGTTATTGAGTGCATGAAGGTTGTTTATATTATAATAATGGGTTCTGTTACGACCAGCCACAAATTTTCATTTAGCATTATACTTCAAAACGAGTATTGCAGCACTTCGAAAATACCACTTTTCCCGCTTTTTCCAGTAGTAATTCACTCTTACACACACATATACCTTTAATTGATGAAGGAGATCTGCTTAGTTCACGCATATCCCACGTTCCAGACGTACTTATTTCCACTCTCGACCTCCTCTTAATCAGCGCCAGAACGTTGCCACTTTCACGTTGGATAATAAACTGAAATGAAAAAGTAAACTGGGTTGGTCAGGCCTTGGTGTTGTCATGTTTTTGTCAAGTCATTTGTCTTTTAAAACATTCTTTTAGAAGAACGCTTTAACTTTAAGCGCTAGAATTTAAATTTGTGTGGTTAATTATTTTTTCGTTTCCCATCTTTGTTATGAATATTTTGACTTCTACAAACAGCTCATGTTAAAATCGCACTTTTTAAAGTCATATTAATAAATATTGTAAGCATGTTTACTTTTAAAATGAAAGTTTTTTTGTTTTTTTTATGATTTAGATTAAGAATAATAGATTTTTATTTCTAATGCTCGGTTCTAAAATTTAATTTGTCTTCATCAGTTATGATTGTGAATCCAGCAGGCATGCGTTCTTCCAATACAGGAACTAAATGATTCTATAGATGACATATATTTTTCTTTAGATGGCCACCCATGTTTTCCAATTTCCAATGTTGAACTCTGTAGCGTCTTTTGAAACTTGCTAATTTTCACGTGGGAGTGACGTCTAATAGCAAACTAACTAACTAGCGAACTTGACAAACCTGTCAAGGAGAGGGTTATGCGCCTGCGCAATCAGTATCAGAGAGTAAGGAACAAGAAGAGGGCCCACTCCCATACACAGAAATAAGCCTGAGAAACGTCAGTCTTGGCTAACGTATAATAGGCAACACGACGAGTATCATGCAGTTGACTCGGAGAGTTTGTCACAGAATATGCCATCCCTATTATGGACTCAACGAAAACAAAACGTACTTATATGTCGCGTGGGAAGAAGATGGAATACAACGGTAATGTTTACTATGTAACAAGGGCGTTTCGTTGCTTAAAATATGTAACATAGATAGACATTTTAAGAGTTTACTAGGCAAATTTAATTCAGAGTATCCACTAAAATCAGAACTACGTACAAATACTATCCTTAAAATCGTCAATTGCAAAGCAACAAAGTGAAACAAAGTTAAAACCCAAACAACCATGGAAAACAGCAACCGTAGTATCGATTAATGTAGCACACTTACTGGCGAAGAAGAAAAAGTCACAAAGTTTGGAGAGCGCCTGAGAGGTAGAAACCGCCTCTGTTGTCTGAAAGACCATCTCTTGATCTCATCAAAAGTCGTAGTAACCTTCACCTCGTGCGCCATGGACTGCTTCAGTTCTATGGGTACCTCTTCCTCTTTTGAACAATGTCGCTTCCATAGTCCTAAGTCGCCAAAAACCCTTATCCTTGAAATTTTGTCGATTTTGCTCTTACAGGAACTTGTAATTGGCTCCACAGCCGTTTTCTGTAATTTGGATTACGAGTACACTGCACAGCTTCAGGATCTCTTTGGAATAAGGTTTTTTTTTGTTGTTGTTTTTAGCCCCCTAGGATAGATAATGAGGATATGTAATATGAGGAAAACCACAGTATTCACCCCCATGGGACAATAGGTTGTGGAGGAGGGGGACCTGTTCTTGCCTGACGGCACTTGCAGGTGGAGGAGGAGTAAAGGAGGAGATAGGCTGGTTGGCAGAGCCAATCCCAGCGAAGGAGAAGACAGGTGGACGGGGGAGACGCACCAGGGTGGCGATTTATTGAACTAAAATACAAACTAATCCTAAATCTTAACTTAAAACAAGTTACTGGTTACGGATCTCTTACAGCTACAAGAGCTGTTTACAAAATTTGTCAATAGCAGCTGCATGGTGGTGAGGAGGGAGGTCATCTACTCCAAGATCCAGTTGACCCAGGCTGGAGGGATGTCCTCTGATGTAGAGACCGCTGCTGTAGGTGGCTGCGGGGCTGATGGTGTAGGCTGTGGGGGCTTGAAGACCCTCATTGAACCATTCATTGGTTTTGATGTCGGAAGCTCCGGGAAGTCCTCTGACATCGGTCTGGTTTGTGGGGCGAAGATGGGAATATCAAGATTCTTGATATTCTTCAGTCTTCTATTCCTGGTGGCTTGGATCCGCTTCAGCCGATCAGGTCATTTTGACCAGGAGGAGACGTGCTCTCCCTGACAATTGATGCACTGGATCGTACTTCCGCAGTCGTGTTGCTCGTCTTGATGTTTTTCTCCGCATCGGACGCAGATGGTGTAGTTCCCGCAGTACGTCCAAAGTGTGTCCAAACCTTTGACAGTTTGTACACTGCGGTGGTCCTAGTCTTCCATCGAAGGGGTAGACCTTGAATTTTATATTTGAGATGAATCTCAATTTTCGGATGTCTTCAATCCTCGTACCGCTTTTCCCAATAAGCAGGATGGAAGGAATCTCAGTCTTTGTGCGTCTTCCTCGGTTTTTCGAAGACGGTGGGCTTGCTTGTAGGAGGGTAGTCTCTCTTTGAGGTCCTCCTGGATGTCGGAGATGGGGTGTTCAATGTCGAACCCCACGAGGAGAAATCTAGGGCTATTCTTTCTGCCCTTGTTGGCGTACGTATATATTTCATTCTTACGGAATATCAGTGGACTTTAGTTTACTCCAGATGGCGCTCCGGAGGTCTTCAGTCATTATAGTGAGTCTGGTCTCACTCTTCGATGCACTGATGTAGAAATCAGTCGTTTTCAACCCATAGCCCAGGAGCTTCGACTTCAGCTTTAGTGGTGGAATGGGTGGTTGCAGGATGATCGGTGGTGGTGTCGATTTCTTGCTATCAGTCCCTAGGAAATCTAATAGTCCATATGAGTTTCTCAAAGGGACTGCAAGTGGAGGTGTTGGCGCTTTAACGCGCGTTGTCTTTCTTGGCTTGATGAAGCCAAGAGTGTCCGCAGTGGAGCTGTCACTGCTGTAGTTCCTTTTGCTAGAGGTACCTCTCCCGCCGGGGCGCCGAGGGTCAGTGGAAAGCCTGGCTCCTATCATGGTAGAGGCTGGGTAGTGTCCAGGTAGTGCAGGTAGGTCCTTCCTCTTCGGCTGCTGGCTGTGGCTCTGACGATGTATGAAGCTGTGCTCTCTGATGGAATAAGGAGAAGTGAGAAGTACAGCTGGCTGGCGAGTCAGTCTTCGTCGACATCACCGAGAGGTCACCATTGATATAAGGAATCTGAGAAGATCCGTAGCTGAATTCACCTCACTCTTGCGTTGACTGGCAGATCTCGAGCGGGCCGCAGTGTTTTTCCCCGCGCCCTTGACATCGCCACATGCGACACCGACTCTACTGCTAATGGTAGTAGCACCTTGACAATGGCGCTTTCTGGTAAGGGAATTTGGAACTAACAAGTCAGATCTCCAACAGTTGTACACTGTACTGCTCATGTTGAAGGATACAAGAGACTTTTTAAAGATGACTCACAGTACTTGCCAATACTTGCTTAATTCGTTCATTACAAAACTACATTATGTAACAGATATAAAAATGACGAGGCGAAAATCGCTTGACTTATTTTGGCACAATTTGAGATTATGTTGTGTGTGTACCGGTGAGTTGCTTGACAAAACATAATGTTGATTTGTCCCATCTAAAAAAATTATGTAAATTAAAATGGTTGTAACTGTTTGAAGATTATACTTTTAGGATAGCTGGTAATAACTACTAATTAAAAAATTCATAAGACATTTTTTTAAATTGTTTTAAGTTGTAAAAAATAATGCAAAGAAAGTAAAAGCTCTGTAATTAACTTTTTACAATTGTGTTTACGCAATATTTTTTCCCAATTAAATTTCGTTTGTATTGAATCCTTCATAAAAAAAAAAAAAGTCCTGTAGTCCTGTAGTCCTATAGATATATTTAATAATATTCTGTTTCAGATAAATCCCCTCTTTTTGGTTGCTTTCACTGTGAAACTGTTGTCATAGTGAAGATGGCCACAATGGAGCGTTGGGTTAGATTAGATGTCGTAGAATGTAAAATTTTGAAGAAACATAACTTGTGGTCACTTGATCTTACATTCAAATGCACATTATTATTAATCCTTTACTCTCATATTTGGTCTAGGAGATAGAGTCGGGGAAAAATTTGAAACAATTTCCCAGTGATTCGGACCAGACAGAAACCCTTTTACTAATTTATTTCGAAGTCTACTTAAGTAGTTACTGAAAAAGATACCGATGGCTTTATTAATCAAGAAATTTATTCCTCATATATATCAAACATGAACTTGTTTACAATATTGAAATGCAATATTCTTTTTTTTTTTACATTTTAAATTCAATGTTAAAATAAATGTATCACTGTTTCGTCTAGAAATAAGCAGCTGCTGATACAAAGCAAATTGCACATGGACATAATTATTTGATCTTTCACATCGGAGACTGACTCTAGACTGACTGGCTGTGGGGTCTGTGTGGAGAGTAACTTCCCACCTTAGTTACTTCCATAAATAGCCGACTAAACATCTGTATTTCACAATAAACTATAGAAACCCATCCCCCCCCCCAAATAGTAAATATCAAATATATTTTCTTTAGATAATTTTTAGTGCAAGGGAACAGAATAAAAAATCTAACTGTCCCAGCCAGGACACGAACCTGGATCCCCTGCTATCCGGGCCGGTGCATTTACCACTTATGCTACCGGGACAAGTCTGATAAGTTATTAAATTCCCCGCACTAGTGTCGAGAGTCCAACCTCCGAGGCCGACGAATATATCGCT
>KZ806948.1:928760-962060 GCA_000696205.2 Oncopeltus fasciatus
AAATGCACCGGCCCGGATAGCAGGGGATCCAGGTTCGAGTCCTGGCTGGGACAGTTAGATTTTTTATTCTGTTCCCTTGCACTAAAAATTATCTAAATTTACGTGGGATTAAAGACCACAAAATAAATAATATTTATATATTTTCTTTATTTTAAAATTGTACATGCAAGAGTTCAAAAAGACTCTCCCTCTCTCTCTCTCTCTCTCTACACACACACACATTTTTACAAAATTTTATCGATAAATTACAAATCTTACATATAGGAAGGTAGAATATGTTTTTTTCGAAATTTTATACTAAAATCTTAATCTAAAATTTTATATTTACATATCAATACGCGCTTCCGCTTGCATCCCATAATAAAATTTAAAATAGGTCGTAAAACAGGAGTTGCGTATACTAAGCGAAATTATCGGTAGCATAGCCGATGAATTTGTAGTAAGCTCGCACGGGTGTGTGTGTGTGTGTACCATATATGGGAAATTTTTCAGGCTTCAGTTTTCACAATTAAAAACTAAAAAGCAGAAGCAATTTACCGAGAACTAATAATTCCAAAAGTTATTTTCATTATTTTACTAACTATCTAATAAAGCGAAAGCTTATGTAGATTGTTTTTTTGTTTTTTTAATTTAAGGAAGTCTAGTATGAAGTTATTATTTGCTTTATTTTACTGTTTCTATGTATTCAAAGTCAAAAATAATTTCAAGAATAAGGGGAGTTATTATTAAAACATATAAACCAAAAGTATTATAATTATAGTATAAATATATGATTGATTGTTGATTTTACCTTTGCTATTCTTGAGGATGTATTTGCTGAATTAGTGAAGGACGTTGAAGATGTAGGAGGCGGTGTTTGAAGGAGGAGAGGAGTTCTACAGGCAGAGTGTCAAAAAGAAAATGTTTGTTTGTCGAGAGTGAATTTTGTCAAGAAGTACTGTCGAAATTCTCTTCGGCTTAGAGGTGACGTCACACTGTGTTATTACCCCTGGAACCTCTTTGCTGTGGAGGTCCTCTGTGCTTTGTATTTGTGTTCAATCGACACAGAAGGCTACTTCTATAGGGAAATGGAAGACTTTATCCGGTCTACAGTGTTTAGAAAATCTAACAAATTGCTATTGCATTTGTTATTAAAGTACGTGCATGAGAAAATAATTAAGGGGTATTTAGTAATGAGTGGGTGAGTATGGCACTATTTCTGTAGCTGATCGACAGAGATTATAACTAGAAACAGCCAATAAGCTTATAGGAAAGTTGGAAGAAAGAAAAAAAATTAGTTAAACATTAAATATAGATATTACTCTCAGCTATTGTCAAATTATATTTTATAGTGACTGGGTTTTTTGCTATATTTCGGATGGCTTGCTGCCATATAGTAGTACACTTTATGGTATAAAGTTCAAAGGAGAGAAAGGGGCCTTCACAGGAACCGACGGAGATATTCCTTTCTTCTAACCCCTGAGGAAGTGAGGATAGTTTCACCGAAACATTGATATTTTCATTCATCATCAAGGTCGCAAGAACTTTGAATTCTTTTTTCCATTAATTTAAAAAGTTTTTACATCATTCATCATTAAATCATTATTGATTGAAACATTAGAAAACTTATTGGATGTGATATTTTATACTGTAAAAATGATATAAAATCCTAATTTAAAGAAAATCACCGAGAAAATAAAATTAACCGAGAATTTTAGTTAGAATACATTTGGATGAAGCGGACACCCAGTTTTTAAATTTTGTAATTAAGATTGCTTTCAAATGTTAACTGAATGTTCGCATTTCGAATGATTTATTTGTTAGGAAGGAATCTGAGGAGTAAGATTAGTGGCTAAATGGAAACCAAATTGAATAATTATCAATAACTTTGTTAATGCTTTGAATATCTTTCAGAAGTATAAGATAACATTTACATCCCATACCATTTTTACGTACGTACAAGATACATCTTACATACTTAAAAAGGAAGACATTTGAGAATTATCTCGGGTTGAGCGTCAGTTCACAACCAGCATCAGTGGCATTTTTCCTTTTTACCGACCTTTTCAGCTCCAGAGATAAAATTATTAATTTCCTTTTATCCGTATAGGACTTGGATGGATCGTAGAGCAGGACACTTTTTCTTGGAGTGTCCTCCTCCTGGTAAATACCAGTCCGACAGTTCATGTAGGACTACAAGATGAGTACAAAGTCCTTCTGAATGGGAAACAGATCTGACATTTACTCCATTCTGAAAGTTTCCTCCTTCTCCGGCTCGCAGGAGTCAGAGTAATGTCTTTCGAATGTCGATTGGATGTGTGGAGTCCTGGAAAAGGAAGGCTGTGTAAGACAGCGGAGACTATGTCCAGTAGTCCTTCCTGACTTAATAAATTTTTCCTCGAGGGACTCTGATGGTTGTTTTCTTCTTGTTAGTGCTTTTTTCTCCGACAAGACGTGAAGCGGATACGAGATACGGTGGCTTGCTGGGATGTGGTCTCCCAGCTGTGGTTCTTGCGGGGGGGAGGGGCAGGAGAGATAACGCTGATAAGAGAGAGAGAGAGAGTCGTGAGACGCGCTGTGGGTGGTCTCGGATCTGCAGAGCTCGTCCTCTGTAGGACGGAGAACTCCGGTTTCCAGGCGCATGCGTCATGTACTTGCGTGTACATCGAGGTTAGACTCCAGGACATTTTAGTTGTGACGCCACAACATTCCGGCATTCGTCGATCAATGACCTGTTATGGAGATGGCCAAGCAATTCTTACATGTTTTAAAATTAAAAACAAAGTATTAAAAATATTGGAAATAGATAAAGTTAATGAGGAAATTGTTTTCAACCTTATTATTACTTTTTTAGTTTATTACTAGACTCTCCTCTGAAAGATTCTTGAACTCTGAGAATGAGAGTCTCGAAAGCGCTCATCTTCAATTAAATATATTTCTTATCTAGCGAAGTTTAACAGTATCTATTCCTTGTAATTTTTTTTTTTAAATCTGAAATGAAAACTTCATTTTCAATATATTAGAAAAAATAAAAGGATAAATTAAACGGCTTTTTGTTAGCTACTTTCTTTCTAATTAAATTCACTCAATTATTGAAATTCAGGACGACACATAATTTGATGAAAGAATATTAAATAATAAGTATAATTACATACTAATATCTGAGGTAAAAATATATATTTTCTGTAAGAATATCTCTTCATGAGCACACCTTCTTCCCTTGATTTCATATTTAGTTATTTATATCACAGCTTGCCATCACCACCACTTTTGAATAACAAAGAAAATTATATAGTTTTGTTTCGCCTTCCTTTAAAGCACCCTCCCTTAAATCCCATTTGTGCCTAAAACAATGCTATTTTTCTTTTATTATTATTAAACTATTACTAAATATACAATAAATGCAAGGGAATAGAATAAAACAATCTTACTATCTCTGCCGGGATCGAACCTGGATCTCTAGCTTGCCTACCATTGCTATGCTACCAATTGCACCTCCGAGGCTAGCAAGATAACTCATTATATTCCCCGCACTCTACTGGGAGTTTAAAACCCCGAGCAAAACTAATATATCGTCTAATGCTCGAAGTAGCTTACATTGTCAGCTATTTTTTTTTTTTTTTTTACTTTTACTTCTTTTTTAGATATTGTATTTGTTGTGGTATATAATCCCACATTAATTTTGAATTTTTTATTAAATATATTTTTTTTTATGAAGATCTGTCAAAATGAGATTTTTGAACTCCACAAAATACAAACCTAGACGTCTAGCCTACCAGAGATGATATTTGGTCACATGTAGAAATAACCTTTTCCAAAGACTAGAGGTGTTGCGGGCTTTAAGAAACCATTGGGCCAGGATCATTTTGCAAAGCGACTTGTTGATAAGAATAGCAATTTCTGCGGCAGAGGGGAGGCATAGTCGCCCGTTAGTCAATGTCTTCCTGTCGATAAGGAGATTCTACCGAAACGGCATTAAAGTCGCCAAGAAGAAAATTTGCTCCTTGAAATGGTCTGACTCCCCCTGAGATAGGAGTCAAAGACGAGATATCTCTTCCTTAATGCTCTCAGCAGGACACAATTAACCCTAGATATCAACAAGCACCATCATTCGGCCGCCATCGCTCAGGTCGGATCAACAAGCACCTTCATTATCACGCAGGACCTCTTTCAAAATTAGTGCCGCTTTGACACGAGCTATGCTCCCCTCCATTCTCCTACAAATGAAAGGAATCGGTGTCTTGTGACGTCACCTATTGTCCAGAGGACGCTGGGATTACTAGGGAAGTGCCTCATATTCAGTGAGAAATTAATGATCTCTTTGGAAGGCACTGCTCACTGGCTTCCTCGCGTGACTTACTGAAACTTACACTTTTGTAGAATGCGACAATCACTTGCAGCATTTAGCATACGTGAGGGGCATATACAAGTGTTCATACACAACTGCAATGACTACTGCAATGGGCTGAAGTGTGTGTGCAGTGACAAATACACTCACTTGTATATGGATTTGTTTTCCAGCCACCAGGTTGACAAGGGACGGCAACTCATCTCATAGACCTCACATGTTGATACCAGTATCAGGAAAGAGTATCTTTCCATAGAGGTCACAATGTTTTTTAAGGAAATCGTTAAAATGACATTGAAAAATTATAAGGTCTTATTATCATAAAACGTAGAATCTAACAGAAACAATCAACTTTATATGTTTCAAAATTTGTATTAACTTTATTTCAGCGGCTCAAAACATTTAGTATTTTATCCATTTTATATTATTCTTATTTAGTTGGGGAGTAAATTTAGATGAAACTATTCTTTCTATTTATTGTCGAATACAGTTGAAGTGAAGGCAAATGCTGAATTTAATATAGTACTTTTATAAAAATAATGGCTTCCGAGCAGTGAAACTTGTTCATTCTTCTGGATTTGAGCTGTACCGAAGCAGATCAGTCAGTTAATGTTTTAAATACTTTAATTGTTTCATACAAAGTCAATTTCATTAAAAACCCAGAATTTTATGCTACTGAATGGCATTCTCAGAGGTATAAGTTTAAAGTAACATTCGAAATGCAGAGAGCCCATCTCTTATAGTATTTTGGACAGATCTAGACACTGTTATCTTGTCATCTCTCAATGATCTTATAAATGATGAAGCTCCAAGTCTTTCAGCATTCTCGGATTTTATCGGAAGCCATTTTTCATTGAGCAGTAGACTACTCGCAAACTGATAGCGGTGTCAAGGGAAATTCGGTTGACTCCTTTCGCCATTAAACCGCCATGTTTTCAATGTAAGGGTGGAGGGGATGAAGATCGCAATTAGCGGGCTCGCTTCCTACTTGCCGGTCACGACTCGTACTCCCCTCGTGACGTTTCATGCTTTCTCCAGTAAGTCCCAGAGACTGCCTCTTGACGACACAAGTTTATGTGACGTCACAAGAGATCGTAAAATATCTGGTTGAAGTAAATTTAGATACTTTTTTACCATAAAGGGAAAGAAATAATTTCTAAAAGAGAGTTTTTGACCCTAGATATTATTATTAGATGATTTTAGTTGGGGTTCGGTCAAGGTAGATTAAAAATAATAAAAATTAAAAAAAAAAAGTTTATTTTTTAAAAGATTATCTGCCAACGTTTCGGCTTACATTGTAAGCCATTTTCAGGGCTGCAGAATGTAATCATGAGAATACAATAATAANATATATATATATATATATATATATATATATATATATATATATATATATATATATATATATATATATATATATATATATATATATATATATATATATATATATATATATATATATATATATATATATATATATATATATATATATATATATATATATATATATATATATATATATATATATATATATATATATATATATATATATATATATATATATATATATATATATATATATATATATATATATATATATATATATATATATATATATAAAATTAAAGTTATGATAATTCAAATTGTTTGTGTGAACAACAACAATGTATAATAAAAAAGAGAAGGAAGTGATTTTATAACGGTATCTTTATTACAGGTCCTCGTACGAAGAGGATCAAGAGGAAAGACAAGAGCAAGGAAGACAAGAGGCCGAGGACGGCATTCAGCGGCGAACAGCTGGCCAGACTCAAGACTGAGTTCAGCATTAACAAGTGAGTATTCAGTGATTCAGTGAGTAGTCAGTGCAAATATATCGGAGTTATGTCAGTGCCACGAATACTTACGATCCGACTTCAGATAAATCTTGTTGCAGAATAATAATTCTTTGGGTTATTAAACAACTAAATATTATAAAAATACTCATAGATTTTGTACTTAAATAAAAATTATGCGCTTAAATATCATTAATCCTAGACCAATCTAATTAAATAAGAATGAAAAACAATTAAAAGGGTATGAGTTAGTTAATTAATGATTTATCTCTCATGATGTGCGTTGCTCCATTTTCTCTTTGCCTGGAAAAAGTCCTCAAATTCTGGCCGAAAAGTTGGACCACATAAAAATTGGCTCAAAGATATGTTTTTGGTCTACAGATATGTTTCTTTAATACTCTTTCTCCGAATCGTGGCTATTTCAAAAAGGAAATTATTGCAATGAACATCGTTGCATTTATTTTTTAAATAATTATATTTACAATTATTTTCTTTAGAAATATCGCTGGAAACAGCCCGTCCTTAGAGAGAAGCGCAGGTAATTCCGCGATAGTCTCCCATTCACCTGCAGCTTCCTGCTACGATGAGCAAGAGAGGGCAGTGCTAGGGATCAAGGAGGATGTGGAAGAGAAGGAAAATACCCTTGCGTTCACCCCCTTAGTATTGCCCACCTCTTATTAAGGCTTCTGGGAGGGTGGTAGAGATGACAGGGAGTGGACTTGATAATTGGCATGTCCTCGGAGGTTAGCATGAATTGCTTTGCTGTGCCCCAATATCCGATGCCGTACATCCAGATGGGTCTAGTCAATGTCTTGTAGATGGTAAGTTTATTTTTATTGTTAACCCGGACCTGTATGGACTCAGCTGTCTGTACAGCTTTCCACAGCCTCTGTTCAGTTCTTGTCTGTTGTGAGTCTTCTAGATTAGTTTACTGTTAAGATAGCGGTATGTCGGAGATGAAGGAAGAAGAGAGTTGTTCAGGATCTCTGGCGGACTTTGACCAGTACCGAGTGCATATTGACATTAACAGACTTGTTATCATTTAGAAGTATTCGTCAGCCATACGGTCACAGGAGAATGGATAATAAGTGGGTTTGAAGATTATTTGAGGCAGTGTTAGGATCACAGTTGCAAGTAAGTATGGCTTTGTCATCAGCCAAGGGGCCTATCAGGATGTGTTGGAATGTCGAAATTTAAGAAATTAAAAAGAAAAGACGCTTATTGTAAATCTCCCTCTTCTACAGGGTAGTGTTCGGAATACTCCAGTCCCTGTTGGAGTTGTGCTAGGATCGAAAGAGCAAGCCCCTCTGCCACACACTATCAAAGGCTTCAGACATGTCGACGAAGGTAGACAAGCAATATTCCTTGCGCTTAATTTCCTGTAAGATGCAATCTACGACTCGGAGACCTGTTGCAGTGTTTATTCCTTCATGATAAGGTTCATGAAATCGATTATGGGCAAAATTCTCTGCAAGAGGAACTTAAAAAAAAATTTAGATATTATGGAGAGGAGGCTAAGCAAAGGGAAGGTCAGGGGAGTTTTCAGGTTTAGGAAAAAAGAGAATTAAAATATGATTGTAGAGAGTTTCCAGGGAAAAGGAGAGGTGCGGAGAATACTATTGAATAGAGAGGTCCCAACCAGTTGCGTCAGAGATAAATGGATGGAGGAGTGCATTCTTTGGGGAAGGGCGACAAGAATAATTTGGCTGGAATACTCAGCGATCTGGCTGAAGAATGAAAGAAAGGGCAGACAAATAAGACAAGGATACCGGGATTTTAGCGGGGTGAGCTGGCCAGCATGTATAAGAGGGTTGATTTATAAAGGGGAGGACATGGCTACCACGAGAGTAAGTCGTCTTAACAGATTGATGAGGTTGCCGTCTTGAGGACTGAGCTATTGGTGCTGGCCGATCCTGACCGCTCCTCATTTTCAGAATGTTCTGGAACAGAGTCCATGGACATGACGGCTTTTGGGGAGGAGAGGGAGTTTAACGGCAAAAGCGGTTGACCTTCCTATGTTAGTAAGGGAGCTGCGAAGTGACACAAGAGCTAAGCCATGGTGTGATATAATCATAAATATTTCCTGCTGGACTGTCATACACCGATAAGGTATATCTCGACGTTGTAATGCTCAGGTCTACAGGATTGCATGAAGGAATGATCTGTCAAGCACATATATCTCTTAGCGGTGCAACCTAATGTCAATTACCGAGCGAGTGACACTGATCTTGACTCTCTATTTTAATGACGTACATACGGCCTTAAGGAATTACTAAACTAATTGTGAGCCATTTTTTTTTTCGTAAACAGTAAAATGCTAGACTTTTATGTAAATGTGGAACTGAAAAAAAGCGATATATCAGAAATGCTCGGCTAAAGAAAAAATACGAGAGATAAACATAAGAATAATAATTTTGATACTTCATAATGAATGATTGAACTCCATAGAGTAAGATTTGTAAACTGCTGTAAGTGAGCTGTGTAAAATATTTACTTGGGTAAAGGCTTTATATCACGAGCACGTTTCATGAACGGGGTTCAGTTGTAATGTAAGTGATTGGTGACTGGCTCATTCTCTACTGTAAATGTCAATGTACAACTTGATTAATTAAATCTGAGATAATTTTAAGTCAGATGCAGTTAATTATTGTGCTCTTCAAATTTCTTGGCAACGATTTCCATCAAGATGAGTGAAATGGACCTCTGACTACAACGGTACTTTCGTCCTGGAGTGATCATTTTGATTAAATAAAATATTTGTGCTAACTAATGCCTAATTATGTAAGTGTTGTTATTTATAATAATTGTAAATTAGGCTAATTTCAAATTAAGCAGGAAGTTCAGTTTTCCCAAAGTTCAACTTCTATCACAACCTCTTCAAATCTGAAGGGAGCTCTGAGAATTACCAGATTTCTATGAGAGACGAAGCCTTTGACCCAACTGCTCTCGTCCAATGAATGCAGAGATTGATTTCTTTGGAATGTCTTGGAACGTAGGATTCCAAGTTAATAGACCAATTAAACTCTCCAGTGGAAGACGCTGTTTTTTTCCATTTAACGTCTGGAATTTTGCTTTGGATGTGAGGTTCATTATGTGCACTCAGGCTGAAACACACTGGCCTGCTCAACTTTGCCTCCTCCGCGGGCAAAGAACTGTTATCACTGTTACAAAATAAATACGTTCTTCTTTGGGTAGAATATGATTTCCTTATATTGTCATTGAATGAAGTTCTCACTTACGGTGCGTCTTTCCTTCTTCAGTTCTCTAAAGACAAGGTTAAAGATTTAAAGATGTTGATTTGAATTAGAGAAGACCTCGGTGTCATCTCTTGTACAAGTGTTAAGTGATAAAGGCAAATAATATTCGGGGTTGCAGGTGTTGTAGGGCGGATATTGTTAAATAATTGTAACTTGATTACTAATATATGATTCCTCGTTGTGCTCCGAGGCCCATGATAAAATTCATGGATTAACATGGTTATTTGAGTAATATAATTCAAACTCAATTGTTAATTTTTTCAAGATTTGCATTAAAATAGGGAAATTAGAAATACTCATTGGTTAATACAGTTGGCAACGCGGCTGAACATGACAAACCTGTCAAGGAGAGGATGATGCGCAATCAGTATCAGAGAGTACGGAACAAGAAGAGGGCCCACTCCCATACACAGAAATAAGCCTGAGAAACGTCAGTCTTGGCTAACGTATAATAGGCAACACGACGAGTATCATGCAGTTGACTCGGAGAGTTTGTCACAGAATATGCCATCCCTATTATGGACTCATCGAAAACAAAACTTATACTTATATGTCGAGTGGGAAGAAGATGGAATACAACGGTAATGTTTACTATGAAACAAGGGCGTTTCGTTGCTTAAAATATGTAACATAGATAGACATTTTAAGAGTTTACTAGGCAAATTTAATTCAGAGTATCCACTAAAATCAGAACTACGTACAAATACTATCCTTAAAATCGTCAATTGCAAAGCAACAAAGTTAAAACCCAAACAACCATGGAAAACAGCAACCGTAGTATCGATTAATGTAACACACTTACTGGCGAAGAAGAAAAAGCCTTTTACTAAAGCTGAAGCTAGTAGCCGCTGATTTGGACGACCTCAAAAACATGTCGGAAATATTGGGAGCTAATAACATGTTGCAATTATCAGCTAGAACAGCAACAAGAAGAATCGAATTAATAGCAAGCAATTAGGAAGCAAAATTGTGAGATGATGTGGAGGCATGTGAATTTTTATTCCAAAACCACTGGATTCATCAACTGATGAAGTCGATACAGCACAATTGGCAATATCCGTTAGAATGGTGTTTGATCACTTCTCTACAAAATGTTTGAAAATTCTTCCGTAAACAGCACGTGCCCGAGGGAAGGACACATAATCATTGTTCAAAAAATTTGCAATTGAAAATAAGTTACCATTACAAAAATTATCATCAATTACTACGGATGGTGCACGAGCAATTACTGCTAAGGAAAACGGTTTAATTGGTTTATGTAGAAAAGATCCTTTATTTCCTAAATTTATTGCGTATCGTTGTCTTATTCACAAAGAAATGTTATTTGCAAAAACAATTAATTTTAACCAGATTTTGTCTGAATTTAATGACTTTCTTCTTCAAACGAAGAATTTGTTGCTTCGAGAAGCGAACTTTACGAAGAATTGGAATTGGTTCTTGGATGTTACATATTTGGTAGCTATGAAGATGAAGAATAATTAATTAAATTTAAAACTGCAAGGGAAGAATTCCCATATTGCTGATATGATTATGTATAATTCTTTCAAATGTAAGTTGGATTTGTTACAAGGGCATTTTTTGAAAAATAACTTGTTTCACTTTTAAAATGTCTATGTTTTATTAATATAAATATATATTGTAAGGTCAAAAAATAGTTTGCCAGCCTTGAATTTCATATATAATATTTCACTCTTTACTTTAAAAACATTGCTGACCTCTGGGTTAATACATGACAGATTACGACTGTTTATTGTTTTCATGCATCATAAGATGCTTTAAGTATGTACCAATTTTCCATCAGAAAGATGTTTCGGACTTGTCCATTGATTACCTAATGCTTTTGTGGGGTTCCTCACATTTCAATTGTCTGAATCTCGGAAATCAAGGTTATTGGTAAAGCAATTCTACTGTTGAATAAACATTCTTATTTTTATTTTCCTTGGTACAATCCTTAGGTTTCTTAAGTTTAGTAATCAGGATTTTTTTATTCCATGTAGATGTTTAGTTTCTAGTAAAATTTCCTTTATTATGCAGAGTCCATAAAATAGTCATTATTTCAATTGACCATTCCAGAGTATAACTTGTAGGAAGGAAGGAATAGTTTAAGAACAGCAACCGTCACTTACTCAGTCACGTCATAAATAGTGGATTAAAGCAACGTGGAACTCTTGGCTGGAGGTCAGAGACAATCCTTTATAGTCCGATCCTTGTCGGAATGTCGGGGAAGTCAGCAAAACGCAACAGCCTTACTTCAAATATTAAGCTTAAATAAAAGTCATGGTGTTGCTCCTTCATGCTTTCTTCTCTTCATTATAAAAGGTTTTATTGATTCATCAGAGTCTTATAGAATCCATTCCAAAAAGCCCAATCAGCATTTCTTGCTTATGTAATATATCATGCAATATATAAATATGTGATACTTTTTTTATGGACAAAAGTAGACGAAGTGAAAATGTTCAAACACAATGTAATTGAGGCACAAGGGTATAGCTGGAGCTTGCACTAGTGATTTCATTCGAAATTGCAAAAACTTTCTCCCAGAAGGATGGAGTAAGTCCCCACAAACTGGAACTACGGAAGATGGCGCTATGTCTGACAAATGTAGATCGCCATTACGCTGTCCACGAACACGAGCTGTCCCGACAAGCCTCTGGAATACTAATGCAGCTAGCGTCCTCCAACGTCCTCGATGGCTGCTTTCTTTCAGCTAGTCAAGGCTGATCCATGGCGACACCTTCCATTTGCAGACAGCAGAGGTCGCCCGTAGTCCGCGATATCTCTAGCCTCGGTGGAGAACGGCCGACCTCTCCCCTCAACCATAACCTTATCATACTCTACCACTGTATTCAGCTAGTCAAGGTCCATGGCGACACCTTCCAGTTGCAGACAGCAGATATCACCCGTACTCCGCGATATCTCTAGCCTCGGTGGAGAACGGCCGACCTCTCCCCTCAACCATAACCTTATCATACTCTACCACTGTATTCAGCTAGTCAAGGCTGTTCTATGGCGACACCTTCCATTTGCAGACAGCAGAGGTCGCTCGTGGTCCGGGATATCTCTAATCCCGGTGGAGAACGGCCGACCTCTCTCCTCAACCACAAACTTATACTCTACCACTGTATTCAGCTAGTCAAGGCTGTTCAATGGCGAACCCTTCCAGTTGCAGACAGCAGAGGTCGCCCGTAGTCCGCGATATCTCTAATCTCGGTGGAGAACGGCCAACCTCTCCCCTCAATCACAACCTTATCATACACTACCACTGTATTCAGCTAGTCAAGGCTGTTCCATGGCGACACCTTACAGTTGCAGACAGCAGAGGTCGCCCGTACTCCGCGATATCTCTAGCCCCGGTGGAGAACGGCCCACCTCTCCCCTCAACCATAACCTTATCATACTTTACCACTGTATTCAGCTGTTCCATGGCGACACCTTCCAGTTGCAGACAGCAGATATCACCCGTACTCCGCGATATCTCTAGCCCCGGTGGAGAACGGCCGAACTCCCCTCTCAACCACAACCTTATCATACTCTACCACTGTATTCAGCTAGTCAAGGCTTTTCCATGGCGACACCTTCCAATTGCAGACAGCAGAGGTCACCCGTAGTCCGCGATATCTCTAGCCCCGGTGGAAAACGGCCGAACTCCCCCCTCAACCTTAACCTTATCATTCTCTACCACTGTATTCAGCTAGTCAAGGCTGTTCCATGGCGACACCTTCCATTTGCAGAAAGCAGAGGTCGCCCGTAGTCCGCGATATCTCTAGCCTCGGTGGAGAACGGCCGACCTCTCCCCTCAACCATAACCTTATCATACTCTACCACTGTATTCAGCTAGTCAAGGCTGTTCTACCACTGTATTCAGCTAGTCAAGGCTGTTCCATGGCGACACCTTCCATTTGCAGAAAGCAGAGGTCGCCCGTAGTCCGCGATATCTCTAGCCCCGGTGGAGAACGGCCGACCTCTCCCCTCTAGCCTCGGTGGAGAACGGCCGACCTCTCCCCTCAACCATAACCTTATCATACTCTACCACTGTATTCAGCTAGTCAAGGATGTTCCATGGCTAGTCAAGGATGTTCCATGGCGACACCTTCCATTTGCAGACAGCAGAGGTCGCCCGTACTCCGCGATATCTCTAGCCCCGGTGGAGAACGGCCCACCTCTCCCCTCAACCATAACCTTATCATACTTTACCACTGTATTCAGTTAGTCAAGGCTGTTCCATGGCGACACCTTCCATTTGCAGAAAGCAGAGGTCGCTCGTAGTCCGCGATATCTCTTATCCCGGTGGAGAACGTACGACCTCTCCCCTCAACCACAACCTTATCATACTTTAAAACTGTATTAGGCTAGTCAAGGCTGTTCCATAGCGACACCTTCCAGTTGCAGACAGCAGATGTCGCCTGTACTCCGCGATATCTCTTGCCTCGGTGGAGAACGGCCGACCTCTCCTCTCATTCACAACCTTATCATACTCTACCACTGTATTCAGCTAGTCAAGGCTGTTCCATGGCGACACCTTCCATTTGTAGACAGCAGAGGTCGCCCGTAGTCCGCGATATCTCTAATCCCGAGGGAGAACGGCCGACCTCTCCCCTCAACCACAACCTCATCATACTCTACCACTGTATTCAGCTAGTCAAGGCTGTTCCATGGCGACAGCTTCCATTTGTAGACAGCAGAGGTCGCCTGTAGTCCGCGATATCTCTAATCCCACTGGAGAACTGCCGACCTCCCTCCTCAACCACAACCTTATCATACTCTACCACAGTATTCAGCTTGTTATGGCTGTTCCATGGCGACACCTTCCATTTGCAGACAGCAGAGGTCGCCCGTAGTCCGCGATATCTCTAATCCCGGTGGAGAACGGCCGACCTCTCCCCTCAACCACAACCTTATCATACTTTACAACTGTATTCAGCTAGTCAAGGCTGTTCCTCGGCGACACCTTCCAGTTGCAGACAGCAGATGTCGCCCGTACTCTGCGATATCTCTAGCCCCGGTGGAGAACGGCCGACCTCTCCCCTCAATCACAACCTTATCATACTCTACCACTGTATTTAGCTAGTCAAGGCTGTTCAATGGCGACACCTTCCATTTTCAGACAGCAGAGGTCGCCCGTAGTCCGCGATATCTCTAATCCCGAGGGAGAACGGCCGACCTCTCCCCTCAACCACAACCTTATCACACTCTACCATTGTATTCAGCTAGTCAAGGCTGTTCCATGGCGACACCTTCCATTTGCAGACAGCAGAGGTCGCTCGTAGTCCGCGATATCTCTTATCCCGGTGGAGAACGGCTGAACTCCCCCCTCAACCACAACCTTTTATTTATAATATAGAAGCTTGTCCTGAGCCATGGGTGTTTAGAATGGGGTGGCAACCTGTAGATAGCCCCTCCCTCCAATGACCCTTAGTGGTTGCAAGGGAGGCTAACCCAGCAAAAAAAAAAAAAAAATACCACAACCTTATCATACTCTAATAAAATAAAATTCTATTTCCACTCATTAATTGTTTAAAATTTACGTGGGAAAATAAACCACAACTGAATAAATATTTGGAACGAAAAATTTAATAAAGTAAAATGACGAGAGTTGACAAATAGCTTGACAATGTCAGCTCCTTAGAGTTTAAGACGAAGTTCTCGTCTTTCTCGTGGGTTAGGCTCTCGCTATTGTGGTTGGAATTTAATAAGATATCCAGCTCGTCCTGGTGGTGCAATGGTTAAACACGCCGGCCCGGATAGCAGGAGATCCAGGTTCGATTCCTGGCTGGGACAGATAGATTTTTTTAAAAGGAGAGTTTGTCGATCGTAGAATAATAATTCTAAGATGATTTTAATTGGTGTTCGGTCAAGGTAGATCCAAAAAGACACAAATTTGAAAAATGGATTTTTGAATAAAGGATTATCTGCCAACGTTTCGGCTCTCATTGCAAGCCATCTTCAGGGCTATCATGAAGATGAGACGTCCTGTCCCTAAGTTCACATTTCCATGATTGAGAGTCACCTACAGGTTCTTTTTGGTTTTTTTTTCTTCTTTTTTTTTTAAATTTTATCTGTAAGAAAAGGAATTTAGGGTAGAGAGCGAATCAGAGTAGGAATAGGTGAGGAGAGAGAAGAAGACACAGAAGCTCCATGACTATCGTGGCTATGGGAAAATTTTGATATGTGGTTGTTAATAAGAGGAGACGGAAAACCATTCTGAGAAAGGATTTTGGAAATACGTGTAGAGCTAGTATGGTGCATGGAAGAGTCAGATAGAGAGAAGGATTTCAGAGTCAAGTTTCCGGCGACGTTGATAATTTGGTAGCGGGTATGGGCGGAATGGAAGTGGAGAAGGCAACAAGATTAGGTAGTTTTGGTATACTAGTCAGTTCAAATCTGACCATCATCAGGTTTTCTTTTAACTGACTCAAGGTAAAAACAAGTATTTTATTTTTCTTATCCTGGCCGAAACCCTGACTAATTTCTCCAGCGTTAGTAATTGACCTTAATCTAATCTTTGTTTTTGCTATTGTTGACAGGTATCTTACTGAGCGACGGCGTCAAGCATTGGCCTCCGAGCTGGGGCTGAACGAGGCTCAGATCAAGATCTGGTTCCAGAACAAGCGAGCCAAGATCAAGAAGGCCTCCGGGAACAGAAACCCTCTGGCACTCCAGCTGATGGCCCAGGGGCTGTACAACCACTCGACGGTGCCTGTAAAAGATGACGAATGAGCCTCAACGATGACGGGCACTAATCCTGCGGAAGGATTTCCTGATAAAAGGAACATACCATCCGCTGTTTGGTTTACCATTGGCTATCTTCATCTAGTAGTTTCTCATTCAGATCGGTTCAACTTTCAGATTCCTTTAAAGTTCTGCAAGTTCTGAAATGTAGACTTAATACCAATAGAGATTAGGTTGTTGAAAGTTTGAAAAAGGAGACACTGCCTTCAAAGTATTAAGTGTCTATTGATAAATGAATTTCTTTTTGGGATTTTGCAGTCATTTGTCAATCAGAATCGAGGCCATTTAATGCAGTACCTATTACGTATTTCAGAGATCTGTCAGTTTGATGGCTGTAAGGATTAGTTGACATTAAATTTCATCACTGCTTATATATTGTATCAACTCACAGCTAAAGATGTCTGAATTCTTATTATTCATAAAATGTAACTCTGTATTTTACTTTCTCCTATTTCTTATAAAGCACTCGGTAAATTAAAGTTAAGGTTCAACTGAATAGACTCAGATTCTTTTGCTTATAAAAAAAAAATTAAAAATATTTGACAAAGCTGTACACCCTTTTTCTGCTGTTCGGAACCTCAGGTTCTGAAGGAGGATATCAGTCCTTGATATGTTGATGTGCCCACCGGATTTCGAAATTTAATTGTATTGTCTAGCATTTGGTGGAGTTACAACTGAGTCACAATCAATCACAATTCTGTTGTACGCCTATGGTTAACGTCGTTATAAAGAAATGAAATGTTATTTTCGAAAGCACTCAGGAAGTGAGAATACCGTTTCGTGACCTCTAACCAGGACAGTGCTAGCAAGCAGTGCTAGGACACACCTCCAGCTCATGTTCTCCTGCTATCATAATATTCAAGTGTACCCTACCTAAACTTGACTCAATTCCTCAAGGCTATTTAAAATAAATAAATAATTTAATGGCTTCATAAATATCCCATATATACAGCACGAATACAAAACATATGAAAAACTATTTATTTTATTATAAATTTTATTACAACCAATTAGATAACAGAAACAATATGTTGAAGAGAACTTAAAACCTGTTAATACCATATTTATGTATTATTGTAAAGGTATAACAACAAAATGGCTACATCTCCTAGTATGGGAGTGTAATCTGTACAATATTCGTCCTTCCTCAAGCTGAACCACGCCATGGCGAACATGTGTGTGTGTCTGATTGGTACACACCTTCACATATGTATAGTGAAATTTGGTCTATGGCTAGTTTATTCACTGTAAAAAAAAGTATTTTCTTTATATTTACATATATCTTTATTTATTTTAAATCTGCGATACGATTTATTATGTCAATATCACCATTTAATCTAGTCATATTGCATACAAATTCTATAGAATAAAAATAGGCCCTAGTTTTGAACTTTATTCAAGTTCATTAATTCAGTCATATTGGGCAGTATTATTTTACATTTTTTATCTTTAACACTCTCATGTATAATTCTTTATGATATCTGAAAAAAATTGTATAAATAGTAAGTGGGCATGATAACCTTCTCTTTGGTAAATAAAGATTGCCTCGAATAACACCATGTTGAACATATATTTTGTATGTAGTCCATTAAGTGTAGGAAGACTCGAAGCACTTGCAGGAAGGCATAGCCAGAGATTGAATTAATTTCGTGTAAAACAGCCATAAGTCCAAAAGAAGATAACTTTAACGTTTAAATACACTTTGTTATATGATATAACTAAGGCATTTACTAAAACTATTCAGGAATGTATTGAACATGTATTTTCATCCAAAATATTCTAAAGCGAATAGATTGGTCGAAAAGACTACATTAAGCCCCGAAAAGTGCGGTAATAAATAAATCTGTATCAAATGTTATACTTTTGCAGGACGTTTGTTGGTAATTTGGAGGCTCTTTTCCTTGTGAGCGTCGTTGGACAGTTTTCTCGTCATTTACGACTTGGTGGAAGTGAAGAAGTATGACTTCTTGAAAAGAAAACTCCTCTCTCTCGTTACCTCCAGCGTTGGAGACAGAAGTAGTGCTCCGGGACTCTGTCGTACGCTTGCCGTGTGGAGACCACCCAGTCGTACGTACGACAGAACCCGCATTAACATTCCCTCGCTGATTAGCAGTGTTTCCTCTCGATCCTCAGAGATAGCGCCAGTGACTCTACTTTTTCTATATTTAATGTCTCTTTCGTCCAAACCGTTAGTGTCCCTTCTTCTTTAATTAGTGGCCAACAGGAGCCGACTTCCTCACCGACTTCTCTTCTCTCTTTTTTTCTCCAAGTAAATATTTTATCACAAACTCTTCTTTTAGTTGTGGAGGGAAAATGTGAAGGTCAAACGCTTACATTCTTCTCGCCGAGTTCTCTCTGACTTGGTTTGGACTCCACCGATTTACATCCAAAGAAAAGTGCGCCATATTTAGAGGCTCTAAGAGATTTGTTGGATAACCATGTCAGAGGTTGCAGGAGCCGTCCTTGGCTGACCGAGACAAAGGCTCCGTCTTGAACTGTGTCCATTTTAACATTGATTTTCTGAAGCCAGTGGGTTCTGTTAAGCTACGAATACATCGGTCCGTATCCCGAGTGTAGGATTTTGATAGATATTGTTTGAAATATAAAATGTTAGAGACTATTTTTAGAGCCAAGAATAGCATTATAAATTCAAGCCGTCCCATTAGGTCATTAATTATGTATTAGTGACTTAGAGAAAATTAAAGTTTATATTTTAAAGCAGTATTCACAAGTAACCTAAGTAGATTATCCTTACTTTTTGCAGGTGAAGAATGTCTTCCGAATCATAAAAACATTTTATTCGTTGTTTATTTTAATATAAATTAATATTAATTTNAGTAGGCCATTGATCGAAGAAAGTAGGCCAATCCGATGGTGCAATCTGTGGACTACATGGTGGATGAGGCAGGAGTTCGAGCCCCTGAAACTTTTTGTTTTGCTCGGCTGGAAGTGTGTGAATGAGCAATATCTTGTTGGAATAAAACTCCTTTTCTATTGATCAATAAAACACAAAGTATGGTTTTCGAGTAAAAAAATTACTCCGTTGCAGCTACCGGAAAAAGCAGTTTGACAGCGATCTAGCCATTCCTTAGGGATGTTCAGGTTTCGCTAGTATATTCACTTTTCATCACAGTATTCAATCATCCGGCAAAATCTCATAACAGAGGGGTTCAATAACTTTTCCCAAATTTCTAACCTCTCAGTTGATTGGTGAGGAGTAAGTTCGTGGAGGACTAGTCTACAGCTCTTTTTCACCTTCCCAATGGAGAGTAGTTGGTAGGACTAACAGTATCTTTCGACAGACAACACTTCCTGGTAAGTCAGAGTGGACGGATTGACTCAACAGCTTCCTGCAGGACCTCATCAATCTTTAATGGTCACCACTAGCCTTTCTTGCTCTTCGACGTCGTATCTCTACTGCTAATGCAATCTTGAATGCAACCCCTCGCAGTACAATGGTCAAGGACACCTTCTCCTTCATATTTAATAATTTCACATAACTTCAGTGACCGTGAATTTCTTTTCTTTAATGCCGTAAAATTATGACAATTTTGTAGGAATTTGTCATGTTTCTTCTCTGAAACAAGCAACTAAACATATACTTTTTTTTTTAGGCTGTAAAATGGAATTTAACAAGCTGAGATCATTTTTTCATATACCCATTTATTTTTGTAAAAGTAAAATAAACAGTAAACAATTAAAGTTTATATTGAAGTAATAATGCTTAGTAATCAACTTATCTTCCCTTCAGCTGAGATTACCTGAAATATATAATCTTTCTATTTACTAATAGTGTTACCAATAAAATTTATAGAATAAATATGTGATAACTTTTATTAGCTATATAATTGTTCAGAAAGACAAACTATTAAATAAGAAATTGAAAAATATAATTTCAAGTGCTAAATTGGTTTTCTTGTTTTTAGAAGGCAGCAACAAAATTCGATATATATGCTTTTTGCTTCGAATTCATTTTTGGTTGAAATAAGTTGAGAGACTGAGGGGGAGGGGGGGTTGAAGGCAAGATAAAAACAATTTTTAGTGCTAGGGAATAGAATAAAAAATAACTGTCCCAGCCAGGTCTTGAACCTGGATCTCCTGCTTTCCGTGCCGGTGCGTTTTCCATTAACACTACAGAGACAAGTCTGATAAGTTATTAAATTCCCCGCACTAGTATCGTGAGTCTAACCTCCGAGGCTGACAAATATCGTCTTATGCTCGAAGGAGCTGGCATTGTCAAGCTGTTTAATTGTGGAAACGCACCGGCCCGGAAAACAGGAGATCCAGGTTCGAGTCCTGTCTGGGACAGTTAGATTTTTTATTATTTTCCATGAGACTAAATAACACAAAAAAAAAATTTATGGAAAGATAAAAAGTTTGAACGTTGTCTTCTTCTCTTCCAAATCTAACTATCTCAAATTTATCTTCTTCGACATTTTTACGAAAAACACTTATTAAGGTAGACATTTATGGAAAAAACTAGGTGGTCCTCCATTCCCCGGCCAGTGCACAATCACGTTGTGTTTTTACGCTTAAGGCTCTCTTCGGCTTATAAGGTCTAATTCGTCATTTGTTCTCATGTATGTCCATCTTAATGAAACAAGGGAAAACTACTTCATTCACTCAGAATTCATGGGAAAAATTTTGTAAATTGTGTTTTTGTCTATTGTTGTATTTCATATTGAAAATATGTTGAAATAATGACAAATAAGAACTGTGAGGAATTGATGAGGTGCATGTTTACTTTAAGGCTGTCATTTATCTCTCTAAATGGTAATTAATAAATTTAATTAATAAAATAATATTAAAAGCTAAGAAAAGTAAAAGTTAGGGATATTTGTAAGAACTTTCCATGTTATGAAAACCACACGTTTAATAATTCAAATTCCTAATGGCGCAAAGAAAAGACTATACAGGGTGGCAGGGTAGCTCATGGTAACCGTTCGGGACGCGCAATCTTGGCGCTGCGGGTTCAAATTCCGGAATGCTTTTATCTATAAACTGAAGCTTGCCCTGAGCCATTGATACTTAGAATGGGGTGGCAACCTGTAGATAGCCCCTCCCACTATGACAGTAAGTGGTTGATAGGGAGGTTAATATTCAAAGAAATAAAAGTCTGAGACCCGGCGACTGCATAAACTGTGAAAGTTAAAAATCATTTGGCGATATAAGAATAATTTACAACTAAAATGGACTTAAAACCCATTATAACCTGGAGAAAAGTGTTAATTTATAATTTATGATAGCAAACGATCAAAAATATATAAAAGTATGTAATCCCACGTTAAAATTTCTACAAGGGAGCCTGAAAAAAATCTTACTACCTCAGCCGAGACTCGAACCCAGGTCTGCAGCTTACCGGCTGGGAGTAAGTTTTTTTTCTGGCTCTCTTTGCATCGCTTGTAAATAATAATTTTTGTTAGTGTACTTTTATTAACAGATTAAAAAAGTGTAGTTTTGGGAATAGAAAAAGTCACTAACCAACTGCACCACTGAGGGAGCTGAGGATAATTTCTAGTTCCCCGCACTTCACTTCACTCCGAGTCTGACCGCCAAGTATGACGTATATCGTCTTGTATTCGGCGATGCTAAAATTGCTAGCTATTTTATTAGACTCTCGTTAAGCAAAATAACTACCAAATCATGATGAATATTGTGGAAATGCAATCCCAAATTTCATCATTGATTAAAATCGTACCTTTTTTTTCTAGCTCCCTGTACGATTAAAATCAATAATGAAATTTGGGATTACATTACCACAATTATCCTCATGATTTGAATTAGAAAAAGTTTATATTTTAAATGCTTTTTTGCTCTCTGTGGCTTAAAATTAAAATTATAAAAATACTTTGGTTTTATTAGGTTTTGTTTTGTTACTAGGAATAAAAATACAGGAAGATGTGTATTGAATATTTGTGAAGAACTCCTCGTTCAGGCTGAACATCTGCCTGCGCAAGTAATAATTATATTTAAATTACTGTTATTCCCTATAATTAAATATTAAAATTATTATCAATTACACTGGAACTTTATAAAAATGAAATATATGGCCTTCTTGGAAATTAACTCTCGTGTTTCAGTGATTTTCTATAAAAAGTACCATAAAAAATTTAAATTTAAATATATTAAATTGAAATGTATTTATTTTAAACCAAAATTAGATTATTTTAATATATCAAATCAATGTATGGGAAATAGTGCTACTGAAACAAATAAAGCTGTAAGACACTCAATACAGATGTTTCATACATAATATATTTGTTATAAATTTAAAAAATATATAAATTTTAACATGATACAAATTGAACATTATTTAATGATATTTTCACCGATTATTTCGTCGAAGAGTGGCTTGTAGCGAGCGCCTACCGCGCAGACAGTGCTGCTATTCCCGCAATGCCTGGCGACTGCAGCGCTCTCTGCCTCGGCGAAAACCCGCGCTGCTCCTAGCGACTTCTTAGACGGATTGCAGAATGTCAGCGTCCACTCTTTTCGCTAGAGGCCTTTGCCATTCGCTAGAACCACCGTTTTAGGTTGCAAATTGTTAGTTTTCCTCTGGGCACCTTTCTTACGAATCTAACCATTCGTTCCCAATAAATACGACCATTGATCTAGGTAGGTAACTTAATAACTTTAAGAGCAATAGTGATTCTTCATCTCTTACACTAATTAAATTTCTTCCAAACTTCTCAAGAAGGTAATTGAAAGTGGGTTACGAAAATATTACCTTAGAGAGTCATAAATATTTAACGGATAAAGAAGATCACATAAAAATTGTATTGTAAGTTAAATTACAGGTAACTGTTCCTAAAATATTTTAAAGTATAAGTGAGAAGTTAGTTTTAGAGGATTTCTTATGAGTTAGTGTTAAATAATTAAAACGACTTGGTTGATTAAAGCGGACAGTTTAATTCAAAATGATATAAATAATATTTTCAATAAAACATCAATATTCAATAGAAATATTAGTTGGAACTCCTGCCAATAAATTGACGAATATCAATTATCAAGGAAAAGCAATGTGATAGAGATGTACAATTTAGGAGCTAGTAAATGGCATATCAAACCTGTTATATTCGTGGTATTTGAGAAATATATCATGTTTGTCATTGTTTTGTTGATCCCAGTAAGCTTAAATGGAAAATAAGGTCGCCGCCATGATATACGATAGGGGATGGTGAGTTGACCAAAGCTGTCAGCTGGTGATGAGAGGTCACCTCGACGAGGAGGAGTACTGCATTCTCCGAGGTCCGGAGGAGCTCTGAGCCCGTGTGAAGAGTGGGGGAAAGTTGGAGGGGAGGGGACGAGGTGGTGGGGGGCGAGCCAGGTGGTCCCAGGTATTTACAGTACAATTAATCAATTGCCTGCTAGCGGAGTGTTCCTCTGGCAGGGGGACATGGCCACCCACCTCGCTCCTTCCCCCACCTCGCTCTCTCTCGCTCTCTCTGCTTATCTCTCTCTCTCTCTCGCACCGTCCCCCCCCCCCCCCCCCGACACCTCTCCTTCTCTAAGCTCATTCACTCTCTCCCTACCCCTCGGCTGGACAACACCTCCTATTACCCCTCGTTATCGTGCCATTACTCCCGAGTGTGTCCGCTCCTGGCTACGCCCGGCGAGAAGACGCAAACATGAGGTGACACTGCTCTAGAAAACTCTCTTCATCAGAACACATACTCTACAAGCCAGAGAATATACTGAACAATTCTTGGCAGATACGTATATTAAGTCTCCGAACAGGGAATAAATGACTTGGGTCAAGTATGAATTCCTTCAATGAATCCAATCTATCTTTCACTTTAATTGTACAAATATGCAATTCTTGTAATATGCAGAAAATCGTTGTAAGAAATTTCAATAATTTGTTCTGGTTCAAAGGGATGCTTCCGACAAGACCCTCAATGGGCACGCCCCCCTCCAACACTCAATCTCTCTCTCATGCTTACACCTCTTCCCCACATGACCATAAGTGATCATATGGGAAGTTGATATGTCCTTATCTTGTGGGTGAGAAACACACTTTTGAGAGGAGTGGCCACTCCTCTTAGAAATAGAATGCTCTCACAAATATATTTAACATTTTATTAAAAACAGTCAGAAACTTATACCAGGAAATAGTGGGCTACATACTCGCACTATATCTGAAATTCCAAGAACAATATATGTCTGATGGATATACTAGCGGTGAATTGTAACATTATATGCTGAAGAATAATGGTTGGTTATTTGGGAAGTCAATATTCCTATTATAACGGCAAATATATGCTAGCTATATACCAGGAAATAGTGGGCTACATACTCGCACTATATCTGACATTCCAAGAACAGTATATGTCTGATGGATATACTAGCGGTGAATTGTAACATTATATGCTGAAGAATAATGGTTGGTTATTTGGGAAGTCAATATTCCTATTATAACGGCAAATATATGCTAGCTATATTAGTTACGATGTATGCATAAATGTGTGCATGTGCGTACTTATAGTTGTGATTTTACTGTTAGCTTTACCTTTTTGTGGATACAGTGTTCCCTTTATCTATTTAAGAATGTGTTGTTTTCGTGGATTACTCATTTTATTTATAATCTGCGAATTCTGGAGGTGTACAATTCAGAGATTGTTCACAAGACAGATCTTTTTTTTGAAATTTTTTTATATTCCCTCCCATTTTATATATATGTATACATATATATGCGTGTGTGTGTGCGTCTACGCTCAGCAGGCCAAAGATATCTATTTTCTTAATGCAACTCAGCAATGTGGGATTTCTTGAGAGCTGTCTCACATATCGTCAAGTGTACTTGTACAGAGCTGATTTGATTGCTTTGAAAAGTCGCAGACAAGACATAGTAATCAAATTTGGATTTCTTATTAGAACCATTTAGTAGAATTAGTAGTTTTCATAAGAGATTCAGCCATAGGAAGTTTAGCCTATTGGAATTATTTGTTCAAAAACAATCGGCAAATAAAAAGTTAAATACGATGACTGAGCTAAGAGATTTTATTGCATTAAATATTCATTTTAGTCTGCGAAATATAAGATAACATTTTCATTACCAATGATGGAAGGGACAAGACGTCCCCTCTCGCCTTCATGATAATCCTGAAGATGGCTTACAATGTAAGCTGAAACGTAATAATAATTTTTAAAAATACACAATTTTTAAATTATATTTTTTGGATCTACCTTGATAGAACCCTATAATAATACCTACGGTCAAAAAACCCTCCATATAATGACTGTTTCTTTCTCTCTGCTTGATGACTATTTCACAAGATTGTAAACGTTGGTAATGACATGCAACAAAGATGCTGGAATAAACTGTCTCATTGTCTTGGTGGTTCATGAATTGTCACCTTCTGTGAAGATATTTTTTTTTATTATTCCAAATTTAACAAACCTTTCAAATGCCGCCCATAATGCAATATTTTAATTTAATTTAATAATCTATTTTAGATTTTTTGATAAAACAGTTAACGTAAAATTTTAAAAAATCAAACAGATTTTTAGATTATTTCTGATTTTTAAAATCTATTTCATGCATATTTCAGCTACAAAAATGGAATTACTATTAATCGACGAGAACAAAAATTATATTTACCTTGGTGAAAAAACCTAAGGTAGAATGGTTTCAGCGCCTTAAAGGTGTTGAGCAGTTGTAATATTTTAACTCGTAATTAAACCCCTTTAATATCGTATCCTATCAGGATCAAATCAGAAACTTGCTGGGTCTGAAGCAATCTTAATTTCCAATTTCAATAAAACTAGTTTAATAATTATTTATATATTTTATTGTTTAATTAGTGAAAGGTTCCATTATTCTAAAAGACCTTGTTTAGAACTCTCATAGAAGAGTTACTTGACCTCGGAATTTATTTATATATATAAATCTGGAGGATGTTCATATATAACCTGGAAATTCTAAATTTGTGCGCGAAAAATTAAGTTTCGGAAAAGTTGTTGCACTGGATATAAGACTGGTCTGTTAAGAAAGGTGTATGACAGATGAAAGCGCATAACCTCACTCCTTAGTGTAGTGGAAAGGATGTGCCAGTGTCAGTCGTGCGACTCATCATTATCTGTTTTTTGGCGGTCAGCTGTTCATCGGTGACACTGGTCCTGGTTCGTCATCGCTCCCCTGCACTCATACACTTGGCTGTATGCGTGAACACTCATCTCCAAACATTCTCGGTGAATTTCCACGGGTTTTTACATTGTCTCTGACCATGAAACGGACAATGGCACCACAGACACTGGCACATCCTTTCCACTCCTGGCTATAACTACACTAAGGAGTGAGGTAATGCGCTTTCAACTGTTTTATACCTTTCTTAACAGACCAGTCTTATATCCAGTGCAGCCACTTTTCCGAAACTTAATTTTTCGTGCGTCTATGGAAATTTCGGATTTATTTTAACTACCATTGTTCAATGAGATATAATAAATGATTAGTAAATAAATAAATACCAAAATAAAAAGAAATATATAAATAATTAATAGTCTCAAAGTAAATCATAATTAATAATTATACCTTAGAGTTTAGAATTTAAAAAAAAATAATGTAAAAAGCTTAGAATAATAAATAAACCACTTAATGAAACAGAAGTGTAACAGTCTCGTAATAAAAAGATAGATATAATAATTAAATAAAATCATTTAAAAATTTAATACTACTTAAACGGACTATTTACCTATTGGAAAACCATAAAAATTTTAGTTAATTTCTATGAGGTCAATTTTGATAACACTAATCGTGACGACCAATGCACTTGGACTCGAAATTAAAAAGTTTATATCTTACGCAGGACAAATGGGAATTAATTTAGGAACTGTAAAGTAGGAAGTATTCAAGCACACTTTTCTACACACACTATAATAATCCAAGATTACAGAATGAACTCGAAACAAAATACTAAGAAATCAAAGGAAAGTAAAATAACTCTATAATAATTCTTTAAACGACATTAATAATATTCGAATTGTCAATTTCACAAACTGAATCATACATAATAAATTGTACAACATTTTAATACACACACTAAAAGAGGACACATATATATGGTTTAGGCTTAGTAATAAAATACTTACATTGGAAAAATCTATGCGAACAATAAAAAGCATACATTAAATTAAGGATTACACAAAAGAAAAACAAATAAACTCACAGTACTACATCAGGTCACAATTGATAATTAATTTTAATAAATACTAAGTATATTTGACGCAACACTAATCGATTAAAGAAAAAATATTGAAGAAATAAAAACTGTAGACATCTTTGATTGCTCTTATGTTGACATACTTTATCCGTCCCTACATTGTACCTTGCTTGGTCATGTACGAACCGTAGGAGAGTTAATGCAGAGCAGATATGTGGAAGTGGCGGATGAGACTCTGGGTGGCCACTCCCACAACATGAGCCTGTCAAATGTGACACATGTGTACCAGATCGCGGTGCCAGATGAAACACTGGCATCAGCTGTTAGCCATTCTACCTGATGACGTCATGGATCCTTCTCGCTCCCACAGAGAGATGCATTCATGGTCGGACCGGGGACTGATCTCCCATACGGGACCAGTCATTTCCACTCAATTGTTAATTAATCTTTACAATATCAAGTTCACTATATCTGTAGGTGGATTTCTGACATTCTCAAGATTTTAACCAGTGTCTCCCCCCCCCCCCCACCCTCATAATTTCAAAACTTCAAACTCACATTTCCTCTCAGTAAACATTTTGAAACAATTCTTTCTAAAATTGATGATTACAGAAAAGAAACACATGCAACTTCTTTCAAGCACAACTTATTTTAAGGAACTTGATAGTCTGAGCGAATTCCTCAGTCTCATAGACAATGAATATGTGTATTTGGAATTTATGAATCATATGAACCCCACCACAAATGCTGAGTGAATGAGAAAGGAAACTTGAAGATTCCATGTTAATTTTAAAAGTAATTAGAAGTAAACCGTGAAAATGTCCCTTGTCAAATTTTGGGTAACAGATAAGCCCTCTCTGATAATGTTACTTGGGAGAAATAATAATCACAACCAATACAATTTTGAAAATCTGTCATGGATACAACCTATATTACCCTTTGCAAATTAACTAAATTCTGTACATAGAAAAATTCCGTGTGCTCTATGACCAATAAATAAATTGGAAATCCAAAAAGTGCGTTTAAAACATGTTATTGCATAAATAACTTATTCTAATCCTCTTTAGCCCTCTCCTCTTCATCCAATGTAATCAAAATGTATTATTATATTATTAATAATTATCATATACATTTACTGTAAAACGTGTTGAATTGAATTTGGCTTTCATATTTTAAAAATAAGGGGGCTCGCATAACCTTCGAATTTTCATTCTTTGTAATCTGCAGTTTTCTTAAAGTCTTATACATGTAACAAATTACATTTTTTTCGAACGCTAGTAATAACCGATATATTATTATTTAAAATTTAGATCTTTCTTTATCCCCTCTCACCTCTTTGGCAGTTTCAGTCAAAAAAACGTATCTAACGGTTTGAGAACATAAGCTGTAAAATTACAAATGTAAGACTGCGTGAAGACAAACATATACGATTTAGAAGGGACCATGTTTATTCAGCATCCCAAATGTAGGACGACTGAAGAGCTGTCTAAAATTTTCAAAAGATTATTTGTGGTGAGATGATTTATTTAAGACGAATATGTTAAAATAGTTTAAATAAAATTTTAGGTATTTCTTGAACGATTATCTCGGACCTTGCTGTTAATTTTCCATAGATAAAGTGGATGAGCAAGAAAGTTGCATGAATCCATATGAGACTCCATCATGGGAACAGAAATCATGGTGCATCATGATAATAGGCCGTGTTGTGATGGCAGAGAACTTCCCCTGATTTGCCTTGGGATCTTGTGTGACAACACAACTGCCACAGGACTCATCTGAGGCTGGTCCTGAACAGCGCCGACTTGGCGTTCTCTTCCAGGGAGGCGTACACAAGCTATAGTTACTTAGCAGTCCACTCAAGACCTCATTCCAGCGAGATAACAAATAGGGGCGGAGTACTCACGCGAGCAATCAGCTTGCTACCTCTCTGGAGCTTTACTGCCTCCTGCGTTCTCGAACGACACACTCGCTATTTCCGCTCTTCTTCTTCATTTGTGATTAGGCTTAATCTCTCTGGGTAAAAGATAACATGATTATAACGAGGAAAAACTTGTTTCTTATGGGAAGAACTATTTATTAGTTTTTTTAATACAAATAAAATATAACAAGGTGTTGACTTTACATGTTTATAGAATTTATTTTTACATCAATCATAATTTTGAACATTATTTTCATCAATAGTATGCTAGTTTTAGTCGCCAAATATATTAATTAATGAATACATCATTGTACTCGGGCGATAATTAGACTTCAACTTAAGGGATAAAATATATAATGATATATAATAAGAGTGAATCGAATCAATGTGAATCTTGTAGGAAGAATGGTGGTATGCCAACATCAAATAACCACTGGTATGTATCAGAGTATGTCGGCTCAATTAATCTTATGAGGAACATGAATATCATGAGGATAATATATATATATATATCTACAAGAATATTCATAAATAGTTATTGAAATGCTTTTTTATTTATAGTTTATGAACGTTAAACAGCCCGATCACTTTCCGGCAAATAGGAAATTTTGGGTTCTTGTAACTTAAACTGTGGGAGATTTGGTAAGCACTGAAGGATAAACGAGTTCAGATGTTCCCGAGTACATGGTCCATGTGAGGCTCCTTCTGGGGGAAGCTGAATGGAGGCGGAAGACGAGGTCATAGGCCTGGAATGGGCTCAGCAGAAAACGCACAGGAATTAGGACATTAACCTTCTTATTTTATCAAACCTATCTTATTTTTATCTGGAGAAATTAATCAGGGTTAGGGCCAGGATGAGAAAAATAAAATACTCCAAAACTGTTAGGTAATCATTGGGTAATATCAGAGTCAATAGCTTAACTGAGTTTAGCCAAACTGCTCAGTTTAGCTCTTGACTCTGAGATGTAACCATAAACCTCTCTCGGAGATCTCTCAAGACATCACTATCACCCTGATGATGACTTGTCGAAATGTGGCAATAATAAAATAATTACCCAACAATTTTGGAGTATTTTATTTTTCTCATCTTGGCCGAAACCTGACTATTTCTCCAGCATAAGAATCGACGGCCAAAGAACCTCCAGCCTTATTTTTAACGCAAAATTTTGTAAATGACCCAATTTCACGAATAATTTTACTCTTAGTGGCTGCAACATTTCAAAAATATTTTGCCGATATAATATGTAAATCTGAATACATGTTGATTTGTAAAAAAAAAAAAAAAAGGGGGTTTTTGCTTTCATCTGCAGTTTACAGCCTAATGAAGAATCAGATTATAAATTTTATTCTAATTCTCTTGCTTTTATAAAGCAATGTTAGAATTTGTTTTTCTATAAAAAAATCATATTCCTTCCACTAGAATTACCCAAGTTAGGCATACTGCAGAAGAGTTTGTGGTATTTACGGTACACTAACATAAGGAAAAATGTAAGACTTTGAATCAATAACGTTCCATTATTGATCGAAATATGTGTTGGAGTAATAGGTGTCTGCTGGGACATGAGGGTTAATGTTTTTATCTGGAATCCATCTTGCTGTCAGGATGCTACAGTTTGAGTGTAGCCCAATCACAAGGCATTTACACCTCGCTGTCAGGATGCTACAGTTTGAGTGTAGCCCAATCACAAGGCATTTACACCTCGCTGTCAGGATGCTACAGTTTGAGTGTAGCCCAATCACAAGGCATTTACACCTCGCTGTCAGGATGCTACAGTTTGAGTGTAGCCCAATCACAAGGCATTTACACCTCGCTGTCAGGATGCTACAGTTTGAGTGTAGCCCAATCACAAGGCATTTACACCTCGCTGTCAGGATGCTACAGTTTGAGTGTAGCCCAATCACAAGGCATTTACACCTCGCTGTCAGGATGCTACAGTTTGAGTGTAGCCCAATCACAAGGCATTTACACCTCGCTGTCAGGATGCTACAGTTTGAGTGTAGCCCAATCACAAGGCATTTACACCTCGCTGTCAGGATGCTACAGTTTGAGTGTAGCCCAATCACAAGGCATTTACACCTCGCTGTCAGGATGCTACAGTTTGAGTGTAGCCCAATCACAAGGCATTTACACCTCGCTGTCAGGATGCTACAGTTTGAGTGTAGCCCAATCACAAGGCATTTACACCTCGCTGTCAGGATGCTACAGTTTGAGTGTAGCCCAATCACAAGGCATTTACACCTCGCTGTCAGGATGCTACAGTTTGAGTGTAGCCCAATCACAAGGCATTTACACCTCGCTGTCAGGATGCTACAGTTTGAGTGTAGCCCAATCACAAGGCATTTACACCTCGCTGTCAGGATGCTACAGTTTGAGTGTAGCCCAATCACAAGGCATTTACACCTCGCTGTCAGGATGCTACAGTTTGAGTGTAGCCCAATCACAAGGCATTTACACCTCGCTGTCAGGATGCTACAGTTTGAGTGTAGCCCAATCACAAGGCATTTACACCTCGCTGTCAGGATGCTACAGTTTGAGTGTAGCCCAATCACAAGGCATTTACACCTCGCTGTCAGGATGCTACAGTTTGAGTGTAGCCCAATCACAAGGCATTTACACCTCGCTGTCAGGATGCTACAGTTTGAGTGTAGCCCAATCACAAGGCATTTAAACCTCGCTGTCAGGATGCTACAGTTTGAGTGTAGCCCAATCACAAGGCATTTACACCTCGCTGTCAGGATGCTACAGTTTGAGTGTAGCCCAATCACAAGGCATTTAAACCTCGCTGTCAGGATGCTACAGTTTGAGTGTAGCCCAATCACAAGGCATTTACACATCGCTGTCAGGACGGCGGGAACCAAAATACGCTGCAATCGGACAGGAACCGTTCATATGCTGACTATTAGAGTCCCGACTCAGGCCCGCTAAGAATGCTATGGATCGATTGCCAATGTTTTTCCCTAGATTAGAAATTAAGTTTAGAATTTTTTTTTTTAAATTTTAAAAAACCTTTCTAGTTACTTTGATTACAGAGAAATTAGGAACACATGAATTTAGTGCACTTGGAAAGAAATCTTCTCGCTATAATAGCAAATCAATATTTTAGGTTCGATCAGAAAAAAGCAAATGAAAAAAAAGCTTCTATAAGTAGTTTACGAAATAATGAGTTATTAAAATAAAATGCTAAACATACATTTGAAATAAGACTATTTAAAAAATATTACTAAAAAGTAAATCACATACCTAAAATCTTATTTAGAACATATTACTTAATATAGGTTTTTTACATCTCAGTAATATTTTTTTTTAAAACTCTATCTCCGTAAATTTAGCATTTAGTTGCAATATCAAAATGACTCTAGTTAAAACTAGAACATTGTCTGGGAGAATTTTAATCAATTGTGTTCGGTTTGACGATAGATCGACTAGGTTACAAAAAAAAAAAATAGTATAATAAAATAAAAAGTAAATAAAATAGCCCCTATTAGAGAAATTTGAGTGATAGAAGCAATAGCTAAAACACTATCAACCAAACCAAATAAGTATGGTTTAAAACTAGTTATGTTGTGTGGCAAAGGCACAAAATATCTCCTATACGCTACGCCATGTTGGGGGAAGAACAAAGAACCTATTCAAATTCCAGTCGCTGGCTTTTCCTTCAAGAGCTATCAAAGACTGTCAAAAAACAAATCGGAATTCAAAATTCGATAATTGCATTTCCTTAGCTAAAATGCACCAGAAAAAGTGCAAACCTTTATCTAACATGACCAATGTTGGGACAATAAAACAGAACAGACGAGAATTCTCCTTAAATTTTGCAAATACCTTGCATAAATCTAAGGGTGAGGGTTCATCAATTTACAATATATTGAATTATATATATATCTTTTATTTTTTTCACAAACCTTTTTTTTTAAATTGAAAAATAAATAATTAAAATAGCTCACTCTCTTTGATATTTATTCAAAAAAATATAAACAAAATTATTTTTTAAAAATTAGACGACAAATGAAATTGAAATTTATTTTATAAATATTTTATTTGGTTGTGGTTTTTTATCCCACGTAAATTTTAAACAAT
>KZ806948.1:962353-996664 GCA_000696205.2 Oncopeltus fasciatus
TTAGGCTCTCGCTAGTGTAGAGGGAATTGAATGAGATATCTAGCGCGTCCTGGTAACACAACTGGTCAGTGCACCGGCCCGGATAGCAGGAGATCCAGGTTCGATTCCTGGCTGGGACAGATAGATTTTTTTATTCTATTCCCTCTCATTAATTGTTTGAAATTTATTTTAGTTGGTATTTTATTTCAGCAATTTTCAGTTTTTTTTTAGAAATTCTGCCTGGAAGAAAAGTGAACCCAGTTAAATATTGAAACAAAAGAGCTCCCAAGATAGCATTTGTTTCATACACTCATGAATACCCTTAGGAAAGATAATTCAGTTGCAAGTGGGAGAAATTATAACAGGATTAAGTAACTAAAAGTTGTGTAAAGTTTAGCTAATTGTAAGCTCTACCTTTTAAATTAACTACAGACTACTCTCATTCAAAGAGAGAATACTTCGTTGTGCATTTTAATTGCATTTGCAGATCTGAAATCAAGTTCGATTAGTCAATAAAATACTTCATTGTGAGTATAGGGGGTCATATAAAATTTGTTTTTAACGAGCTAGAGAGTCAATTTGTGGTGTGGAGATTTTTCACTCTCATCTGTGAGTACTTGATGGCATTTCTGAAGAGAAAACACTTATCTTTTACTTTATGGGACTATAAAAGTTAGATTTACTCTGCGGGTAATTTATGTACCATCCAGTTTATGTAGGAATCCATCGGCATCGAATTGCTCAATTATAGAAAAGCCATGAAATAAGTTATGTAATTAAAAATGAAGAAAGTCCTCTAGAGGGGAGTCGATGAAATTCATTATTCCTCCAGAGTTAGATATGTACACCGATAGCAGGCAATCTCTCATTCCAGCTCACTGTATATAACAAGGAGCTAGAAATTTCCGTAAAGTTGCAGAAGAAAGAGAGGCCACTTAATAAAGTCCCATCAGACTTGAGAAGTTCCATGACGTCATAGCCGAGGTGACGCTATAAACCTCGTTGGTCACTTCAAAGGGACCGCTCCTTACCGAACGGCCGCCATCAGTTCTCACTCGGAATCCGGCACTTATTTTAGAGAGCATAATTAATGCGAGAAGAGGCGATACATCCAGAGCGGCTTCTTCTCCATTTCCAAGGTGCTTGGACAAAAAAAAGAGCTTGGAGTACAAAGAGAAGAGTTAATTACTAGAATTCGTCCAAGGAATTCTCTTCTCTTGAATTTATTGATTTATCTTGATGTTATGGCGGGACTTTCACAACACACGAGAGAATTAACAGAAATTAATTTTGTTTCTAACGAACAAGATAGACTTTTAAGGTCAGTTTTGAAATTGGTCCAATTTGATTAAAAATGTATAAAGTAATTGTGAAGAAGAAATATTATATAGTCTACACTATAGACAAACCGATACTGTGGTAGTATGATCTATTTTCATTTTGTACAATTTCAGGTAGGAGTAGAAGTCAATATGTCTATTTTTAAATAATAAAAAGAATAAATAAAAAAACACTTTTAGATGGATAAAATGGCGAGGAGAGAGGGAGGATACACTTATTAAAGCTTCGTTGAATCTCGACGTAAGGATCCGTAGATAAGGGGTGTGGTCTGCGCCCTTCTAAATCCCCCCCCCCCCCCTATCAATTAGGATTGGAAGGAAATGGGGTGGGTGTTTCCTGTAGCGTAGGAAAAGTCAGCTGGAGCAATACTAACAGAAAAGCATAAAGAATGAAAATTGATATTGCTCTGCAAGAATCGACCCTGACACATTTTGCCCAAGAATACAGAGTATGAACTCTATGATTCTCTGACTAATACAATTTTTTAAGTTGTTTCCCCAATTTTATAGGTGTCTCCGCTTGATTACTTTATTAAAATTTATTTTAGCACTCAACTTGCTCAATGGAAGCCTATTACTGATTAAATTCAGTTGATACAGTTCAAGTCAACGTTATTCAAAGAACACTATAAGACGGCTATAAGGAACAGCGTTCTAGCCTTTAAAATTGAAAAAAATTTTGTAGAAGATTATGCAAAAAATATTTAAATTAATCTAAAACACAATAGAAAAAGAATTCTAAGCGTGGGTAAGGTTTTAGGACATTGGATAATGAATACGAAAAAATATCTAATTGACATTACTTACAATGGAAACAGGAAATGTCCCACAAGCTGAAGCAGCTTAAACCGAAAAGCTGGAAGTCAGATTTGATGAAAATTACGCTTCATCAAGATGAAGAGGTTGGAACTTTGCCCTGGCAAATCTTTCATTACCCATGACATTGCGGAAGGAATGTCAGATTTGTTTTCCGCCTTTTTATAATTCCCCCCTCAGGAATAAGCCAAGAAATGTGATAATTTGCCAAGTGAAAAATACAGTAAAGGTCGCAAAGAGATTCTTCGTAGAAGCCTCGGTGAAGGGATTAAGGTAAAATTTCAGAACCATCTACGACAATTGAACGATAAAGAATTTATTTTGCATGCGTTAATGCCTATTATCACATATCGCATACGATTATTAACTACTACATTTGCTGATGGAATAGTACCCACCATAAGTCACAAGATAAAATCACCTCCAAACTGACAGGTGACATATCCTGTTGAGTTTCCTCTTCATCAGCCAGATATCTCAGGGTGGTTCATCTGATAGTGCTGCACTTTCAACTCAGAAATGTATCTACTCATCAGATGAAGGCGGGGTACACAAACACAAAGTGGTCTCAGACTCCATCATCCATACAACCTTTCAAGAGAAATTAGGTAGATGTATTAAGAAATCCATACCAGGTAATTGAAAAAAATATTCATTAAAAAAAAAGCATTTGATGCTTTATAATGAATTATGTCTTGTATTTCTGCATTATCTATTTTTCAATTTTGTTTTTACATTTATGTATTTATGTGAAATATTGAAGGTATTAACAGAATTAGAAATAAAACACTGTAGATCAGGTTTACATTTCAGGAGAATTCCTATAGCCATTCTCTGAGCTGAAATTCGAGGAGATGAATTGTCCTATATAAACTGTCTAGTAACTATAAATAAAACATTTTAACTATATTTTTTTAAATTTTAATTTGATATTTAACCTTCTTCTCAATAATCGTTGGATGAGTTTCTAAATGGCTGAAAACTTTCAATAGGAGAGGGAGGGGGTTAGAGAGAGACTAAAATTACAAATCATAATATTTTATTTGTTATTAGCATAAAGAAAAAATATATTAAACTAAATATGTATAAAATGCAGTTCTAAATAAATAACATTAAAGTTCTGTACATTAAAAAAAAACGCTTATTAAGAAATATATTTAACAACTAATATTTTGTACTTTTGAGTGTTGGGTAGAGCCCTTTATCTCTAAAATATAGAAAGAGAATTCAGGGCTTATGATTTTCTTAGCAATTCTTTAAAGAACATAATTTTTGGTTAAAATTGGATGAAAGAAAGGGGGTATTTGGAGGAAGACCAAAAATTATAATTGCATAATTTTGGCGTTTGAAAAATTTTATATGACACTGGCAGTACAGTGCACAGATTTTTTTTTTTTAAATATTCGATTTTTGGATTCTACTAGTTTTAAAACGTCAGAAAGAAATTTTGATCGTGTGGGAGTTGTAATTTGAATTAGGGTTATCAAACTATATCCAATGCATCGCAGTTTTATATATTTTCCTTCGGATTGCTGAGCGCTTTCAGAAGCAGTGGTTCCATCTTCAGAGCTCAGTCACCTTATACCAGGGAGTGCTCCTGCCTAGGTAGCTCGAGAGGCATTTAGAGAGTAAGCTTCCTGCGGAAATAGATTAATTCTCTTTTTTATTTTTCAATTAGGCCATACTTTTTTTTTCAGCTAAGTAAATAAACTGAAATGACTACTTTCCATAGATCGGTAAAATATGTTAGTTATGCAAACATTTCTCTTGAGCTGGACAAATTTCGTCTCGGTTTAATTGTAACAATTATTATCTAAACCCGGTGGCTAATTACATAACAATGAAAGAATATTTTTATAGTTTCTTAATTCTAACAGGAAAATTTTACTTCCAAACTATCAAATTTCCAGAATAAAAAAAATTGACCCAAGTTTCTGCTTGACAAATTTTTTTCGATTTTTCGGTGTTTATATAACCTTCCGATTTGTATTGCTTTGTAGGTAAAGAATCCCTCCCTGTTTGTTTGTTTGATGACTGTGCACTCGAGGAAATATCTGGAGGCCGAGCGAGATAAGGCGAGTCGAAGCGTTCGAGAAAGATAGTACAGGACCACCCACCTCGCTTCACAATTAAGCAATGACTCTACTGCCCTGTAGACTCACGTCTTCTGCAAAGATAGTACACCCCTTCCCCCTCCCCCCTCACATACTTGAGGAAATTCGCCATCCCTCCGACAGATGCCAATATGTCTGTTCAGTCATACAACCAGTCGACCATATGACTTTTTTGAACGTGTAACCACCCCTTACTTTAAACAATTATGACAGTTAACATTATTTGTTAAATTATTTCTCTGCTATGTAATTTCATATTAGCTAAAATGGAGATATAATTCAATTTCTCATTTTTTAAGACTCTTATACACTGTTTAATTAAATGAATTGAATTTAAATTGTAATTGTGGATAAAATAATTAAATTTATTATAAATTACTTTATTTACAATCTTATATAGTTTATAAATATTCTCATTGCAGCTTCACTATGTATTTATAGCTCTTCATAAGGAGATCTATTTTACTTTCTGTTTCTTCGATTCCTAACATGTTTAATTTAACAAGATAAGCTTTAAGTGCTCCAATAATAAGTGCCATAAATTAATGGTATAAAGAGATAAATATTATGCAATACTATATAGTTACAATAGGAAACCTTACTCCGTTAACACTCACTGCAGTAAAATAATTCATTAGGAATAATTTATTTCAGTATATTTCGATAATTTAATCTACAAGATACAACTTACATTTCATGGCAGCTAGAGGATGTAAGAACTAACAATTACAATGCTGAGTTGAAGGTAAAATACAATTCCAAATTCTATTCTTAAAAAAAATAATTGTAATATATATTTAGTAATTTACGGGTATCGCATTCATCTGTTTCGTTGATATAAAACGCTGCGTAACACATTTATTTTCTGGCCTTATTCCATCTAAAGTATATTGATGAAGATACGACGAAAAAACAGATAAATCAAAACTAAAACCCGTACAATTTGATTTGCTTGTTAAAATTATAATGGACGATTGAAAGCGCCTGTTCTACAAGTGGAAATGAGATATGTTGTTCTATACGTGACGCTTAGGGTTGCAAGTGTTTGACCGGGCCTAGGAGCGCAAAATAATCAGATACACTCTGTATTCGATACAGTAAGAGACTAGTATCAATCTTGAGAGTTGCGGTTTCAAGCTACGGATAAGACAAAGGAACATTGAATGTTTGTATTGCGAGTAAATAAATTTAGGGCAAAGCATACATTTTGTATTGTTTGTTTTTGCAAATGAACCACATTTGGGCTTCTTACTCAGCTGATATATTACACAGAATCAGAATGTGAGGACTTTATGATGTTTTCTGTTTGTTGTCAGCATAACATAAACATTGTGCATTAAGTATTGGGACGAAAAATCTAATTAAATTTGACTAATCTCAGTCAGGATTATCAGTTACTGTACTTAATTCTATATTTTATTTGTGTGTTATATAAAAATCATTCTTTTGTCGCAGTTATTGCCTAAATATGATGAGGATCAGAGGATACAATTGGTTATTTATCTTGAATGTTGAACTCATTTTTTGTTCTTGTCTATATATTTTCTGTTACGGTATGTATGCAACTCAATTTAAAGGATATTATTATGAGACTAAAATATTAATGGAAAATCATAGATTAAGAATGCTAATATTATGATAATAATAGAGATACGGTCAGACGAAAGATTGATGAAAAGATTGATTTACAAAGAATCACAAGGTATTATCTTTATTTTAATATTATTCTTTTAAATCAGTCACCTTATTCCCCCCACATATATAAATGAAATTCAACACAAAATAATATCCTCATTGAAGTCCTCAACGTTTCTGCATGTCTAGAATAAGAGACCACAGCAAACAGATGACAGATAAAAATACTGGAAACAGTGAAACTAGACCTTTCTATCAGAACTTGTTCTAGACGTAATTATATATATTTTAATTTGATATTTAACCTTCTTCTCAATAATCGTTGGATGAGTTTCTAAATGGCTGAAAACTTTCAATAGGAGAGGGAGGGGGTTAGAGAGAGACTAAAATTACAAATCATAATATTTTATTTGTTATTAGCATAAAGAAAAAATATATTAAACTANTATTTATTATTACATTGAAACACTAATTATTCAATTATTTATGTTTACTAATTATTTCAATATTATGTATTGTCCAATACAATGGTATAATAAGTCCATCCACTGTAAGTGCGACTTGTGCAATCGAAAAATTCAAACAATCAAAGAGATAACTTGAGTTATATATAAATTTCTAATGGAATAAATGTTGAGAATATATCACCATTAAATGGGGGCACAATAAGTTCCTTTCTTTCTGTGATTCTATTTGTAATAACCCGAAGGATTTCTGATGTGCTTCCATGCAACACTCAGCCCTAATTGGTAACCATTCCTTCTTGAATGGGATAAAATTTTGTGATCAGAATTATGTGCGCAATTCTGTGTTCCGCGGGTCGAGAATAAAATATGGCCTAATATTTTGCAGTATTTAAATGTTTTTCTGAGACAGTCTTGAATGGAATAATATTGCGGGCATATTGCGAACAATTAATTAATATAGTCTGATGTAAAAAATAATTTATAATAATGTATAATTATATAAATCGCACTTTTAAATTGACAACTAATTAAAAGATACACCTTTAGTTAATAAAACTACATGTTTAAATAAATAAAAATATTCTAATACCTGGCTACTGTAATAAAATATATTACAGTATATGAAAACTCTTCTTCAGCAGATGACTTCCTGATGGGTTCTAGCGATGGATATATATTCGAACTTAAAAGAGCTCTCCTCTGACCACAACCTAATTTTCCTAGCGTTATCCCTGATTCCTATTCATAAACAATTACCTCCCTCCCTCATTAATGGCCCAGTCACTGGGCCTTGTTTAGAACTCTCATAGAAGAGTCACTTGACCTCGGAATATCTCTGAAAACCTCTGACGATTTAAATGAAGCTGTACATTCCTTTACCACAAATGTTTAGCAATGTTTGTATATGGCTAATCTCAAACCAAAATTTACCAAACACTCTTCTGAGTCCCAAAAACCACTCCCAGATTCGCTTAAAAAGCTCATCATAGCGAAACGCCGCTCAAGAGTATTGTTCCAAAAATATAGACACTCCACAGATCGCAAAGACTTTATTTGTCTTTCCAGGCTCCTAGAGCAAAAATAAGGCGTTTTACGAAAAGAGGCTTTTAATGCCCATCTACCCTCTCAGCAGAAGACAAATCCCTTTTGATTGCTACTCGCAGAATCCTTAAGTGCCATGAAGCTTCCACTCCCAAGCGTCGAGGAGATGGTTCCTGGGGCTCTTCTGACAAAGCAAGGCCGAAATGTTTGACCAGCACCTCAAGCAAACATTTACTCCTCATACAGATCCCTTAGACCTGTCCAATGCCGCGGAGTCTAAGGAGTTCCTGGACATGCCATTACCTACGTCCTTGCCACTCAAGGCAGTAACACCTTCCGAGGTCCAGTATATAATCTCTCATCTGCCTAAGCGCAAATCACCCGATATGATTTAATCACCTGCCAAATTCTCCATAATCTTTTCAAGAAGGCAATTGTATTCCTTACCTATATCTATAATTGTATACTCCGAACCAACCACTTCCCTCTCCTCTGGAAATATTCTGTCATAATACTATTTCCCAAACCTGGAAAATCACTACGTAACCCCTCATCCTATCCCCTATAAGTCTCCATCCTACACTTTCAGAGGTTTTCGAAAAAATACTGTTAAAACGAATGATGCCTTCCAATGAACCCTTCAATATCCTCCAAAATCATCAGTTCGGCTTCCGAAGTAAGCATTCTACTGTCCATCAAGTGTTTCGCGTCGTAAGTTAAATATAATGAACACTAATTCGGCTTATTAAAAAGAAACTTTATTACAAATCGCTACACGGGCAAAATGCTGCTAGTCATCATCATCAGAGAGCGAAATACAATATTACAGAGTATAGCTGGGTTTGTATAGTAGAAAAGTGCAGATGTAAACAGTGAGCAGTATCCGTGGGAAAGCTGGATGTAACTCCTCCTACCCTAAGCTGAAGCCGTCCTCGGGGAAGCAAGAGGAAGTTCGGGGCAAGGAAGTACCTCAGGAGGCGAAGTCTCCGTTGCTGAAGAATTCTGCTTGAATATATAGCTGCAAAGTTTCTTACAATATTCTTTGTTTAAGTAGAAAATAAGAATAAATATAAAGATAATAATTACAAATAATATACAATAAATAACAATAATATGATCAACTTGCCAGTCTTGTACAATATCTAAAAATTCTACATTTATAACAACTTTTAGTGCAAGGGACTGAATAAAAAATCTAACTGTCCCAGCCAGGACTCGAACCTGGATCTCTTGCTATCCGGAAAAGCGCGTTTTCCACATACACCATCGAGAGAGCCAGATAAGTTATTGAATTAGTGTCGAGAGTCAAACCCCCGAGGCCGACGAATATATCGTCTTATGCTCGAAAGAGCTGAGATTGTCAAGCTGTTTAAATGACTCTCGTCATAAAATTTTACGCACGCCCGAAAAGCAGGGGATCCAGGTTCGAGTACTAGCTCGGACAGTTAGATTTTTTATTCTGTTACTTTGCACTAAAATTTGTTAAAATTTACGGAGGATTAAATACCACGAGAAAATAATATTTATATTTTACATTTACATTTGCTAAATGAATATCTTCAAAAGAAAAGTTAACCTTTAATTGAATATTAGGTAATTGTGATGGTAATCTTATTCCAAAGAATCTATTTATATCAAAACTTATTAAAAATAAAACTGTTTCCTTAGGATGAACAGTTAGTGTATGATTACCTTCTTCAATATCTAAATTCTTTATATTAAACACAAGATATTTATTAATTTTTTTTAAAACACTTTATTCAGAAATTACATCCTGCCCAGCGTGCATCTTGCAATCTGCTCCCAAAATGTATAATGAATATATAATTATTAATTAAGGGAATATATTTTTCAAAGGAAGCTGGGGTACTTATAAATAATGATGTACAAACATCTAATTCTTTATCATCTATCAGATTATTAATACACATATTCGATATTTTAGAAACATTTTTACAATAATAATTATTATTGATGAGTTTACATTCACCTGTTAGCAACTCGTTGTATCTTAATACCAAAGATGGTTAGACATGTGCTGTAACACATTTTTTATCTCTTAATACAGAATATGATGAAAGGAAAATAGTTTCATAGGAAGTAGAGGAAAGGGGGATCTGTACATAATATAATATATGATTTTTATGTAGGGAACAGTGTACCTTACCCAATTGCCATAGTACTTCAGGAAGAGTAGATATAAATGTTATCTGAGTATTCTCAATGATTTTAGCTACTACTTTTGAGAGAGACAAAATACAAGAATGAATTATTTTTAGTTTACAAAGTTCTAGACTTGTATCAATATCATTAATTTTATTATACAACAAGATGAGGTTTCAAAAAAAAAAAAAAAGATGCATTGGTTATGTAACTCATTTGTACTTGTAATACTAGCTATGTTTTGGAAGTAAGGATTTTTAGATATGCCGAAAGTAATTTCCATAGTTGTTAATTTAATGTTTGAACTTAATGTATTGTTGAAAGAAATGGTCGCTAATTTAATACATTACTCTATTGGCATGTCTTTGTGTTCTAACTGAACTGTTCTACGTTATATACTTTTAAGAAATTAAGTAAGCTAATGTTATTAAATTTTCTTCCGTTGTCCATTTGTATAATTTTTGGAATTGGGAATAGTTCAAAATATGAACTAAAATGTTCTTGTATTTCAACTTGTTTAGGGCTGGTTAAAGGACATATTATAAGTTTTTTAGAAAAACAGTCAATCAAAAACAAAAAATTACGATTATTACATCTATTTCTATTCTTTCGGAAGGACAGTCTGGAGTGGGTGAAAGTTTGTTGTGAATTTTGATAAGGTTTCTTTCGTATATAACTTGTAGGCCTATAGTGCACTTATTGATATAGTCTGTCACAACTTTTAACATACCAGGCCAATAATAATGTCGTCTTATTTGTTGGTACGATTCGTTAATGCCTCTGTGGTATGTCTTGCCTGTCTGATAGTTGGATATGACGTCTTGTTTATCTGTAGGAGTTTTAACATCTAGATTTAGTTGGCGGTATCATTTTAATTTTATAGTATAAAAATACTTGTTACAACATTTTTAAATGTTTCAAACATAGTATCATATTCACGTAGGCTTCCACAGTCATCAGATGTATGTAAAGTTTTTTCCTGGTTGGACCGTGTAAAGTTTTTGATGGTTGCCGAGCTTTCGCACATCCTGTGATGGCTTCTTCAGGGCTGAGTAAAGAATCCCAATAATCATTCTCTATTCAGCCCTGGGGGGGCCGTCGCAGGATGTGCGAAAGCTCGGCAACTATCAACAACTTGACACGGTCCAACCCGGAAAAAACTTTACATACATAATATCATATTCATTTTTTAATGAGGCAGTGCGTTTAGAATAAACCTCATATGCAGTATGTGGTTTTAAATATTGAATGCAAAAAGTTTTTATTCGACTTAGGTCAGAATTATCTTGGAAATAAAATGATATTAATAAATAGTTTTTTAACTAAAGGCTTAGATGTTCCTCGTTCTAAAATTAATTGATGTTGTTTGACATTTAGTACTTTATCTTCATCACAAATGACTACCTGGCTACTAGGACTTTCTTAGGAATGTACTGTTGCAATGCTTCTATCATCAGGAATTTCTTCTGACTCAGAGGTGTACTCTCAAATGAATTCATTCAGAACCTCTTGGGGGTTTATTTCGTCCTCGATAGCTCCTACAACATTTGTTTTTCTGCAACGTACCTAATTTCGAAATCAAAATCAGGTAATAGACATTTCTAACGTAATAATTTCGAATTTGGTTATTTTATGCTATGGTATTTAGCCATAGTAAAGGTTTGTGATCTGTTTTGATCTAAAATTTTGTCCCATAGAAGTATGGCCGAAATGTTTACGATGCTTAATAGTTCCTCCTCAATGGTACCTAATTTAATCCAGTGTTTGTTTAATGTACGAGAGGCGAAGGATATGGGTAAATCAACATTTTGAGAGAGCACTGCTCCTAGAGGGAAGTTAGATGCATCGGTTGTTAAGATAAATTCTTTAGAAAAATCTGAATGCTGGAGAATAGGATTATTTTGTAAGAGTTTCTTTAAGGTTTCGAACGCATTAACATATTCCTTATCTTTTATGTTTATTTTTGCATTCTTTTTTAAAGCTGATGATTTTGGCAATTTTTGCATAACTGTTCACCATTTCTCTGTAATAACCAGAAATTCTGAAATAAATTGTTTTATTTCTTTTTGATTTTTTGAAATTGGGAATTGCTTTATAGCTTCAATCTTTTGAGGGTTTGGCTATATGCCTTTTTCTGAAATTATATGACCTAGGAATAATAATTCTCTTTTACAAAATTCTGTTTTGTCTAACTGAATTTTTAAATTGTATTCTTTTAATTTTTCAAAAACACTTCGAAGGTGTTTGATGTATTCATCAAGGCTGTAAGAAAATATGATTATGTCATCCATGTAGACAAGTACATTATTCATTTTTGAAAATATAATATTCATTGCCCTTTGAAAGGTTGGTTGAGTCCAAACGGTAAACGAAAAAATTCGTAATGACCATTTTCAGTGCTGAAGGCAGTTTTGTGGATTGAATCGGGGTCCATTTCCAGCTGATGAAAGCCCCTTGACGTGGTCGATACTATTGAAATAAGTTGCTATTTTTCCAAGCAAGTCCTCTATATCAGGGAGAGGGTACTTTTCTTTAATTGTTTCTTCGTTTAATTTGCCGTAATCAATAACCATACGGACATTTTGCCTGCCAGAGACATCTACTTTTTTTGGAACAACCCAAATGGGCGAATTATATGGAGATTTACTGGGCCTAATTATCTTATTTTTTTAAATTTTATCTATTTCTAATTGAACTTCTTTTCAAAAACAACGGGGATATCTATAATTTTTAGTATAAACAGGGTTGTCATTCATGGTTATTATCTTATGTTTTAATAAATTAGAACTACTTAATTTCCTTTTTTATAATTTCGGGATATTGTTTCTTTTTCTTCAATATTCGTATGATTTGTACGAAATAGTTTCTCTAACGATTTCATCAAGTTCTAAGGGACAATTGGTCACCTGACTTGATGTTTAAATTGACTCAACTTCATCTATATCCATCGGTTGGGGACAAATGGTCATCAACTCATTAGAATAAGCGAAGGAACTTGCTATATTATTTTCTATTTTAACTAACCCTTCGTCAATAAAAGCTTTATTATATATATTTATTGGTTTCATCATTCCTGTTTCCTCTGATTTATTTTTCACTGGGACAGAGAGAATGTTTTATTATTCTTATAATTTACTACATTAATCCTTTTTATTATTAAATTCATCTTTATTTTCTATTTCAAATAGTAAACGTTTTATTCCATTATTATATTCTAGCTTACTTGTCTTAAAATTAATATTAGCATCTACTGATCTCATAGTTTCATGTCCTAACAAAATATCTTACCTTTTGGAGAATTTTAATATATACATCTTAATAGAATTCGTTTTAGGAAAAACTTCATTAGATGGAAGCAGTATTTATTCAGAACCTTCTGAATCACCATTAGGTGTTCCCACAAAAAATCTCTCTTCATAACGAGGGCATGAATTTGGAACAATTTCTAGATTAATATAATTTTTCAAAGATTGGCTGTATCAACGAGCCACTTACGATTTTCTGAATCTATAAAACATGTAAGACATTTTTCTAAAGTAGTTAGCTGTAAACATTTAGGTTTGGCGGGGCATGGAGACTGTGGCCTTATTCTAAAATTTTATTTGTCCGTTTAGATACTGATTATAATGTGTAATTATAATGTACTGTCCGTATGTGTACATTTCGGTTCTTCTTCTCGATTTTTATTTATTTGTGGGTCAACGTAAGTCATTTCATACGGAGAGCCAAAATGATTTCGAGAATTTCTCGAATGTTGAATCTTCATCGAAACAGTGTTTTGAGAATAAGGATTTTGGAAATTCTTGATTGTACATAAGGTTGTTGAAATTGTTCTTGCGGAAGAGTTCGTAGTTGAAAAGGTGGTTGCATAGTAGGCCGAATATTTTAATAGTGTGCAAAATTTCTGGTCGATTAAAATAATTAGACTAAGGTAAAAATTGTCGATTAGAGTTTGGATGTTGTTTATTTTATGTAAATAGCGTATGATTTGAAATTTTCATGTTTGTCGCGTTCTTTTTATTAATAATTTCAATATTGCTTTTGCATTTCAATTGTGTAAGTATTATGCTGCAATCGTTTTTCAATTTATTGCGAACATCATTTAAGTCCTGCATTTGTAGTACTTGTAAGTGTGCACCTAATGTTGGGTGAACACCAAGAATAAATGTTCTAACCAGTGTGGCGTCCAATTGTAAAATTATACTGTTTAAAAGTGATCCTTCTAAATCATCTAACTTATATCAAGTAATAACTGTAGTTCGTTTCTCGTCTAAGCGGTTCAAGATTTCTACCAGTTGTTCCCTTGGGACTGACCTCAGAGTTGCGAGCTCTGCGATAAGGTCGGCTATAGTGCGGTTGTCAGCAAATTTTGTTCTCAGGGCTTCCACGAGTTCATTCACGTTGTTGCAATTATTGTTATAACGGCTTCTGCCGAACCTTCCGAATGAATCATAGCAGCCTTAAAAATTAACCAGTGGTTAAATTGATGTTCTGTAATATCGGGAGTGCAATAATTTTGTAATAACTCCTCACAAGTTGCTATGAATTGGGGAAGTTTATAGCTGATTCCATCATATTTTGGAATAAACTTGAGGATATCATGGAGGATGGCTTTAGATATCTTAGTTTGGGTGGTCATGATAAAGGATTCAAGATTAAGAGATGGAGGCTTACAAAATATTTTGATATTAGATATACAGAGTGTACTCACAGGAAAATGATCTCGTGGTTCCTCCAGGTCTTCACAAGTTGACGATAAGCTTGATGATGATGTTGAAGTTCTCTTCTGCCTGTAGTCGACAGTTGAAGCTAGTTTTTCAAAAAGTCTGAAATATTAGTGTTCCTAATCGGGAAATTGATCACGATAATTTAACAAATTTATAAGTTCCTCCAAGTTTAAAGGATAAAAATCCATTAAAAAAAAGTTCCTCGGTATGCGAGATAAGTTTGCACATAATGGGCGTACATGAAGAACTTCTGCGGGTCCCTGTTCGGAAGCGCCAGATAAATATAATGGACACTAATTCGGCTTTTTATAAAGTAACTTTATTACAAATCGCTACACGGGCAAAATGACTAGAAGAGCATCAGAGAGCGAAATACAATGTTACAGAATATAGCTGGGTTTATTTAGTAGAAAATTGCAGATGTAAACAGTCAGCTGTATCCGTGAGAAAGATCTCTTCCCTTGAGCGCAAAGAGTACAGCCAAAAAGCATTTTTGGATGTTTCCCAAGCATTTTATAGAGTCTGGCACAGTGGTCTTCTGTTTAAACTGAAATCCATACTTCCTAGTAACACTTACCTTATCCTTAAGTCTACTTATCAAACCGTTTCTTTGGAGTTCGGCAAGAATTAGATTACTCCGATTTCTACCAAGTGGAAGCGGGAGTTCCTCAAGGTAGTGTGCTTGGACCTATCCTATTTATCCCGTACACTGCTGACAACCCTACCCATCCAAGTATCCTCTTAGCTCTATTTGCGGACGACAAAGCTATCCTATCCCTCCATTCCGATCCTAAAACTGCTTCTAAAAGAAAAGATCACCTCGAATAAATTAAACAATGGTGTGGGAAATGGAGAATAATAATCAATTAAGCAAAATGCATTGTGAAATTTAACCCTATCTTTTAATCCGTTCGTTAACTTGGGTTCCATTTTGACTCACGCCTTACATGGGGCAAACATACTAAAATTAAAAGACAAGAACTCAATCGGCGATATGGACTTTTATACAGACTTATGAGTAAGAACTCAAATCTTACGATAGAAAACAAACTGACGCTCTACAAAACCTTATTACGACCAATCTGGAAACACGGAGTAGAAATCTGGGGTGTTGCCAAGCCTTCCAACATCCAACAAATCTATTCCTTTTAATCAAAAACCCTCAGAATAATCAAATAGGGAGCTATTACGTATCCCTTCAATTCCTCTCTTCATCACGATCTTAATACCTCTTTTGTTCAATGCCATGCCATCCTAATCCACTAGCACAGACCATGTCTTCCAACTCCAACCCCTACAACAATCACCGTCAACTCAAACAATGATGCCCCCGTGACCTCCTGGGGACATAGTCTGTAAATAATTTGAGGGTGGTGTCATTGGTCACCTTCTCTCCTCATGTAATTGACATTGAATGTCATTTTGCTTATTATTCTAATCAAATTACAAAATGTTTTTATTTAACAGAATGTAGTAAATAAATAAAAGTTTAAAAAAAATCATTCTTTTTATTTAATGTTTTTCCTACTTGATGCTATATAGAAGAAGGAATTCAATATACCTGAAACATTTAAAGAATCACTTTCTTATTGGCCAGATTTTCTCTTCCTTTCTAAAACCATACATACATATATATTTATATATAATCCATACTCACACACACACATCATACCCCATGATAAATATATGTTTGCATGTAGGGATGTGTTCGACACTCATTTTATGTAAATTCTTAGATGATTTTAGTTGGGGTTCGGTCAAGGTAGATCTAAAAAACACAAATTTACAAAAATGTATTTTTTATTAAAGGATTTTCTGCCAATATATTTATTATATGTAAATATATTGCTTCGCGTAATGAAGATCCTCATTACTTTTATTGACCACTTATTATTATGAACTGTACAAGACAAGTAAATATATTTTATAAACCTAATAATGTTTATAAAATATATTTAAAACAGGAGAACTAAATGTAAATGATGCAGCAAAGAAACTTTTGTGTATTCGCAGAATCTTGTGATTAATATTTTGAGATTTTAAAACTTAAATAAATACTAAAAATAAATAATTTAATTTGGTTCAGCAGGAGTGAGGTTACATCTCTGGTCCAAAAGTAAATTATTTTGCGGTTTAACAGATGCTGAATCATTAAATGATAGAATTTAAATTTCGTTATACATAAATTTTTCAATACCTTCTTGTTAAGTGCGTCATTAGCGTGTAGTTAACAAGACTAAGGAGGTCCAAAAACAAAATAATAAATAAATTATAAATATAAAATTCATCTTCACCGGCATTTTGTATTTCTTTGCACTAGTACATTATTTTGGATCTCGTTTTATTCTGAAGGCAATCGAAGGAAATAGAAAACTTAATATTAATAAATAAATCATTTTCTAAAATTTCTCACGTAGGAATAATCCTTTAAACAACACCTGATAAAATAGTGGAAAAAGAAGAAAACCGAGGCACACATTTGGATGAGAAACTTATACATGGCAGAACAGAAGTGACTAATACAAAGAAGACTTGCGCAAATCACATTTAGGGATAGGACATGGTGTTGTGTGTTCGCAGCTGGTCAGCGTTCTCTGCACATTAGCCATTGAAGAAGTCTGCTAAGGACATCTATCTGGGACGTCAACTGACAAGCCCGCCGTGCCAGACCACCGCCTCCCTAATCGTCCACAAAAACCTCTTTAATCTGATTATTAATTCAGGGGCTGGTGATCTCGGTGGCACTGATAAGGAACTCCACGCCTTGTGTGGTCCCTCACCTCCCTCCTCCATACAGTGTGTTTCCACTTTCGCATTCCTCGAGACTATCTCGTCCCGGCCTATGACAAAGATGGCCGTCGTAAATAACTATTGTTGTCTAGAATTTCCCAGTGAAATATTCTCAAGTTCATTACACACATATATTAGTGTCTCATGCACTTGCTTAAAATAGCAATAATACGGGGATATCAAATTTATATCCCATAATACATTTTTTTTTTGTAACCGACTACAGTGGGCCATCCTATTATCATCACTCTGTGTACAATGCTATACTCAGGGATTCTCAACTGCTAAGCCGCCGTCCATATAAAATTTAAAAACATTGTTCGATTGCCGAATAGCCGTAATGTGAATATCTGGATTGCTTGGACTGAGGAGGAACCAAGAGATAAAGATCCTTGAGGAAAAGCGACGCAGTAACGAGTATTCCAGTATTTGGGAGTGAGATCTACAAGAGCGAGAAACAGTACCTAGAGTGGACAAGGACCCAGCTGGGTCGTTTGGTGGCATTAGGATTTTCTGACCAGATTCTGTGTTTGGCAGAGAAATGTATTCAAAGGAATTAGGTGGTCTGAGGGTACCTTAAAGCGTAATTTCTCAGAATTTGATAAAACACAACCTTACAGAATAACATTTACACCTATTGTGTTCTATACAAAACGTTTCTGTAACTTAAATAATAACGACGACATTACAATTATAAACTTTTGTCTTCTTCTAAACGTAGAATCAGGAGATGAGGAATGACCTCTAAACCCTCAGCTGGCTGATAAGGTTTTGCATACATTTCTCTCTACAATCTTCGTATTAACTCAAATAACAACAATCGTTTTCAATTTTAGTCTCCCAAGCTATAACCGATTCCACCCTTCAGGTATCTCCGACTAATATTGAAGGAGCCATTTCGGGCCCCGGCCGTGACTGGAGGCAGACAGAAGGCAGTCTTAAAGACAAAGTAAACTACTAGTAGAACAGCAATGCCAGTATACAGCTCGTCACTTCTACATAGGGTGTGTAGTTACTGTCTGGTCGCCGTGGGTGCAGCGTCTGGTGTCCTCTCACACAGTAGAGGTCACCACTAGTAGAGCAGCAATGCCAGTATACAGCTCGTCACTTCTACATAGGGTGTGGAGTTTCTGTCTTGTCGCTGTGGGTGCAGGGTCTGGTGCCCTCTCACACAGTAGAGGTCACCACTAGTAGAACAGCAATGCCAGTACACAGTTGTGAGTGCAGGGTCTGGTGTCTCATCCGCTCTGAGCTAAGTCTCTGCTAGGTGGACCACAATACATAAATAACTATAAATTCCTCCTTCTCTAATTATGAAGGCTCGACTGTAGATCTCCGCGAGACAGGCGAGTGGGGGATTGGGTCAGTTAATTGACAACTATTATTTAATCTGTGAGTTGGCGGGCAGGATCAAAGGTTCTCCTCGTTAGGGGAGATGTACGAGGCGAGATAGCCGGCTACTGTAGCTCCTCGTCTCGCTGGCTCTCCGCCAGATGGCCCTTGCTCTCATACTCCACTTTAGATTATCACTGAAACATAAGAAATAAATCACCTTCAATGTGCAAAACATATCTCTGGCTTGTCCTTCAACTTTCGCACAGTCTGTCGCAAAAAGGAGTTTTAAATTAATTTCACACATCGTTAATGAACTTCATAGAACGCTAGATAGTACGGGAAATGACATTTTCTTATCTCTTTTTCAATGCAATATTTATTAGAAAAATGCTCCCTTCATTTGAGGCACCCCAAAAAAGAAAAAACGTTCCATTTCAGGTTCAATTCATTGCAGTCAATCACATAATAAAAAGTCCTAGTGCGAGAGGACTATTAAACTATTATCTGAGTAGATTTCCCATCTTGTATTTAAGATGGATATAAATTACTGTAATTGAAGAAATTAGATTTACAAACCTAAGTAAACAATGAGTGTAAATATTTAAAAAATCAGAGATCGTAATTTTTTAAATACTAAACCCAACACTCGAAATTGTACTGATAAATATATTTTTCAAGATGCGTTTCTATAAAAAGTGTCATTCAAAATGTTTTAAGTATTAATGAATGTTCTAAAATCTCATTTTACTTTACTTTTTTTTCTTTCTTTTTTTTAAAACATTTTTCATTTTAATGCTACGAAAGTTGAGTCTTCTCATTATTTCGTATGAAACAGTTAAATGGATTAACAGAATTCGATTTCGCTTGAACGAAACATTTAAACAGCTAAATTAGTTGTTTTTTTTTTGTTGTTTTTTTTTGTTTTATTTAAAAGGCATATCAACCGTATAGGTCATGGATGCCTCAAATATAATAGATAATAATTCCCTAGAGGTATGTAAATCGTTAAAGTAGCCGCCGCAAGGAGACGAGTCCGGCGCGACGGACGGGTACCCGCCCCACGCCAGCCGGACCCCGATCAGCCGACAGGCGGCACGCAGCTGTCCCAGGACCATCCTACATGCATGGATCAACATTATTGCTCTATGGCTACAGCCCTTGAGGGAGGATCTGCTCGTGTGTGCCTGCCGACCAGACCCTCAGAGCTGGGCAGGGAACATAGTCCTCATGGTCCCAGTAACAGCCACCCACCACCCACCAGACAGACCGACGATGTCCGGCCCGCGCGGAGCGAACCCCATCCACCCCACCAGGGCCCATCTAGCCCCTCGGCCGCTTTCAATGAGTTTCGTTTATGATTTACTCTCTAGAAGGCAAAGAAATAAGTTATTTTCAATTTTACATAAATTTTGGGATTCTAAAAATTTAATTTAATAAATAGTATGTAAAAGATAATGTATTGATATAAGCATTTATTCACTCGAATTTGTTTTAGATCTGTATATAATAAGAATATATTAGTTTGTTAACATTTATTGAAAATTATTTAAATGTCATTAAGATGAAATGAAGTAAATAATAAATGTACACCCACACACACATAAACACACACACACACACACATACACACACACACACATACATTTTATATTGATCGTTTTAATTTCGTTTTTTCTAAGAATTTTATTATTTCATTAATATGTTTAGTGTTATTACCCAGCAGTTCCCTTAAATCCGTAGGTAAATTGAGCTGAACTCTCTCACCAATGTATGCCCTGCATTCGGTGAAGATGTGTTTTACTGTTAGACTCACCCCACATGAATTACACGTCACCGGTGGTTCCCTAGCCATCAAATGTCCGTGAGTCAAACGACAATGTCCAATCCGCAGTCTCGTCAAAATGACTTCCTCCCGTCTAGAATTCCGACTACTGCTACTCCATTTTCCTACGTACTCCTTTATCTCACGGAGCTTTTCACCCAGTCGCATATTGCTCCAGTCATCTTGCCATTTATTTTGTACAGCTACTTTGACTGCAGAAATTAAGTCATTCACTGGTGAAAAAGAATATTTTTGCCCGCGTTCAATTGCTGCTTTCGCAGCAATGTCTACCTTCGTGTTTTCGGGTATTCCTATGTGACCAGGGATCCAAAAAATTATAGTTCTGACTTCATTTTTTTTAAAATCAGTTACTCTATTCAAAATATCAATAACCATATCGTTATTTGAGTAAATGTTTTTAATGGCCATGATTGATGAAAGGGAGTCTGTACAAAGGACAATGCAATTTTTAGTTGGGATGGTTACATTAAGTGCCATTTTTATTGCCAGGAGCTCTGCAGTGAAGTTGGAACAAATGGCAGGAAGAGAGAACTGATAGGTATGTCTGTCATTTAAGAAAGCTGATCCAACCCCGCATATATTTTTAGACCCATCAGTAAATATGAAGTCACATGGAGGGAATTTTGATTTAATTTGTAGGTATTTAGTTAGGTATATCTGAGGAATTGTGTGCTTCTTAAGGTGGTTAGCCAAACTAATATTTAAATAAGGTAAGCTTAATAGCCACGGCGGAGTACTTGATTGGGTTTCGGGTAATATTCTTGATCCATTTAAATTTATATTATTCAGAAATAAAATAGCTCTAGCGGGGAATGGTATTTTCGATAAACCAGTATTGTTGCCATAATATCGTTCCCAATTCATATTTGAAAAAGTTTCATTTAAGGGGTGATTTGTGCGGGATTTTATTTTAGGAAGTATGTTAATGTGAGTTGTGCTCTGCGATATTTCAACGGGAGTTCTCCAGCTTCGACAAGAATGCTAGGAGCAGGACTGGACCTAAAGGCACCAGTAGCAAGCCTTATCCCAGCATGGTGGACAGGACCTAACATTTCCAGGGTTCTTCTACTTGCAGAGTCGTATATCACACATCCGTAGTCTAATTTGGATCTAATGAAGCTTTTATATAGCATCAACATAGTGTTCCTATCCGCACCCCAACTAGTGTTACTCAGCACCCTCAGAACGTTAAGGCATCTTTTGCATTCAGCTTTTATTTGCTTTATATAGGAGCTCCAGCTTAATGTTTGGTCAAATATGACACCAAGATAGTTTATAGTCTCGGAAATTTCAAGGGATTTATTTTCAATTTGTATTTGGGGAATATTATGGCATTTTCTCCGGCAAAAAAGGATGCCTTTGCTTTTACTGACTGATGTGAAACCATGAGATTTAAACCAGGAATTAAGTTTATTAAGACTTTCTTGCATCAGTTCTTGCATGTCATTAACGTTTTTTTCTTCACAAAAAAGTAACACGTCATCAGCGTATAACATAACTTTAACAGGGGCTCGGACCATTTTTGCACACTCATTTAGACAAATACAGAATAATTTAGCACTTGTTACGCCACCCTGTATGACCCCATTCTCTTGTATAACTTTATCTGATAATGTTGTGCCAATTCTTACCTGAAACTCTCTATTTTTGAATAAATTTTGAAAAAATTTGAGGGTGTATCCATCTATTCCATTTTGTTTTAGGGAGTCCAAAATGTGTCTCCTCCAGGCGCGATCAAATGCACTTTCGATATCGAGTACAATAGCTAAAACCTTCCTATTGTTCCTAAACGCTTCAATAATATGAGTTTCAAGGAAGACAAGATTGTCACGAGTGCTCCTCTCCTTTCTAAATCCACTTTGCCATTCATACAGGCAGTTATGTTTTTCTATATAACATTCTATTGCATATCAATTTTTCTAATAATTTGCATAAAGAGCTGGTAAGTGATATCGGCCTGTAACTAGTAACTGACTCCTTAGGTTTATCTTTTTTACAAATCGGAATAACTATTGAATTTCTCCAGATTTCCGGGAATTCACCCTTAGTGAATATTCTATTAAAAATTTCAAGTATAATTTTTTTATTTTCAGGAGTTAAGTTTTTAATCATACTAACAGTAATATTATCAGGGCCTGGTGTTGTGTCTTTTCTTGAGTGTAAGGCGTTAATAAATTCTTCGGAGCTGAACGGTGCGTTAAGGGAGTGTAATTGGTTTGTATTAATGCTGATGTTCTGTTTTTCTTAAGTGTTTTTAATTTGTGAGAATAAATTATCATATTTATTTGAAGATGAATTTTGTTTAAAATAAATTCCAAAAATGTCAGCAATTTTTTTGGAGTCTGTTACTATTTCATTATTTTCTTTAATATGAGTTATTTTTTTGTTATTTTTATACCCTAAAATTCTGCGCACGCCATTCCAAACATCGGTAGGGTTTGAGTTGTGGTTAAGTGTTGAAACAAAATTTTGCCAAGATAATTTTTTTGCTTTCTTAATTACAAATCTGGCATGTTTTCGGGCTTTTAAATATTCCGCAATGCTATGGCTACTAAAACTTCTTTTGCATTTACGAAGTGCTTTTTTCCTTTCCTTACAGGCTTCTTTGCATTCTTCATTCCACCACGGGTTATTATATTTGTAGGAATTATTTTTAGTTAGTGGAATTGCTTCTTTGGCTGCGGAGATAATTTTGTTATTCACACAACTTATTACCTTGTTGTATTATTAGTTGTTTGTATTGGCTTCTCCTGTGTAGAACTTGAGAAAAAATAGAGAAGTTTCGACAAATGTAGCGTTTATATGGTTCATACACGACACTGGGTCTGGCTGGAGTCTTGTGGCCGAACTGTTGGCTCTGACACGTAGTGTTCCAGTAAGCTGTATTCGTGTTTTACAAGAAACTAAATGAAAATAAACTTCACATTTCTGGCAGATAAATGCAACAAACTGTAGCGTACTTTACGACTGCATGCCCTTCGACTGACGTGAGAGATATGTCAGTAACGTTTGGCAACAATTCTTGTCCGAAATCGTGCTGGACAAGCATTTCACGTATTAATTTCATGTAGTTTGATTTTGCCAAATTTTTTAAATATTTTTTGATAAAATACAATGAGAAATGCGAAGGAAGAAATGCAGTGTAGGGTCAAAGAAAGTAAGAGAAAGAAAGTCATTAGCTTAATGGTAGTTCGTAAATGTGGTTATAGAAGGGTGAGGAATCCCATGGTTTTTTTCCCTCCAGCTTTTGTATGGAGACGAACCCCTTGAATCATAAATGTGGGATGTACTCTCGTCGCATTTTTTATTTTGTCACCCTGGAGATATAATTATTACTCGCTGTAGGCAGGGTTGCCATAAAGCTCGCATAGGAGGTAATTAACCAGTCGACGATCACCGAGGGTGGTCCTTCTACTTTATCACCCACATAATACTATAAGCTGAATAATAATTAATTTATTCACTAATTTATCTCTCTCCAGTACCATCTTCTCAAGAACGTCTTCCAGCAAAAGAATGGCAACACTGTCATTTAATACTCAATCCAATGGGTGCTTGGAAGAGGGTGGTACGGTACAGCTAGTGAGAATATAATAAAAAGATAAAATGTAACGGGTTCTTCCATAGACATTTTAAGCTCAGAAAATGATGTCTCCTCTGAAACAACCAAAGCAATGTTGGTGTAAATATGGCTTCCCCGACAGGGCTTTCCTTAAATCCGGTCTCTATTCTTGAGCTTAAACATTTTTCTGGGAGGGTTTGTTGCATTTCATTGCTACGACTCGACACTCTACAGGGTCAGATTAATATGAGAAATTTGTATCTCTACACTGCCGTCCACAGGCAAGTAAAGCGATTTCTCGACAAAGAATTGTATGAAATCTTCTGAACGTAAATTAGTGAAGAATTACTGAAGTATAATGACGAATCTTCAGAGGATGAACTGATAAAACCATACATTCTAAGTCCTTTCAGCTGTAAATAATAATGATTTGTTCTAATCTTTTCGATATTAAAAACACAATGGGAAGGGAAGCTCTAACATTTAATATTCTTTATTTCATTCGCTATTAATCAGTTTGATAAAAGCGATTATATAAATTTCGGCAATTTCAGTTTCAGTAGCGGAATCTTGCAAAAAATATTTAGATGACTCTTAGTTTGTCACCCCTTGACCATATAATGCTATTTTAACATTGATTAAAATTACATTATTAATTATATTATCAGTAACAAAGGTTTATTATTAAATAAAAACAAATTGGTGAACTAATAGGGTTTTAACAGAATAAACAGAATAAAAATCCCAGCAAGGACAGTTAGATTTTTTATTTCGTTCCCTTGCACTGACAATTGTAAAAATTTACGTGGGATTAAATACCACAAGAAAATAATATTTATAATAGGTTTTTATTTTGCTAAGGGTCGGCCATGGTTGCTACTAGGTACTATTGGGAAAATTGACTTGAGAGTTAGGAAAGGAGGGGCGAAGAGAAGTGGTTGGGGAAAAGGCGGTATTTTAGGAAGGATGGCGGTAACGATGAAAGGAAAGCGAGATAAAGGCGGTGTCTTTGAAGGGATAAGCCCCTACTTTGGGGTGACATGAAGACTTGAAGGAATCTCTAGGGTTTGAGCAAGGCATCGTATATTGTTATGGTGATTTGTGTTTGAATGTATTGAAGATGTCAGTGTACGGAGAGGAAACATAGTCTTTGTCTGTTTTATCATTGATGGGGTTTTTCCTAAGTGTGTGCATATGGATTCTGATTATTTTACTTACATATGTATGCTTTTTGAGTATAGTGCAATTTTTAGTGCAAGGGAACAGAATAAAAAATCCGAGCATAAGACGATATATATTCGTCTGCCTCGGAGGTTAGACTCTCGTCACTAGTGCGTGGAGTTTAATAACTTATCAGACTGGTCCCGGTAGCATAATTGGTAAATGCACCAGCCCGGATTGAAGGAGATCCAGGTTCGAGTCCTGGCTGGGACAGTTAAATTTTTTATTCTGTTCCCTTGCAAAATTGTTAAAATTTACGTGGGATTAAATACCACAAAAAATAATATTTATGTTTTTTGAGGTTGGGTTTGGTCGCAAGGAGTTTGACTTTTTTGGATGTCAAAGATGTGTCTGTCAGTAATGGAATGTTTTGAGAGAGCAGTGATGATTTTGTTGTTTTTTAGTCATGTTTATGGTATTTTAATAGGTTAAAAAGACCACAAAATTGCCACTGCTCTCATTAATAAATAGTTCATTGTGAAATTAACCTTTTCAACTAAACCTGATCCATTTTAGTATGACCAAGTGTCAGAGTTTAGAACCCCCCCCCCCCCCAAACAACAAGAATAACAAGAATATTTAACTGACTAAAATAATATTCTGAAGTTTTTTATTTTATGGATCTATTAAAGGTAATAGTTCGTTTTATTCGAATAATATTACGGACCTTAGAAGACATTAATGAAATAAAGGGTTTTCATAAACCCTTTGCAATTTTATTTCTAAAGCTGCCTATATTTAAAGTTTAATTGCGGTAAATATAATTACTTCTAAATTAATTGAGCATTTAATCGAATTTTCGTTGCCGAGTAATCCCCACTTCACCCAGTCTGGTTTTATTTCTTCCATTCTTTTTAAATTTAAAAATTTTCTTTGGGCAAAAACTATTAAAAAAATTTTGCTTGCAAATATATGTATATTTATATGTGTGCAATCGAATGGTTAAGAGTAAGTATAAACATAGACATCAATAAACGTTAATACTTCAATTAATGCAACAATAACATCATTATCGTTCTTACCTGTATGATATTAGACAATAATATAACAAGAGAGAATAATTAAGGACAATTTTGGAACTCCACAAATGGACATTAATTTATTAAACACGTGTGTTTGAGATGGGGGTTCTCGCTGAATTCTAAAGAATGTCGAGAAATTCCTTCCAACACGACCGAATAATGGACAGTGGCCGACTGTAGACTATCACTCTTCAGAAATGGTAGGAGGGAGGCCAAAGCATGGCCATCCAATAGAAAGAAGAGCAAAAGCGATCTGGAATTAGTTGTGACAGGTCAGCTTTTCGTGAGACCTCTTGAGGGAGGTGCCTCTGAGGGAGGGTAGGAGGGTCGCCAAAGCATGGCCATCCGGGAGAAAGAAGAGCAAAAGTGATCTGGAATTAGTTGTGGCAGGTCAGCTTTTCGTCAGACCTCTTGAGGGAGGGTAGGAGTGTCGCCAAAGCATGGCAATCCGATAGAAAGAAGAGCAAAAGTGATCTGGAATTAGTTGTGACAGGTCAGATTTTCGTAAGAGCTCTTGAGGGAGGTGTCTCTGAGGGATGTAAACATGCAAAGGTGTTCTCCACCTGACGGGTCATATGACCTTTCCACCTGACCTGTCCAGATATTGTGCTGCTTTCTGCAAGTAGGATCAGCTATTATTATTCTCCTCGTCAAGGGTTAGAAGAATTCAGAACTTGGGTCCTTTCTGTTCATCTCCATGTAATGTCGCTATAATGTGGAATTCCTATAATTGGTTTTTTTAAAGAAATATTTAGTCAGATCTAAATAACAACTAAACTAAAGTCTGTCACTAAGGAATTGCTTAAACTAAGCGAATTCACGATATTAATTTATTTGTCGAGACAATTTACATATATAAACACGTCTGTCCATAAATTCTTGCACATATATACATTTTTGCTTACAGACATACATGCATGTACATATACTCATACGTGGACTAACATATCCGTGTAAAAAGAAAGTGGCCACTACTTTCAGGTATTTAAATAAAACACATTATATATAGTACATTTTATATATTTCAGTATAGGATAGGCCATTTCGATTATCTCTTGTGGTCAGGTTTTTGTCATTATTTTCTAAAAAGGATAATTATGAGTTGTGTTGTTCAAGCTAGTTGCCTGATTTGGTTAAACCTGCGACAACTGAACTCTCAATGGAAAAATCTGCAAAATACAGACGAAGAAGACAATGGAACAGAAGCTCTTGAAGACCGCAGGAAAGAGATGTTGCGTCATATTGCGCATTCTCAAGAGGTTGAGGGAGGCTCGTCGTGGCTTGGGGGAACCGGAAGTGACAACCTCCGACATTGGCTCACTGTTCTTGAAAGATCGTTATGTCCAAAGAGAGTAAGGATGCGGCTGAGATAGTAAGAAGGTAAGTCGCTGTAAGCGATTCGCCAAGGAGCTGTTTTCCTGCCTTTAAATCTATTTAAAATGGTATTAAATAATAGAAATGTATTACCTAAGAATGCATAAAATTCTATCTTAAGACTAATAATTGCGAATATATTAGAGATTTATTAATAAAATAATTTTTAAATTGTTAATAATGTTAAAATGTTTAACCTAAACACACTGGAGTCACAATAGAGTGATTTTACCTTCGTAATTGTATTTTAAATATGATGAAGATCTATAAGCTAATGAAAAATAATAAGCATTCACAAATGGAGAGTTTTTTGACCGTAGAGATTATTAGTAGACAATATGGGTCATGAATATCTTAGTGATCCTGACGAAGAATGGGTATATCTAGGGTATATCAAAGGTTGGGTATATGAGTCATGAGCATTTGATCTAGTTGAGACGACGTTGCAGATGGCTTGCAATGTCTACCGAAACGTTGGCAGTTAATTAAAAATATACTCTTTTTTTTTAAATTGCATTTTTGGATTTACAATGACCGAACCCCAACAAATCAACATCTACTGTACATATTCTTTAATGTGGCATTTGTCCAGACGATGATGAACCTACCTTTAGGCTTTGAAAGCATACAAATTTATGAGTAGAAGTGGTAAGGAATTCACCTCAATAAAAAATTTAAAAATCAACTATTCTACGACCAAACAGAGGCATATTCTGTAGAATTAAAGGAATCAAACAAAATACATTTTCTGTGAATCTGCCGAATCAGGTTTACTTGAAACCCGACTTATTAATTAAGCAATTATATATTCATCAGTGGTTATAGTCTTTATTTAATAGACATTTAATTCGTTAATAATAATTATTATTCAATATTTTTTCTATTTTCCACCGAAATAGCAGAAACTTGAACACTTATTTAGAAACTTATTTTTGGTTGTAATTCCTAGATAAAAATCTCTATAATATTATTTTTAGATCTTTGACATAATTATTTTGAAGCAATTTGTTTTTTGTTTATTTCTTTGTAAGAATGTTTAAGTATTGTTGATCGCTGATAGCTATGACCTGATGAGTACTATTTGTAAGGTGATTGTAGAGGGATAACCCCTGCGCGTTTGAATTCGCCAGGTCAGCCAGAACCAGTAGCTACTGTCTATCAGCAGTGTGGTAGAGGGCGCTGGTAGTCCAGGAATCTGCCGACAGAGAGCAGCAGGAGCTGGCTCACTAGTAGTCTCTCCGATCTCTCTCGAGCTCAGTCGATGTTGGCCGATCCTCTCTCACGCTGTCGTCGTTCTGTAGCTTGCCAGTTACTGTATCAGACTTCATCACCATAACTTTTTCTTTTGCATTAATTTATTCTAATATATTTTTGAGATTGCATATTACTATTAAATAATTTCATAATTTTTTTAATTTTTAATTTCTGCAATTTTAATTGGTCCACATCCCTTGTTCAAACACCTTCTTTGTTTTAAAATGTTTATTTAGTGTAAGAAATTATTTGCAGACTAATCGCATTTGTTTGTTTGTATCTGTGACTGTCATTTATAATACGAGGTATTGTAAGGGGCATATCTGGATCATAATTGACATTATTCTCGAAATACATGTAATCATATGTGTATAAATGTTTGCGCTATTGAACAATACAAGTAATTATGTGTATACTGCATGCGCTTGTGGGCACATGATAATGAATCTTTCAACTTCAGAATGGGCTAATATGTCTTGAAAACAGAAATATACAGTAAAGGTAATGTAATAAGCAAAGTAGGACAACGAAAAATGATGATAAAGGTAAAATTTATGTTGCAGGGGTTTGTTGGAAATAGAACAAGGTAGGGAAAAGTTGCTCAAATATCCAATTTCATTATTAAATATCTTTCTTATTGTAAGCCCTCTCCAATACAATTTTTAAAATTTACAGGATGACATTTTAAATATATCAAGCTACTTATTCTAATTTCTTCATATGCCAAACAATAATGGAAATAACTATAACTTATTTTAATTCTTATTCAATTCTTCTTATTTAAGATTTATTTTGTTGTTGTTAACAAAAACAAAATCAAATTTTAATACATTTTAATGAATTGCATACTTTATTTTAAATACACATTTTCATTAATATAATTACTGAACCTGCTTGTTTTATCCAAGGGAAAGACATATGTAGTTGTGTATGTGATAGTTTCAACGGGTTATTCTATTCTGACCATTTTGCCATTGAAATAGCTTTTAAAATAGTTAACAAAGAAGACAAAATAAACCCCACAATTATGAAAAGATAAAAACTTTAAATTGTTCAAAAATCGTTATAAAAAGAAAATTTGATAGAATTAGAAGATAATAAACTGCAATGCAATGAACAATTAAAAAAGCATATTGTAAAAGAAATATTGAACAGTTTAACTAAAAAATAAAAGTTGTGTATAAATAATCAACTAATAAAAACTTGCAGAAACCTGGAACTGTTGCAAGGCACAACAAGGACCAAAAAATGAAATGAATAAAAACTCTAAAGCTACTGAATAGCTAAAGAAAAACTATCAATAAAATAAAAATAAAACACTATTAAAGCGGAAATAAAATTGACAAGTATCATGAAGTATAAGATTGATAAATGACAAGTGTGTTTTCACTGACTTATCAAAAGCTATTGACTTGGCAGATCGCGATACTCTTATTATTAATGCATCTAATTATGGTATAAGAGGAAATATCACATTTTATAGAATCTCATTTTTTTAAAAACCCGACGTTTTGGTGGTTACCAACGCCTCCATCAAAGAATCTAGCTGAATAGGGATAAGAATTAGGTCCTCTGTGATTTCTCTTGTATATCAATGACCTTTTATCATTTTATATCCGAACAATAATTTTTTTCTTTATGCATAATATAAGTGATTTAATGAAAAGAAACGAATGAAGAGGTAACTATTAATAGTATTTGCAGCTTTTAATAAATTTATTGTACGCAGCAATTTATGATTAAAAACTGCCAAAATAAATTAAATGGATACTCAAAAAATAATTGAATAGAATTTTCATAGCCAGAAATCTGAAAATACTGTAGATTTTGGATATGTCATGTAATACTCGTAATTTATATATTATATATCATTATGTTTAATACGTAATTATATCATCAATAGTATAAAGCCAACATACGTAATACCGATAATCACAACATAATCCTTATAATATAACATTTAAGGGGTATTGTTAGAGCCAATTTCTAATAATATCTCTTATAGGACAAATTAATCACACCTACATCACAATATACTGTTATGGGCTACGGGTCAAGTACAGAAGTAAAATGAAGTTAATTTATTTGAATAAATAATTATATTACTAACAACAAATAACACTTAAGTCCATTGCCCTCATTAACTAAAAAATAAATAAATGAGATGAACAATAACTTAGAGCTAATTAACAAATAAATACAAATAAACTTGAAGTTCTTATTTACAAAGAGATCACAGAACAGCTTATCTGCACTCACTAGTTACTACCATTAGCTTCAGACGCGCGCTCTTACACTGACTAGAAGTCTGTAGGGTTTTTATTATATGTATGGAAGGGTCCAGGCCTAGATGAATCCAGAAACTATTCGCTTAGATTATACGATTTCCTCTTGTGAGTGTAGTGATAGTGGCGGCCATCTTTCCCCGTCCCTTCCGCACATTACCCATTTCCTTAAAACTGTCCCAGACGGAAGGAGAGCACATCCATGCCATGTAGCTTACCAAAGGTTGAAGACTACGGTAGTAATCCTTGTATCCGCTACCTTTGTGTTCCGGAGCGATGAGGCTCCTCCGTTGGCACGTTGCCTACCGACGCGAGCCTTGGTCAACAGATGCCAGCCTTTCCGTCCCAGATGTAGTACGCTGCCGACAAGCGGTATCTTTATTCTTTGAGGTAGGGAATGCACTTACGCAGACTGTGGTAGACTGCCCACTAAATCCCATCTTCTGGGATAGCCCGGAGGCCATTGCCAATCCTCCTCTCTAATTTTCACTTCAGTTGTGCATTATTCTGTAGGTTCAAAACCCACTCTTTTTATGTTTCCAAGCTCACGCGAAGCTTACTTGGCCGTGAAGGCCTTCTTTGGACTGACAGCCGCCTCAGATGTCGGGTTGCAGTTTTGCAGAAAGCGGCTACCCCTCTCTTGAGTAATTAAAAACTTCCCTTGATTTCTGTCATAACTGAACTCCAACCCCAAAAAATAATGAATCTCCTTCAAATTCCTCATATTCGAAATTTCTGTAATTTTCCTAAATATCAAAGAGAAAATTAATTAGAAAACATAACAGAATATATTACAAGAAATGCAAAAGAAGCCAGAAAAAAAAATCTTACTACCTCAGCCGGGAATAGTACCAGGGTTTCCTACTTGAGATTATCTAACCTGCCTCGGTGGTGTAAGAGTCATCATATCTTACCGAAAAGTAGGAGATCCAGGTTCGATTCCTGGTTGAGGTTGTAAGATTTTTTTCTGGCTCCCTGTGCATTTCTTGTAAAAAAATTTTACGTGGAATTACATACCACAATTAATATCATTATTTAAAAAATAAATATCAGAAAAACGAGAGTCTAACAAATAGCCGACAATGTTAGCTCCTTTGAGCATAAGACGATATATTCGTCTTACTTGGAGGTTTAGACTCGGAGTAGAGTGCGGGGAGTTGGAGAGATTATCTAGCTAGCCTTGGTTGGAGTAGAGGTCAGCATACTTCCCAGGGAAGCAGGAGACCCGGGTTCGATTCCCGGATGAGGTTTTTTTCTGGCTGCCTTTGTATTTCTTGTAGAAAAATTTAACTTGGGATTGCATATCACAATTAAATTATTTATTTACAAGATAATATATTTTTGAACATTACCATTTTAAGCATTAAAGAACAGAGAATAATAATTTATATGCAGCTCCCTCTCCCATCATTTGATTCCTTCTGATCCTTCAGACTATCTCCAATCCACCTCTGTGTCACTCTCAACATTCACCTTTCCTATTACTCTTGCGGTAGTGTACTGTCCCCCAAACAAACCTATAACTTCTGCTCAGTTCAATCAATTTTTTGACTCACTGGGCTCCCATTTCCTCGCTGGCGGCGACTACAATGCGAAACATCTACAATGGGGTTCCAGGACGACTAACTCCCATGGTCGTACCCTGAACACTTCCCTTTCATCCAGACTTCTCACAACCCTCTCTCCGAATACCCCCACTTACTGGCCTGCAGATGGGAATCGAGTACCGGATCTCATTGACTTTTTTGTCTGAAAAAGCCTACATCCCCTACAATGACCAGCACACTCAATGATCTTTCTTCTGACCACAGTCCCGTACTCCTCACCATGTCACTCCAACTCATCCCAAAACCGACTCCTCCGTCCCTGGTTAATGGCCAAGTTAATTGGGATAGGTTTAAATCCCTCTTTGAAGACAATATAGACCTCAGAGTTTCCTTAAAATCTCCGCAAGACCTTGAAGAAGCTGTACAATCCTTCACCTCTGCTATTCAACAGTCGTGCTGGATAGCATCCAAACCTACCTCCGAAAAACCTCTTAATCCCAATTCTTTAAACAACAAACCTCTTCCCATCCATATACAGACTCTTATACATTCCAAAAGACGGGCGAGAACCACATGGTAGAGAACACGACACCCATATTGCATATCTTCCTCTCTTGAGAAAAAGCAGTACTGCGTTGGTGGCTTCCTCGATGTGTCACAAGCATTTGACAGGGTGTGGCATCGCGGACTACTGTTCAAATTAAAATCCATTCTCCCAAGCACCCTTTACCTTATCCTTCGCTCCTACCTAACCGATCGATTCTTCAGGGTCCAGCAAGGATTAGATTACTCCGACTATTATCAAGTGGAAGCGGAAGTTCCACAAGGTAGTGTGCTCGGCCCCATCCTTTACATCCTATACACTGCCTATATCCCGTCACATCCTAACACACTCCTAGCAACCTTTGCAGATGACCAAGCAATCCTTTCTACCGATGCTGACTCACTTACTGCCAGACAAAATCTCCAACGGCATCTAAAGGACATACAGCGTTGGTGCCAGCGCTGGCGCATTAAAATCAACGAAAGCAAATGCTGTCATGTCACGTTCACACTAAGGAAGAAACAGCCTGGCAGAATTTACTTTAATAACATCCCTATCCCAACTTCCGATTGCGTCAGGTACCTAGGCTTTCATCTTGACTCTAACATGGAACACACACACAAAAAGCAAAAGACAGGAACTAAATAGGAGACTTGGACAACTTTACAAGCTACAAAGCCGCAAGTCAACCTTAACTGTGACCAAAAAACTTACCATTTATAAGACGTTACTGAGACTTATCTGGACGTATGGAGTCGAACTGTGGGGAACTGCTAAACCCTCCAACATCCAAAGAATACAGTCCTTTCAATCCAAAAGCCTAAGAATCATAGTTGATGCATCCTATTACGTCGAAAACTCCTTACTCCACAATGACCTCGAAATCCCTTTTGTTAAGGACATCATTACAACCCGTTTTAATAAATTCCACTCTGGCCTTTCCATGCATCCCAATCCTTTAGCCCAAACTCTATACAGTATTACCCATCCTTATAATCCACCACGTCGCCTGAATAGGAAATGGCTCCGCGACCTTCTCATTGCCAACCGACCTTCTTATTTCTCATAAAAAAAATAAAAAATATAAACAAAAATATGAAGAGAAAAAAAAACAACAACAAAAAAACAACCTGTGCATTGTAAATAGAGATTAAGGAGTTCTGCCATTGGGCAGCTTCTCCATCAAGTGAAGTGCACGCTAAGTTCTTTCTTATATTTCTGTATTTTTTTATATATTTTTATTTATACATAT
>KZ806948.1:998126-1012796 GCA_000696205.2 Oncopeltus fasciatus
ATATATATAAATATATACACTGACATATATAGCTATATCTTTCATTCTAGCTGCTACATTTTATAAATAAATAACCACTAACCTCACCCAGTATTTCGGATATTTTTTCCTCTGAATCAGATTTAGATCCAAACATCCCTTACTGTGCTGAAATATTCTGGAATGTTTAAATACGACTGTACATAACTCAACTTCCTTCAATAAATGATTTAATTTTCTACCCATCGATATGTGTAATTTTAATAATTTTGGCAAGTGGAACAGAGATATTTAGGTGTAACTGATCGACCGTCCACCATTATCTTAGGACAGGTTAGTCTTTTTTATTATTGCCAACGTTCGGCCTAAATTTCAGGTCTTCACCTGAGCTGATTTAGGCCAGATTTTGATTTAGGCCTATTCGGTCATAATTTAGTTACCAAATACAGGAATCTTACACGTGATTAAATTATTATATAAACAAATACATGTGATTACCTTTAAAAATGTCGATGATAGATAATTTCGATTCTACTGTTTACATGTAGCCAACACATACTCTCTGCAAACCTGAAGAGGCTTTTTATACTGGATATCAACCTTCCAGAGTTCCTTCGGGAGTTCCATCCTATATACCATATACCATATACCACATACCACCAAGGTTCAACGAAAATCTCTTTCTCTCTGTTGTCAATGGCACATTACGCGAAGTGGACTACGGTCTGATCCGTGCATAGCCGCACCATCTTTGGTAGTCATTCTCAAGACGTCCATAAAATCGACACAGAGAAAAAGTATAAATTTGAATACCTTTCTTTCACCTTTGGACGATATTTCAAATTTGTTTATATAATAATTTATAACATTAGTTTACTTAGTTATACATATGTTTCACTCGTAGCTGGTGTTTTCCTGATAGGAGGTATAATTAAATCGCTATAACCATGCCTAACCCTCCTGATTATTTGTAACAATTTCTGTTTGCATTTGTTTTCTATAGCAGATTCCCCAAAGAATCTTCACTGAACTATAATCGAAGAATCACCGATATTATTTTTGAGCCATTTTGTTATGCTAATAGTTTTCATCATTTATATTTCAAAGGCTGATGTTATTGTATCTTAATCTTTTTTGAGAAACGGACTTAAAATTAAAAACTAAAAAAAAAAATCTGTAACTGAGAGATAACTTGTTAATTATTAACTCATTATTCTATGTGGATTAGTTAATATATTTGTCCTAAGATGATTTTAGTTGGGGTTCGGTCGAGGTAGATCCAAAAAAACACAAATAAAAAAATGTATTTTTTTAATGAAGGATTATCTGCCAACGTTTCGGCTTACATTGTAAGCCATCAACTAAAATCATCTTAGAATAATATCTACGGTCAACAAACTCTCTTTGTTAATATATTTGTTTTGATTGACCTTATAAGTTCAATTTCATGCAAGATATTTTTGTTTTCAACGATAAAAACTGTCGTCATTCAGCAAAAATAAAGAGAAATTATGAAATTAAAAAAATTAAGTTTTTCCAAATTATGTAAGGATCTTCCGTGTAACTGTGCTAATGTGTTTTATCTATCGCAGAGTGTGTCAACTCTTTGGTGTCGAGAGCTCTCTTCTACGCTTGCAAGTCCGGCTTGCCTCACCTACAATTTGACATTTTGCAAGAATTTTGGAATGAATTCAGGGCCTATATTGTGTGGGCTGATATATATTACATTTTCGGTATCAATAAAAGATTCTGTGGAAGAAAAATATAAAGTTCCAAAGTAAAGAATGTCCACTGTGGGCAGTGTGTGTAGATGTGTGGGGACTGTTATGTTTACTTGATGAAAATAGAGATTTGTGTGTGGCTAGAGCGTTAATAGTTCTCTTCGGAGCGCTGTTTGACAGATCCACTTTCTGACAGTAAATCAGCTGTCTCTGCAGGAGTGGGAAGTTAGCGTCCCATGTGTTTAGTGCATTTACTGTCTCAAATGTTTACTGTTTAGTGCCTCTTTAGTGCCTGGACTTTCCACTTCCTTCCAATTCCTACTTTTATTCTTTGAGGTCTAATCTGAATAGGAGGTCCTTCACATTGGAGCAGCCTTTACTAACCACATTCATTCTCAGTTTCATTACAAATGGACATGGATAAGAGTCAAAGTGATGGTTAATTTATTACAAATGCAGAAGAGGTTACTCAAGAGAAGCAATAGCCAGCCGAGAAAGTGAGGAGTATGACTCCACTAAAACGTTATGTTATATTCTTAAATTTCATTCTTAATATTTATTCCCTGTACAAAAACTTAGAACATAGCATTATACTTATTAGTTTCTACAACTATTTCAGCAATAATAATTACAAAGATATTTTTCTGGTGTCTTTCTCTAAACCGTCCTCTGCCTGGATCATTCTTAGTCAATTATGAATTCATTCATCGGTGGACAGAATATACAAAACAGAAAGGCACTCCATGGAAAAAATCTGCTATTGCTGGTGTTATTATGCTTATTATACCTTCAAAATATTTGTTGCGGGTTTAGTATTTTTGGAGTTTTCTTGATCTTATCGGATCTCATGTGAAATTTAGTGGATAACACCTTTAAGATTTTTTTATTATATTTTATTGTGTAATAGTGTTAGAATTTATGTAAATGTTATTATCATCGTTCAGAATTAATATGTAAAACGTAGAAAGATTATGAAAAATGTTATAAGAAGATTGGCTACACATTTGCCCCCTTTCCCATTTTTTAAAATATATTTACATTGAAGTTGTAAATTTATTGTAAGATATAAGAGAAAACTACCCTAAACCCATTTGTTGGTCCCCTGCATTCGGTTCTCTAAACAAGTACCTATCTTCCGATATCCTCATCTCCTTCCTATCCTACTGAGACTCCAAGATTCATCTCAAGAGAGGACTGCAATGATTCGCACCATATGTTCGGTTGCCAACTGTGTTTAGATTTTTGTTCCAAATCCGTCGATTCCTAGTTCCCTCCTGGCTTACCATTCATTCCAAACTATCGGAAGTGGTTGGTTACTTCATGAAAGGTAGAATGAACCACACTGCTACCAATGCAATCTATGTAGAGTGGTTTATGTGCATCCACAACACAATTAAATTAGAAACATCAAACTAAGCCCTAACCCCCAGAGAACGCTTGGACTATATGTAAACGGAGTTAGAAGAATTTGCCAGAATTTTCAATATGTATGTGAAAAATAAGAAAAATTTTATTTTAATGACATACTTGGCGATTTCAATGACCTGAAATATATTCAGAATAAATTCTATGAACATATTCAGAAGAAATTCTCTACTTGTCGCACCTATGCATCAAACGTAGGTCTAGTAGGAAATTACTTAAATACCCTAAATAATACAAAAATATTATCTGAAATAGTAAGCTTACAATGCTCATCTTGATAAAATTCGTTAATTTACTCACCGATTCGACAGCAGCCATTGCAGCAATGAGATAAGGAGCAGTAAATATTTATATTTACTGTTTCCTCAATATTTTGATTTTACTTTTACCACATGAGCGACGCTTTTCACCATAAAGTATTAGCGATGAAAGGAGAGCGCCCTCATTCAGCGGGAGGCTCACAAATGTCGCCGCCCCCCAAAAACAAGCCCAAACACGATAACAAAAATAATAGAGTCACAAAGTCATCTTCAGCCACCAACATGAGTGTAAATACCAATGGAAATAGCCAACCCTCAACCATGAATAGACCTCCATCACCACCAACAGTCCCACCCACAGAAATCGCCCTTTTTACAACACAACACTCAGAAACATCGCCATTTTTTACTGCGAACCCATTTAACGTTCTCTCTAATGAAAAGAACATGAAGACCTCAGAAACCCAACATCGAATACCAAAGCCCCCACCAATATTTGTGAATAACATAGCGAATTTCGGCCTGATGTGTAGACAGTTGTATGAGAAAGTAGGCCGAGGGAAATACACATGTATCAGTCGAAAGGCAGATACAAAAATAATCCCAGACTCATCAGATACGTATAGGGAGATAGTACGCTATCTGAAATCGGTAAGCGCCCAGTTCCATACTTACCAATTACAGGAAGAACGGACTTTACGAGTCGTCATTAGAAATCTCCACCACACAACACCGATAGAAGACATTAGGGAAGAACTAACCGACTAAGGGTTCGTAGTAAAAAATATTCTCAATGTATTAAGCCCTGGAAGAGGAATTGGCAAGGCACCACTACCACTCTTCTTTGTAGATGTCGAAAAAACGCCCAACATACAAGACATTTACAAAATTCCGGCACTATGCCACACAATAATTAGGGTTGAGAATCCCTACGTAAAAAGGGAAGTGGTTCAGTGCCATAACTGCCAGCAATTTGGGCATACAAAGTTTGGCTGTAACTACAGCCCTAGGTGCGTTAAATGTGGTGGCACACACCACAGTACTGACTGCCAAAAGAGGAGAGAGGAACCAGCAACCTGTGCCCTCTGCGGGAAAAGCCACCCTGTTGCCTACAGGGGCTGTGACATATACATGAAGGTCAAGCAGTAAAACCCTCAGGTGCCAACACAACAATCTCCAACCAGGGACCCTCGCCCCACTTCAAGGACCATCCAGTCTGGAATCTCCTACAGAGCCGCACTAAGTGGACAGGGAGCGACCCCACAATCGACCAACCAGGAGCCACAATCCAGGCTGAGATCGTTGTCACGGGGCAGACACCAACCTCAGATTCAACAGCCACAGGCAGACCAACCCAAACAAGAAGCGCCTCTTCCTCAACGACAGCCACATCGACCTGCCATCTCCCATGTTCCTCCAACACAAGCTTACTTTGATCTCCAAGCCATGCTCCATTCCTTCTTCTCCGATTTCCGCGCCCTCCTCACCCCTCTTATAACCCTACTGACAACAGTACTGGATAAATTGACTTCCTCATCTATCTTAAAATGAGTCCTTCCAATTCTAATTCCTTCTCCGTCCTCCTTTGGAATGCTAACTGCATCCAAACACACACAAACGAACTCAAACTGACACTAGAAGATAAAGGTATAGATGTACTATTACTTACTGAAACACGACTAACTAAAAATAAGAAACTCTACATACCAGGCTACACAACTTACCGAACTGATCACCCAGAAGGACAGGCTCATGGTGGAACTGCGCTCCTCATTCGCACTTTCCATACTCATCATTTGATACCTTCCACTCCTACAGACTCCCTCCAATCCACTTCAGTGTCTATCCATACTACCACTTCTCCAATTACCCTTTCCGCAGTGTATTGTCCACCTAACAAACCTGTTACCTCAAGCCTATTCCAAGAGCACTTTAAATCCTTAGGTCCCCGTTTCCTCTCTGGCGGAGACTATAATGCGAAACACCTTCAGTGGGGCACGAGAGCGACCAACTCCCGTGGCCGTGCTCTGTATAATGTCATTTCCTCTCACAATTTCTCTACTTTATGTCCCTCCTCCCCTACCTACTGGCCTACTGATACTAACCGTCTTCCTGATATCCTGGATTTTTTCATTTGTAAAAATCTTATTCCTTTTCACCACTCCGTAACTACGTTAAATGATCTTTCCTCTGACCATAGCCCTGTACTCCTAACACTATCACTCACACCCATCCCTAGACAATTGCCACCGTCACTAATAAATGGTCCCATTGACTGGCCATTTTTCAGAACTCTACTTGATGAGTCGCTTGACCTCGGAGTCTCCTTGAAAACTCCCGAAGAGCTGGATGATAATGTCCAGTTCTTAACTGTCACGATCCAGCAGTGTCTCTGGGAGGCAAACTCAAAATCTAACTGCACCCAGTCCACTACATATTCACCAGAGCCCATCCCCGACTCAATTAAAAACCTTATACGGGCAAAGCGTAAAGCTCGAGCCCTGTTTCAGGTTCAGGCATCCCTCAGACCGAAGGAAGTTCAACCAGCTATTCCGTCTCGTAAAACAAAAGCTAGGTGATTTACGAAATAAGGCATTTAATGCCTACCTGTCAAGCCTCTCAGTAGCAGACAAATCCCTCTGGACTGCAACTCGCAGAATTCTGAAACACTATGAACCTTCCACCCCCATGCGTCGAGAAAATGGCTCCTGGGCCCCATCCGACAAAGACAAGGCCCAAATGTTTGCTCGGCATCCAAGACAAACATTTACTCCTCATCCAGATCCTAACAGTTTGTCCAATAATGCAGAGGTTGAGGAGTCACTGGACACACCAGTACCAATGTCCTCTCCGATTAGAGCAGTAACACCATCTGAGGCCAAGTATATTAATAACCATCTGCCTAAATGCAAAGCACCCGGCTATGATTTAATCACCGGATTAATACTTCGAAACCTACAGCAAGAAGCAATTTTTTTACTGACATACCTCTATAATAGTGTCCTTCAAACCACTCACCTTCCACTTATCTGGAAATTCTCTGAAATAATCCTGTTTCCCAAACCCGGTAAACCTGTTCACAACACATCATCCTATCGACCAATCTGCCTTCTTCCTTTAATGTCTAAGGTATTTGAGAAAGTTCTTCTAAAACGAATGATGCCTATTATAAATTCCTCAAATATCCTTCCCAATAATCAATTTGTCTTCCGTTCCCAGGATTCTACTGTCCAGCAGGTGTTTCGCGTTGTAGATTACATTTCCTCTTCCCTCGAGCAAAATGAATGGTGCATACTTGAACGTCACTCAAGGATTTGATCGAGTATGGCATTCTGGACTATTATATAAGCTCAAGTCCATATTCCCAAGCACCATATACCTAATCCTTAAATATTATCTCTCTAACCGATTCTTTAGGGTCCAGCAAGGATCAGATTACTCCAAAAACTTCCCTGTGATAGCGGGCGTTCCACAGGGCAGTGTGCTTGGACCAATCCTTTTTACCCTTTATACTGAAGACATCCCTACTTTATACTCGTTTAGCCCTATTTGCAGATGACAAAGCGATCCTCTCCTCCCAACCTGATTGAGCGATCCTCTCCTCCAAAACCGCTTCTAACAATTTACAAAACCACCTTGATGCTATTCAGCACTTTTCAACTAAGAAAAGATTCTCCCTATATTGTCACATTTAATAATATCCCTATACCCCTCCTTGATTCAGTCCGTTACCATGGGTTCCACCTTGACTCACGACTTAATTGAAGCCAACATATAAAAATCAGACGACAAGAACTCAACAGACGCTACGTATCTTACACAGACTTATAAACAGGCGTTCACAGCTCACAACAGAGAATAAACTGACTCTATATAAAACACTAATACGACCGATCTGGACATACGGTGTAGAACTCTGGGGTGCCGCTAAGCCTTCCAAAATTCAACGTACTCAATCCTTCCAATCAAAAATCCTAAGAGTTATTGCAAATGCTCCATTCTACGTCTCGAACTCTACCATACATCAAGATTATAATATCCCATTCGTCCAAGACTTCATCTCCACTCGCTTCACGCTTCTCCACTGTAAACTCCAATTTCACCCTAATCCATATGCCCAATCCCTGTCATCGGACTCCAACCTCTATGATCCACCCCGACGACTAAACGAATATGGCCTCGTGACCTCCCTCCCTTAATGCCTAAATTAACAGAGTGTGGTGTTGACAGGCTCCTCTACCCAACAAAGTTTGGTTAATGAATAAGCTGACTCCGACTTAGCCTACATTTCTGAAAATGACTTAATCAAGAAAAAAGTTGACACTTATTGGCCTACAATACTGATCAAGTAAACTGCCATACCATCCTAATCCACTTGCACAGACCATGTCTTCCAACTTCAACCCCTACGACGAGGAGTTGACTCAAACGAAGATGGCCACGTGACCTTCTGGGGATATAATCTGTAAATAATTTGAGAGTGGTTTCATTGGTCACCTTCTCTCCTCATATGATTGATATTGAGTGTCATTTTTTTTTAAATTCATTGTGGTGATCAAATTACAAAATGTTTTAATTTAACAGAATGTAATAAATAAATAAAAGTTTAATAAAAATTTACTCACCCTCATGTCACAAATGTATAATCTCTTAATTCACCAGCGACTACTTAGGCATAAACCATTGGCGGAAAACCATGTGTACAGCTCTCTTGATCCAATAAAGTAGGCATGGAGGTGAGAATTTTCGGCAGAAACCATGCTATATTCATCATATGTGTTTATTAGAACCGTTTTGGTTCATTTTGGATGTCCGCCATTTTCATCACTTGTGTATGCCTGAACCTACTTGCATTATTTGAAGCCCAAAGGCTTTTCATTCCGCATTTTGGAAAGACTTTATTTTCGGCTGAAATTGGATGAGGAAAAGGAGTGGGGGGGCTTAGACGAAGACCAAAATTTATAATCGTAATATCTTAGATGTTATTAAGACGCAATATAAAGTCTTAGAACAAATATTTGTAAAATTTAGTTTTTTAAATTTATATTATCTAACATTTTAATCTAAAACGCTTATTAAGTAAAACATTTTTACAGGATTTTATCACACACAATTAGCGTATTTCTATTGCATTATCGGAAACCTGTAAATCACAAACAATCCTATTAGTTATTATATATCAATATATATATATATATATATAAATGCTCAGTTGCATTTAAATTTTGTTTATATTGTGTTTAGAACAAAATTAAATTTAACCGCAAGATATTACGTTCTCCCTTAAGCTCTCAATTATTTTGTATTTTTTCATTTAATTTTCTTTGTTTAAAATGTCGGTAATTGTCTATTTGTTAGGCACAGACATTATTTAGTTTTTCTATTACTTTATTTCCTGATTTATATTTGCTCTTATCACATTATCATAATTTAACAAATTAACTATTAGCGTTTTTAACCTTTCTGTATTCAACGGAGATAAGAGAAGAGGATGTAGCTGTCGGAGTTGATTTCAAGCTTGTCACCGATCAGAAACTACTTTATGAGATAATAAATAAAGAGACTAATACTAATAATGCCCCAATTAGTTCCTCAAACTCCATTGCTAATTGTTGTTAAGTGGCATACGAGCATAACCAAGTATGGTGATGTAAAATTTCTCCCCGATAAAGGTGGAAACGATACATTCTCCCTACCACCATTTACCCAGCCCCGTCATCGTCTTACCAGCTATTTATAAACATCCTTAAAGAGAGTGGTTGTGAATTCTACTTATAACAACTAAAAGAGGGTGAAATACCCTACGTGGTAATAATGTTATACCCTATAAGGTAATAAGGCTTGTAGACGTAGTTAAAGAAGAACTTGAAAAAGCTATAAGTCCCTAAAATGCAAAGAAATGCAGTGGGCAGATTTAGGAGACAGGCCCATCTTTTTTTCTTTTTTTATTTTCCAAATAGAGAAAAATTCCAACAACGAAAAATCTATGACATAAACTCGCTGTACTATACTCGAGTTACAATCGAAAAACCTAGAAATAAGGGACAGGTACCTTATGTTCTCGACGCCAAGGTATTCTCCACAAAAAAACCTACTGCGAACTACCCTTCCTTTACGGATGCAAACACGAATCTAGCCAATGCGTGAAGTCATTAACAACTCCAGCAACGTGCGCAAATTGCAATAAACCCCACCCGGCTAATTATAGGGGGTGTTTGTTCCTAAGGAATCTCTTAAAACAAAGAAGTAGCCATGCAGACCCTTGGTAGGCCGACATTTAAGAGCAGTAGTATCCTAGACTACAACAGACTCCAGTGCCCATGACAAACGCCACTCAACATAAGTAGCAAATCAACAATCAGCCACAAAATCTACCAAGACAAACACCCGTACGACCAACAACCAAGCCCACCCCCGAAGTCAACAACCATCCTGCGACTGGAACTCTCCAGATGGAGCAACCACAGGGAATACCAAACTTGCAGCCGACAACATGGGACCTTCCAGTGACAAAAGCCACCAGAGGACTCTATACATCAGTTAGCCGAGTCTCCCCAGGTGTTATCTATTCTTATAGGTATCGACCGATTTACAACAAATTCACATACATGACTTACAGACACGACCATGGATACTCAACCATTTGCTTCATGTCAATCTCATTAATAAATATTAACAGAATAATGCAACGAAAAACCGAGTTAGATATATTTTTACAAGAATGACGCACTCATTACTGAGACACACATGACTTCCAGGAAGAAACTATTCATCCCAGACTGCACAATGTACTGAACTGATAACGCAGACAACACGAGTCACGAGGTTCCTTCATTCTTATTCGCTCAAAGATTAAACATCACATTGCACCCATCGCTCCAGCAACACACACACAAGCTCCAACACTAACTGTCTACTCCTAACACAAGCATTTTAATATAGCTGTTTCCCTCGAGGCAGGCTGTCGCAGCTGAGGCTTTTCAGGACCTCTTCGAAAAGAGAAGACTATAGGAGCAAACATCGGCTGTGGGGATCGAGGCTATGCACCCCTAAAGGGCGACTCGCTTCTAGCTACCAGCCAGAAACTCTCACCTTTTTATAATACACCCTAATAACTCTACGTATTGGTCCACATCTCGACGGAAGTTGCCAGACATTCTATGTTAGGAGTTACGAAGAGTTCCCCATGCATTAACGGAAACACTGATCACTCATCCTTGGTCCTTACGATCTGGGCAGATATCTTCTTAAGACATCTCCCAGTGACCCTGGACCAGGTCCAACTGACTGGGATCACTTCAAGGCTACCTTTAATAAACGATTAAAAATCCTTATGTCGATAAAAGGCTGAACTCGAGATAGCAGTAGATCACTTCACGGAGGTTGTACAGATCTCCGCCTGGACATCTTCTAGAGAGCGTAACTAGAGAGTATTCTTGTCCGGTTATCCACGGCACGAGGGCTGATTAGTGCGGAGAGATGAGGCCGATAAGTTTGGCAAGGACACAGACGAGCTGTAACGAGCTCAACAACGAACTCGAGATAGCAGTAGATCCCTTCACGGAGGTTGTACAGATCTCCGCCTGGACATCTTCTAGAGAGCGTAACCAGAGAGTATTCTTGTCCAGTTATCCACGGCACGAGGGCTGATTAGTGCGGAGAGATGAGGCCGATAAGTTTGGCAAGGACCCAGACGAGCTGTAACGAATTCAACAACGAACTCAGGCTGAACTCGAGATTGCAGTAGATCCCTTCACGGAGGTTGTACAGATCTCCGCATGGACATCTTCTAGAGAGCGTAACCATAGAGTATTCTTGTCCGGTTATCCACGGCACGAGGGCTGATTAGTGCGGAGAGATGAGGCCGATAAGTTTGGCAAGGACACAGACGAGCTGTAACGAACTCAACAACGAACTCAAGCGCCTCATCTTCGAACACAACAATCACACATCCTGTAGGAGTCTAAATGTCTCTTCACAGATAAGGGTTGGTGATGGACCTTTGGTCGTCTCAGACGATGAGAAACCCCTGGCAAATCATTTATCACAAGTGTCTAGCCTCGCCAATATTTCCACGACACTGAACAGGAAAGACTGATCACACAAACACTTGACACCTCTGTTCCTCTCTTACTTTCTCCACCTGTTTGTCATCACACAATAAATTTAAAACTTTTGAAACCCGTGAAATTTTGCGTAAAGCTATAGTTTTCCTCACTACACTTAACGACTGAATACTCAGAACAACACTCTTTTCCATTCAAAGAAAATATTCACAGACCAAATAGTACAGACCGCAACCCATCATCTTTTAGTCCAATTAGTTTATTAACTATCCTCTGCAAAACTGTGTGAGAAATAACTATATAGAAGTATTTTAAACAAATATAAACATACAACTTTATACCAGAACACCAATTTGAATCAAGATTTGGTTAGTCTCCACTATCCTCCAACTACACAAGCTGTATCACATCGCCTCATCAGCTGCGCAGTGTTCCTGGACGTGTCTCATTACCTTATTTTACGATCCTTCCTGAAAAAAAGCTCTCTATAGATTCATGATTTGAATATATCATTTATATGTATTCATTCATCGAGCGTCGCTTTATTATTTCAAATTCAATTTAAAATTCACAATAGTAATGCAGATTTTATTTGAATTCTTTATAGCAAGTGTAAAACATAAATAAAGTAAAGATTAAATAAATAAAATGTTTATAATTTGACATTTTTTTACTTTAAGTAATAGTATTTTTTTTTTAAACAAGGGAGATTAATTTTTTTTCCTTAAATTGTCCTTTTCTGAATAATAATATGTTGTTAAGTGGCATACGAGCATAACCAAGTATGGTGATGTAAAATTTCTCCCCGATAAAGGTGGAAACGATACATTCTCCCTACCACCATTTACCCAGCCCCGTCATCGTCTTACCAGCTATTTATAAACATCCTTAAAGAGAGTGGTTGTGAATTCTACTTATAACAACTAAAAGAGGGTGAAATACCCTACGTGGTAATAATGTTATACCCTATAAGGTAATAAGGCTTGTAGACGTAGTTAAAGAAGAACTTGAAAAAGCTATAAGTCCCTAAAATGCAAAGAAATGCAGTGGGCAGATTTAGGAGACAGGCCCATCTTTTTTTCTTTTTTTATTTTCCAAATAGAGAAAAATTCCAACAACGAAAAATCTATGACATAAACTCGCTGTACTATACTCGAGTTACAATCGAAAAACCTAGAAATAAGGGACAGGTACCTTATGTTCTCGACGCCAAGGTATTCTCCACAAAAAAACCTACTGCGAACTACCCTTCCTTTACGGATGCAAACACGAATCTAGCCAATGCGTGAAGTCATTAACAACTCCAGCAACGTGCGCAAATTGCAATAAACCCCACCCGGCTAATTATAGGGGGTGTTTGTTCCTAAGGAATCTCTTAAAACAAAGAAGTAGCCATGCAGACCCTTGGTAGGCCGACATTTAAGAGCAGTAGTATCCTAGACTACAACAGACTCCAGTGCCCATGACAAACGCCACTCAACATAAGTAGCAAATCAACAATCAGCCACAAAATCTACCAAGACAAACACCCGTACGACCAACAACCAAGCCCACCCCCGAAGTCAACAACCATCCTGCGACTGGAACTCTCCAGATGGAGCAACCACAGGGAATACCAAACTTGCAGCCGACAACATGGGACCTTCCAGTGACAAAAGCCACCAGAGGACTCTATACATCAGTTAGCCGAGTCTCCCCAGGTGTTATCTATTCTTATAGGTATCGACCGATTTACAACAAATTCACATACATGNACCTATATATATATATATATATATTTGTACTATTTATGTATATATTTCCTTTCTTAATTTACCAATAGAAAATTAAATTCAAATAAATATAAAATGTAATAAAAATTTTCAAGCATTGTCAAACAATGATAAACCAAGCTCAAAAATTTCTTTTCGGTACAGTAAAGCCTTTCAAAAAAGTGCAATGAAAAGCTTTTCGGCTCCGAAGAATTCCGTATCTATACAAGTAGATTAAAAAAAAAAAAAGGTCCTATACACAAGTGATGAAAATTGCTGACATCCAAAAAGAAAAAAAACGGTTCCAAAACACGCAACTTTGCTGCCAAACCTCTATGCCTTACTCGTTGCTTGTGACGTCATAGGACCGAAGACGTCAAAGGCGAATTTGTTCTTATGAAGTGTATTACAATGACTAAATTTCTTCAAAATTTCCGTTTAGTATTTTTGTGAAATGTTTCTTATTATAGGGTCTAATATAGACTTTTGTAAATTATACCTTTTGTGACTTGAGGGGTGTGTAAATCAGCGAATTTGTCTATATTGTATTGCGATTCTAGTATTTCAGATAATATTGTATTATATGGACTTTACATAATTTTGTAATAGACTTGTGGTTGACAGATGGGTGCGTCAATTAGAGAATTCTAAATATGTGTTGATGGTTAATGTTTTTAACGTTTTTGTCTTTATAGGGTCTTACAAGGGTAAATAAATAGTGCATTGCGGGTTCAGTATTTCGGACTATTTCGATGGAATTAAAGGCTTTTTATGTAATTTTTACTTGATCTAAGTTTGTTGCCGTGGGTGTGTAAAATAGTGAATTTCTTCTGAATATTTGTTGCTCTTTTATTTTTCTATTCTTCTTTGTCTTACAGGATCTCATGAGAAATTTTGTCAATCTCACCTTTATGACTCAGGTAGAGCGCCATGTATGAAATTAATTTTAAAAAATGTAGTGCAGGTTTATTATGGTATTTTTTTTGGTTTTATTTTATCTCATGTGAAATGTCTTAGATCAAACCTTTATGACTGAAATATAATACAAAATTTATATTGGAGTTTATAAGTTTATGAAAATTGTACTGTCTTTATAAGAATTATGTAGCTTAAACCTTCATGACTAAAGCGATTCATTATTCTGTAAACTCAGCATCACTTACAATCTCTTAAATTCCGTTTTATGCTATAGTAATCGTGATTATTTTGTTTAAAATTAATCAATGACTCTTCAAAAATTCAAATAGACTTAGAGTAGTCTTACGACCTAGAAATATTTTATTTAATAATTATTCATACACTGAGGGAATGGCGTCAATAAGATGAATAGAAGAGGTCACGAATGCTTTATTTTGTTAAATTGTTTCAATATGCATACCTTAAACTTTATTTGAAATTTTATAGTGTTACGCTGACAAATTATTTTAATTTATATATATATATATATATATATATATATATATATAAT
>KZ806948.1:1014095-1030287 GCA_000696205.2 Oncopeltus fasciatus
ACACTTTCGAGGCATTTCAGATCAGCACTTAAATTAATTTAAAAATCAACTTCACACGATAATTTCAATAGCAACCACGTGCGTACAATTGACAAACTCGCAAAGGTTATCTTTACTTCTTATGAACAGCTGATGAGAGGGGTGTTATGTAAACAAACATGTGTACCAACTGTTGGTGATGAAATATTTCATTTGTTGAAAACTCAATATATATATAATAGAATGATACTATGTCTTGATAACAAGAGCTAATATATAATTTTTATGGACATTTTCGGTTTTAACACGTGGAAATACATTAAAATCAGCTAATTTCAACCCCGAAACAAAAACTTTGTTGTTCAGTGTTATTAGTAGATATTTCTTTTGTTGGAGTTTGGTCAAGGTAGATGTATGTAAATGTCTACTTAAGGCTTTCAAAGTTTTTGGAAATCAATAATAATATTATTTTCTTATTTATTATTAGGACGCGATTGATCGGTTTTTATGTAATTACATAAAATATTTGGTTTTTATCACAGACCAATTTTTCGGAAGTGCAATCCATCAAAAATGACTAGAATTTGTATATTATTTGTATTATTCTCATGATACTTCCATTTCATATGGCAGTATGTTGCATCATTTGTACTTAGATGCAATTGAAGAGCCTTATTCAATTATCTGGGCAATTGCATATCAATATGAGACTGAGGCACTGGCTTTTCCACGGATACAATACTACGTTAACGCGACATCCTGTCTTGTTGTTGGACTTCGTAACTAATACCTTGAAGAAAGAGAAAATTCGCTGAGCTACAGATGGTGGTGCCCCTCTCGAGTTGACATGTGTCGGCCTTTCCTTGTAGGGCGTGCGGGAGAAGAAGGAGCGGTAAGCTCCGAGATAAGCCCTCGACTTGGGTGGTCCGAGCTCCCCTCGCCTCGCGAATTATACCCCCCCCCCCCTGGAGGCCGCCCGGGCGACTTCTCTAGGAATCCTCGTGCTTCAGGATGAGGCGGCCATGTTCATGTCATGGCATCAGAAGTGCTTCAGGGAATTTTCTCGCGGGAGTCTGACAACATAAATATTTGACATCGAGTAATCATCCATTCAGTCGTTTATATAGTGTTTTTCATGTTCACACGAATATATCCGTTACAGTGGTAAAATAAAGTACGCCAATGAAGCAGATTTTCCATGAATCGTCAAGATGGATAAAATAAAAGAAAATGTCTAAATTGACCAAAAGAGACCAAAGGTCTATAGAGATTAGATGTGTGATCGCTAAGGCTGGCTCTAGACCCACTGGAAGGTAGTTTCCGATCCTCCTAGAATCTATTATATTTTGCTTCCAGACCCCAACTGTACATAGTATGGAATCTTTTAGATATGTTGAGACAAATATTGTATACAATCGGGAGAGGGATTTCGATGGCGGCTGAAAGAAATCACTGCCGAATGGGACTCTCGGCCGAAGGTAGAGTAACAACGTACTTGCAGAGTGTCTGTGAGCCTCAGGGGGCGAGGGAGTTCAACGCTCCTACTTGCAGAATGACAGCACATCCATGTAAGTATGAAACTGCTAAACAAATTATTTATTTACGAAAGAGATCTTGTGAATGTTGTTAGCCGAATTTAGTCTAAAATATGTTTGGAGTAGATTATCTCTCAGCAAAGAAATGGAAAGGAAAATGTTCAATTTTGAATAAAAAAACAACACCAATTTTAAAGAATGTTTAATTTTAGCCAATAACTATTATCAATAATTGTGTTTGATTACATAATACATAATAATTTTTTTAATTTATTTATTTGGCTCTTACATTCTGTAAGTAATTTTACATTTTGTAATTGCTCACAATTACATTGTTCAATGGCTTTGAGCGACATTGACATGAGAGAGAGAACGGCCAGTGCCGCAACCCCGAAAAGAGATAAAAAAAAAAAGAATAAATACATTTAACTAGGTTCTCTTGTTACGAAAGATCACGAGGCCATCTCCGTTCAAGTCGCCGTGTAAGATTATCGGGATGGGTTTGGGAGGATAGTTCGTTGGCTAAGGGATTGGGATGTTGTTTGAGGCGGGAATGGAATTTGGAGAAGCGAATGGGAATTAAGTCGTTGACGAGATTGACTTTGAGGTCATTGTGAAGGGTGGAATTGGATACATAGAAGGGAACATTAACAATTGTTCTGAGGACTTTAGACTTGAAGGATTGGATGTTGGAAGGTTTAGCGGTACCCCAGAGTTCTACACCGTATGTCCTTGTAGGTTTACGAATAGTTTTGTATATTGTTAGTTTGTTCTGTACTGATTATTCCGATGTTCGTCCGTGTAGTCTATATAAGTCCGTAGCGTCTGTTTAGGTCTTGTCTCTTTTGCCTTATGTGCACTTTCCAAGTAAGTCTCGAGTTCATGTAGAAACCGAGGTATCATTCGGAGTTGGATTGGGAAATAGGAATTTCGTTGATGCTGAGATTAACTGGAACTTTCTTTTGCTTTCATTTATTTTATACACCACACCTTGCACCAAGTGGCTATGTGGTTGAGATGTACTTGAAGGATACTAAGAGCAAGTGTGAGATCAGGATCTGACGCGATGATGGCCGTATGATCGGCAAGGGTAGCAGAGAGAGTATCAGCTGTTCAGAAGTACCAGTATCAGAGATTATCAGTGTGGAAAGTCAGAAGTATATATTATATAGAGGACCGAGCCCACTGCCATGAGTAACCTGATCCCTGTCAGACTCGGTAAAATCTGTTGGATAATCAGATAAAGAGTATTTGGTAGGACACGGTTCAGCTTGTATGGAAGGCCTTGAGCCAGACACGATCAAAGGCCTGTTTTGATCCAGGATCTGTTACATCCAGAAACACACCCATAAAATACTCTTTTTTCTCAAGAGATGATGAGATGTGATCTACAACTCGAAACACTTGCTGAGATATAGAGTAGAGTGATGAGAGCGGAATCCACACTGATCATTGAAGATAAGAGTATTGGGCTGTAGGATCGGGAACAATCGTTTTAATAGGATTTTTTTTCGAATATTTTCGAAAAGATGAGAGCAGATTTATTAAAGGATAGGTTATCAGAGGGATGCTGGAATTCTTCCATATGATGGGCTCCACGTTTTTCGGATAGAAGATTTAGGATGTGTTGAGGGAGTAGGTTTGGTGGCTAAGGAATTTTGGTAGGAGGGCTAGATGGCACTTCCCAAACTGACTGTTGTATAGCAGACGTGAAGGAATGCAAGGCGTCGTCTAGTTCTTCGGGAGTTTTGAGGGAGGTAGTGAGGTCGATGGTGGATTCTAGGTGGAATTGAAAATCCTCCCAATTATTTCATTTATTAGGGTCCATTTATTAGAGTTTCAGAGGAAAGCTTAGGAATTGGTGTAAGGGATAGCTTTAGGATTATAGGGCTGTGGTTTTTTTTTTTGGCAATGTGTACGTTTATGTTTTGTAGTACTGTAGAAAGTTTGTATTAGTGCTTCAGAACACCGTTAGCGTTCTATAAAAGGATAGACTATAATAATGAAGGGATCATGGAATTAACAGAGACTGTGTTGAGAAACCAAGTGCATCTTTAAGGGCTTGTATCAAAGGAGTGATAATTGATTGAAGTTCGTATAAAGGAAGGATGTATAAAGATTGCACACATATTGAGGTTCTGAATTGGCGGTGGGAGGAAGGATGTGTGAGATGGTTGTCCGTGATGTACGTTTTTGAGGCTGAGGTGGAGGTTGAGACAAGGTCTGTGGCTGAGGTTGCTGTTGCTGGTCCGGCTGGCGTCTAGTTCGAGATCTAGGCCTGGGTTGTGGGTCCGCCTGGGTGGGTTTCTCTGTCGGCCTCTGTTCGTGGATGACAGATCTATAAGAGACACCTGGCTGGACGATTCTTGATGGTGAGCACAAGTTTCGGGTTGCCGGTTGCTGCGATGATACTTGTTGATTGTATACTTTTTGATCTGCTTGTATACATCGCAGCCTCTGTAGCTGGCAGATGGTTTTTGGAGCAGTGGGTGCAGGTTGAAGGTTCCTTACGTCTTTTTTGGCAGTTTCTGGTGTGATGCGGACCGCCATATTTTACGCACCGCGGGTTATAATTGCAGCCGGCTTTGGTATGCCCAAATTATTGGCAATTATGGCACTGGAGTACTTCTTTTTCTACGTAGGAGCTCTCCACTTTTCTAATTGTTCGGCACAGTGCTGAAATTGAGTATATTTTTTGAACATTTTTCAAGATCTATGAAAAACAGTGGTAGGCGTGACTTATCTGTTTCTCTTCCAGGGCTTAAAACTTAAACATACTAACAATATAACAATAACATACTAACAACAATTGACATAAAACAAACTAACAATATACAAAATTATTCTTAAACCTACAAGGACATACGGTGTAGAACTCTGGGGTACCGCTAAACCATTTAACATCCAACGCATCCAATCCCTTCAGTCCAAAGTCCTCAGAATTATAGTTAATGCTCCCTCCTATGTATCCAACTCTACTCTTCACAATGGCTTCAAAATCGATCACGTCAACGACCTAATTCACAATATTTTCTCCAAATTCCATTCCCGCCTCAAACAACATCCCAATCCCTTAGCCAATGTACTATTCTCCAATCCCATCTCGATAATCCTATACGGCGACTTGAACGGAGAGGGCTCCGTGATCTTTCGTAACAAGAGAACCTAACTAGGTTCATTTAACTAAATGTATTTATAAATATATAAGAAAAAAAGTAATAAATTTAAAAAAAAAAGAAAAAGTGTATATATATATACACACTTTTTCTTTTTTTTCTCTTTTCGGAGTTGCGGCACTGGCCGTTGTGCCACCACGACGCTGGTAGTTGCTGACGGAATGTACGCATGAGCATCGGCTGTGGCTCATCGGTGACGCTGGTAGTTGCTGACGGAATGTACGCATGAGCATCGGCTGTGGCTCATCGGTGACGCTGGTGGTTGCTGACGGAATGTACGCATGAGCATCGGCTGTGGCTCATCGGTGACGCTGGTAGTTGCTGACGGAATGTACGCATGAGCATCGGCTGTGGCTCATCGGTGACGCTGGTAGTTGCTGACGGAATGTACGCATGAGCATCGGCTGTGGCTCATCGGTGACGCTGGTAGTTGCTGACGGAATGTACGCATGAGCATCGGCTGTGGCTCATCGGTGACGCTGGTAGTTGCTGACGGAATGTACGCATGAGCATCGGCTGTGGCTCATCGGTGACGCTGGTAGTTGCTGACGGAATGTACGCATGAGCATCGGCTGTGGCTCATCGGTGACGCTGGTAGTTGCTGACGGAATGTACGCATGAGCATCGGCTGTGGCTCATCGGTGACGCTGGTAGTTGCTGACGGAATGTACGCATGAGCATCGGCTGTGGCTCATCGGTGACGCTGGTAGTTGCTGACGGAATGTACGCATGAGCATCGGCTGTGGCTCATCGGTGACGCTGGTAGTTGCTGACGGAATGTACGCATGAGCATCGGCTGTGGCTCATCGGTGACGCTGGTAGTTGCTGACGGAATGTACGCATGAGCATCGGCTGTGGCTCATCGGTGACGNTATATATATATCCCTAATACAGAGCTGAAGGAGTTTTATACTTATTTATTATCATTATAATAAAATGCCGACCAATGAATATGAATCAATTTCTACAGATTAGATCAGACTTATATCTTTGAACTTGAGACTAGACTCCATTTGTACGGGCATATCGCCTACCTATAACTGATAATCTCCCAATATAAGAATACTCTAGGCGTTCCTAATTAATGGCAAAAGCCATTAATTTTCACTTTTCGAGGTTAAATCTAATTTGATTCTGTACACCATCCCTGAACGTCATTTAAGTCCCTTTTTGAGACTCTGGTTAATATTTTAGAATCTTTCACAAAAAATAAAGATAAAACCTCTCTCCTGTTGTAATTTTCTGCAAAGATTGAACACAATGTAGACTGCTAATATAGAAGTCACACTTTTAGTTCTACGTGCTGTACTTGGTAAGGCGTCTCCAGCTCCTACTGATTTCTCAGTTTTGGCTGTGGTGGCGAGGTCTGCAGTACCTTTGGTCCTCGAAAGAATGAGACTTGAGACTTCAGCTAGAAGACCTTATTCACCTGATTCGTGGCTTCAGAACTTGTGATGGACGTTGTTTTCCTTATTGTATCGGCCATAAATGTTCTGACTGACTGTATTCGGTTGATAGAGATACAACTACACATCAATGATGAAGTCCGTCACCCAGGAGCTTCGCAAACCACGAAGATTTCCCAGTTTACGTTAACATAGAAATAAATGACGAATTATCTCTTGTAAAACCAAAGATAGCGATAAAGAAAAATGAAAGACCGCTAAACCTGCCTTTAAGAAGATTGGCAACATTAATCCTTCATCTTAGTTTTATTTATCTTCTTTATGAAACATTCGTGTATTACAAAATTTTTCGTAAAAATGCTACTTATACACATTTTAGAAAACTATAATTTGCAACAATCATTTATTTTACAAATTTTTTCGTAACGCAAATGACAATATAGATATGAACATTTTAATTTGTGGAAAACCTTTAACTCTCCTCTCGTCAAATCTTTACCAAAAAAAAAAATTCTTTCATCAGAAATTAAAATCCTATTTTGCCAACTGAATTTCCTTTCTTTCCTTTGAAAATGAGGACTCGCCGAATAATCTAAATTATTAGCTTTAGAACATTCTTAATATGAGTTATTTTAAAAACGTTTAGAAAGTTACATTTTATACCTATTTTGTTATTATCTTTTTTGAATAATCAAAATAAATCCCTTAACATAATTTTAATGCAAAAGGTATAATGACTAGCCATGAGTTAGCCCAGACGGTATACCCTGTCTCTCCCATGAGGAAGGTCTGAAACTCAGTCCGAAACGCCGGTCTCATTTTCCATTTTCCATACATTTCCTCAGTGTTATGGATTTTATTTGTATTAGGGTCATTAGAGAAATTTAAATATTGCTTATTCCTAAACTCTAAAAGCATGAGAACGGAAGCTGTTACCTTTCAATTAAGTCAAAGTAATGAAGAGCGAAGTAATCTTTCACTCACTACCTTACATATCCCTATCAAATTATTTATCCAAATCCATATAAAAGAAGAAAACACACAATAATTTTACTTTTAAGATATATAAATGATCCACAAAATAAATATAATGTGGCATAAATGAAAATTATTTATAAATGACTATTGGATAAGTGATTAAACTTAATTATTACGAAATTTAAAATTTTTCATTTGTTTATGTTTGTGTGTATGTGCGTTTGCTATTTACGAATTTTAAAAGTTATATTATTTTTTACATAACTATGTATATTAAACAAGTTTCTGAACATTGAAGTAAATTTAAATATCTCAAGTTAAGTTACTTGTTTTTCAGCATAAGTCCTACAGATTGTGATGCTGCAAGTAATTAGGAACAGATATATTCCGATATGTTTTTTGAGATCCAATACAACTTACATATTTAAATGCAAATCCTTGTTTAGACATATAGTCGACATTTAGCCGTCCTCTGTATGCCCTCTCAAAGGCCCCTTTCAGAAGCCACTTACAGTAACAGAAAATAAATATCCTCACTTAGACTTATTCTCTAAGCAGGATTAGAAATGTACTGTTGGAAAGACAACTGTGAGGCAGATTTCTTGGGAGAAATTAATTTAGCCAGGACGAGAGTCAATTTCCTTCGCAGGAGCAGCAACTACACACTTTCCCCGAATGACTCCTTTCTTCAATGGTGAACATGCTTCTCTTACAATTAAATATTCACTGAAGAAAGCCGTACCTTTTTTTTTTTTTTTTTTTTACATTAAAATGTAATTACATTCTTCTTATTTATCATTTTAATGAGTGAAAATAAAAGTAGACGAGGCAGACAGAATGAATTAAAGGAAATATAAATGGATTTTGAATTTAATAACTTCAATGAAAAAAGCAAAGCGGAAGAAATGGATACTCTAATTGTCGAATTGTGGGGTGGTATTTTTTCTCTGGAGGGTCTGTCTGGAAGGTAACTGGCGAGGATCCGTTCTCCAGGAACTACGTGCGGAGGGCACGATGGGAAACCTCTGCTTCTTTCTTCCGAAGGAAATGCTTTTAATTTATTTCAAGAGATGGATTTATCTCTTTATATCGCTCTCGGATTGCTTTCGGCTAGCTTCCTCATTAATACCCGCAATAAAATCCTATATACATAATGCAACACCAAGATATTAAAGAATATTAAATTACGTAATATTAAAAAAAAGGCAATAATGGATTTATGCTAATTGCTTTCGTTAGTAATTTTTAATTAATGTTCTCGGCGGGTATTACAGAAAGGAGGAGCTCATCAAAGCGCCATTCACCGGTTCCATTGAAGAAAGAAGTGGAGTGTGTTGAATTCCCACGAGAGTGCAGCACCTCCTGGCAGTAGCTAGAGGCACAGGAACTAATCACAGTCGAAAGACTCAGGATCACAGCTCAGGACATTGATTGTTTCCTCACATCTTACCTGGGCAGCGCCTCCGCAGGCCTCAGATCTGCTCCAGGATCTTACTCCAGCCTATAATTTACTATTTATTTATTGTCTATTTATGTAGTACAGTAAAAATGTGCACTTTATACTCTCAGTATACAGTATATAAAAGAAAACGGCTACAGCCAAAGGAAAACATTAAGGAAGGCAGTGTAATTACAATAAAAAAGGAGCTTGAAAATTTATTCTTACTTTGGAATAAATAATTCAATGAATTTTAATAATAATAATTTTAAATTAAATTAATTTAAATTTCAAACCAAAGTTAAGTCTTTTACACGAAATTAATTTTTTTTTTTATGTTTTCAACGGTTTCGTTTTCTTTCTTCATACATAAGGTCATACATTTTTGTAATTCTCTTGTTAGTTACCCAAGTCACATTTAAATGGAAACTTGTTCTTATGAAATGTTTTTATAAGATTTATTTTAAAGTTTGTAAAAAAAATAAAAACGGGCTTTTATGTTACCTACATATTAGTGCTGTAGTTTAGATTGTTTTTTTTGGGACATAAACTCAGTTTTTAGGGAAAGATATTTGCAGCGGGAATGGATATGAATAAAATTTTATTTGAAATTAAAGAAGAATGAGCGAATATGTTAGCGGATCAAGAGGACATTTTCGTGCAGTATACACACTTAGCTGACGCCAAGACCATAGAAGTAGTAGAACAATGATTTAAAAACGTCCTTCAGATGAATGGCCAACGAAGAGGTCCTCCTAGCAAGAAATAGCAAATTCCTTAAAGTCGTACTTGATGAATGTATGCGTGGTCTCGCCTAAAATCATATGTGTCTCACGCGTTCCTTAATTGAACACCTCTTCGTCAACATTTTCTATCGTCGCCAGGACGATGTACACCTGAACAGCTAGATTTGCTTTACGTTCCAAGAAAAAGTGCAGACATACATAAATAACAGTAAGTGACCGATTTAAGAAGGCTAAGCCAAGCTCTGAGTCGGCTGCGTAGGACAAGGGTATAGTTAGGCCCACTTATATATTAACTTCAATAAGTGTTCTTCGTAAGAATGTTGTGGATCACAAATATGGCAGAATTTATATTTTCCCTTGTAGGGGTTGATAAGTTTTCGTAACTACATTTACATCAAAGAGGTTACATTTATAACTTTTTTATTATAAGAATTTCACTAAACCCCTTCCTATTTAAATCCTCCTAATTCAGCCGGAAACCGTTTGCAATGGAATGTCTAAGCACATAAAACCCTCAAAATTACATTCTCAAATTTTTTATTTTCTATGAGTTTTCGAGAAAAAAATTGCATTAGTTATAAATGTAAGAAAATTGTATTCTATATACATATATACAATCTTAAGAAACTTGTCAGATCATTATTACATTTCTCTCTTGTTTTTTTTCATAAATTATTGATTATATATATTTCTTCCTTGAATTAGTGCGCCTCCTCCTCTCGGCTCCAGTTTATTTATTTAGTTTTCATGTATGTGATGCTTACTTTCATCTTGGAAATGAAAAGGGCTGCAGGAAATAATCTTGATTAAAAAAAAGACTGACGAATAAAGATTTCGTTCCTTTCCTTTAAGTTGGTTCTTAGTCAGAGGCAAATAGGGATGTTGGAAGAGCTGAACATCTTCTGTTTTTAAGGCAGCCTTCTCGCAAGTGTTTTGTCCATGAGAACTCTTCAAAACTAAATAAATTGTATAGGGGGAGAGACTCCCATTTCAGGTCCTCCCATTTTATTGAAAGAGCGTTTCTCCTTCAATCTTCTCTTGACTCCTTCTGGAATACAGATACGCCATCTCTCTGCTCTCCGAGAGATTGCCCTCGCAGACTTGATCAACCCCTGTTCTTTCCGGAACACCCTCTTTTCCTCCGCAGAGGGGAGCCTGTGTCTTTTCCATTTGTAATAAATCGAATTCCTCGAGGTGGAGACTATCTCCGGGGTGTTTGCACCCCTGCCTTTCACGCCTGATGTGAAGGGTATGTCTGCTACTCCTGCGACACTAGATAACCATTGGTTAGCGTCATCCTTTATATGGCAGATACAGCATATATTTACTCGCTTGCATGTTCTTCTCGGACCTTACTCGAGCTGGTCCATTACTCGAATTTCTTCAAATATGTGTCTTTTGATGGTACTCTACGGACAGAAGTCTTATATTACTTCCCTCAAATTATATTCCTTCGCACCTCTCGATCTCCAATGAATATATTTTTATTTCAAGTTCCATACTCTTTATACTTATTACTGTGCTGGCGGAAATTAAATCAATATTTTATCAGTCGCCTAAAGTTTAATTCCTCTCATTCTAATTTTGGCAGATATTTGCAAAAATGTAAAATTGTAGTTAGTTAGCCGTCTCCCTTACCAATTTTTAAATTAAGACCAGTGCCTTCTTTATTCTATTTCTCTGACCTGACAGGCAATTTAGTTACCCCCGCCATTGATTCAGCGCTGAATGTGGGTAAGTCATTAATATTTATTAATATTACAAACACCAATGGATTTAATCCTAACTTTCTCTCTTTCTCTAAGAGCCAATCTTTTTCCATCTGACTACAATTACCTTCCTCTTTTTTCCTTTATTCTTCATTTTCTCTCTTCTAATTTCTAAACTCAACGATAGTGAAATAATTGTAGGAACTCTCTTCAATTATTTTTTTGTTTGGTCCCTTTTTCTCTAATATTTCAGAGTGGACTTACATTTTATCTCTATGTACAATATTTTAAAAACTTCTTCCAATTTATCATCCATTCTGCTAAATTTCCATTAATAAAATAAATATTATGAGGGAAAATTATAATTATAAATATTTCTGTGGATACATCTATTTTACAATAACCAATCATTGGTCTTTTACTTACACTATTTTTGCTATTAAGGTGAGTTTATTTGTGATTACATCTCTTCATCTGTTTTTAAATGACTTTATACTCGGCAGATTTCAGTCATTAACGAACTCAACTCATCTATTGGTTTGCAAGAAGAAACTTATATGCCGAATTTTGATCATTATTTTAAAAATTGCGGACGAATAATATATAAATATAAAATAAAACACTCGCGGCTGTGGTTTACATGTGGTAAATAAGAACAAGTGGGAGAAAGAGTGTAGTGAACACACAAAATTAAAAAATGAGAATAAATTTTTTCAAAATTTCCCCGAACATTTTACTCATTGTTGTTGTTTTTCATTTTGTGTGTTCACTACACTCTTTATCCCACCTATTCTTATTTTCTATATACATGTGTACAATAAGAACAGGAGGGAGAAAGAGCGTAGTGAACTAGAAAAAAAAGGAAAAATATTTCANTAATAAAATGAAATAATATTGTTTGCAATAAAAAAATTATTCCTTCAAGCTTTATAACTCCAGATATTTTATCTTTCTGTACCTCTGTGTTTGTCTTGCAGCTATCTCTGAATGACAACCTGAGAGAACACACATGTGGAGAAGGAATTGTGGCGACAACGACTCCGAGGAGTAAGCCAAAACAGTTTATTGCGACTCTCATCTCTGAGAGGAACGTAATTACTTCTAGCTAACAAAAGAAAAATGAAGAGATAACTACAGGAAGCCTTCTAAATAAATAACTGTAGGAGTAATTGAACTTTTATTTGCCGTTCTAAAAAGTTAATGTAGAGAATGATGAGTTTCAGTTAAATATGTAACGTTTGGTGGGGGAAAGTTGGGGGGGGGGCGGTTTCCTGGCAAAGTACAGCTCTCCTTCACTTGTCTACAATGTATCGTACTTCATATGTTTAGAGGCCGAGAGCCAACACCCAATATCCCATTATCTAATGCAAGAGGATTTGTCAAATCGTCCATATTGGAATTTTCTTCTGCATGCACACGACTTATAGCAATTTTAACTCATGAAATCACTTGTCATTATCGTGGAATACCAGTAAGAACAAAAAATTACACTTTCTATACCTGCCTCACTTGTTCTGAATCTAATTTAGGTGGAATAGGTTTCATATTTTAAACATTAATCTTTTTTTTTTCTCTTAAGAAAGTGTAATTGTAATCTATTTGTAAATACATTATGATGGCTCAATCTCAAAATTTTGGTGTTTTATGTTTCAAGGAGACACGTAGTATCGGAAAATTGAGACAACATAGACATCTTTTCGCTGGCCACTGTACACGATTGTAAGAGAAATTCCTCAGAACCCGCTGAATGTCCCACTTGCTATCCGTGTCATTGGATTATGACTTATCAAAAACTGTATCTTCTACAAAGGAAGTTTACCGATTTGCATGGCAATTGAAATGTGTCTGCGACAAAGTGCATTTCCTGTTTCTCGTATCGTCAACGGTTATCGTTTGACCTTTGACCTTCCTTTAAGAGTCACACAACTGCCTTATGTACACCAAAGAAACCCAAATTATCGTCCTTTCGTACTGTTATCTTTAGATGTGGCCATGCACTAATGGGCTTGATAAAACAGATCAAGGGAGGAGAAATAGATTCACAAGAATCTGTAATAGCTTCATCCGAATTCCCGTTCATCACTGCCGATGGCGTCCATCTGACTAGTTTAGAGTGACTCGATATAAATAATAATTTCCAGGAGTAGAAGCTCCTGGAAAATGTTGCAAAATATATCTTAACTTTTTCAAAATTTGTTAATATTTTTTGCAATTTAGCAATATTAATAACCCTGGCAATGGATAGAAGGACCCCTTACATACTAAATAATACTAGTTAATAGAACTAATAAAACCTCTCACTGATAAAAATGTTTTGAAAAAATTGTTGGAAGAAGAATATATAAGAATTTTTATTTATAAATATTAATTTAGATGTGGTTTATTATCCCACGTAAATTTTAAACAATTAATGAGAGGAAATAGAATAAAAAAATCTATCTGTCCCAGCCAGGACTCGAACCTGAATCTCCTGCTTTCCGGGCCGGTATGATACCCTCTGCTTTATTCTATTCCTTCTCTTTAATTGTTTAAAATTTACGTGGGATAATGAACCACAACTAAATTAATATTTATTACTATTTATTATATGAAAATTTAAAAAGTAAATAACGAGAGTAAATAAATAGCTAGACAATGTCAGCTCCTTCGAGCTTAAGACGATATATTCGTCCTTCTCGTGGGTTTAGACTCTCGCTAGTGTGTTGGGAATTTAATAAGATATCTAGCTCGTCCCAGTTGTGTAACGGAAGCTCGCCGGCCCAAATAGCAGGAGATCCAGAAACAGATAGATTTTATTATTCTATTCCCTCTCATTAATTGTTTATAAGAATTTTTGTTTAATCAAAATGTATCACACCCCAATAAAACTGGTTCCACTCCTCATATCAATGACTTGCATAAAGTGTGGAGGTGAAGGAGCATGTAGTGATATCTTTACAAATTAATGGTGCCTTCGAACGGCAGTTGTTTCCGGCCATTCCCAAGTTCCTTTAGGGCTGTGTTCTCATTTTGCTTACATAAGAGAGTGCGCTGTGGCACACCAAGGGCCTAAGGTCTTTGAATAGTACCATAAGCCAACATTTGTGCCTCCCAAAATGATTTCCTTGAGACGTTTTAAGGACTCTCCCACAAAAAAATCTAGATCGTTGGTTTGAACGCAAATGATTCACTTTGATATGAAATATGGAATGAGACGAAATTCCACGAATGAAATATAATATTTTTATAATTAAAAAAATCATACATTATTTAGTGAGTCAAAATAATAGATTGCACCTCTGATAATTGCCTGGGCCATTCGGCATGGGAGTCGGGCTCTCAGCCTGAGTTGTGGTAAGTATTTTACTGCTAAAAATTATGTCATTTATTATTTTAGCTCAAATCCATTGTTATTAAGCCTGCGACTGGTAAAGTTATTTACAAACGTAGACAATGTCAACTCTTGTGCACATGGTGAGGGACGACATCTAGCAGAGATGAATCCCAACTTCCATTACGAAGACTTGGGCAAACTGATTGAAGACAGAGATATGACGAGGAAAGTCGGGCGAAGGGCTACTGAAGGAATAAGTTGTGCTGTTCAGGCAAAATAAGCCGGCGTATTGAGATATAACGCTCAAACAACAACTCATTCAAACGATAGTCTCACAGGCGGCTGCCATGGCAGAAGTAGGAAACGTTCTTGTTTACATGTAATTAGTTTTCTATTCAAAGTCTAAGGTAAGAGTCAATTCAATTTCCCTACATAAAACATTTTATGTAATGTGGAGGGATTACAGTGGCTGTAATAACTAGTTTGTCACATAGTATTCAAAGGAGTACGAAGATATTTGGTTGGAATACATCTGAGGAGAGAGTACCCCCACTCCCCCTTGAACGAAAAGAGGAGACCACAAGGGATATGGTAGAGAAGTACAGAACTCAACCGATCTCATTTCATAATGACGTCACAAATGATAAAAGTTGTCCTATCCTTGTTTTTACCCATTGCCCAAAATGTTTTTGTGTCCCATTATATATATTAACATAAATAAGTCTATTTATGCCTAAATTTCTGTTCTTAATGAAGCAATAAAGTGATCCATGACGCTTATGCTATGTTATCTGTGCAGATTTCCCGTGTTTAGATGTAGCCGGATATAATAAGAGAAAATTAAGGAAATTTACTTTACAAGCCAGAGAGAGAGTAACAATGAGTTCAATAAGTATGATCACCCATCTTTGCTCTTTAGCAGGGTAGAAAAAAGGGGGTTCGACCATCCCAGTTAATTTTGTAATTTTCTTCTTAATCAGTAAGCATTCTGTAAGAGAAGATAAACGTTAGAAAATTATGGTCTCCCTTATAAAAATAAATTCTCTTAAGTATTTACAATGTTCAATAATTTTTAATCCGGACGCTGATTACGAAGACATTAAGATTTAAATTAGTAGAGAATTTTTGTTGGGATTTGATCGAGCTGTCCGAACCCCAACAAAATTCTCTACTAATAATCTCTGCGGTCAAAAACTCTCCTTTTAGCATAAATTAAAATTTAAAATTTTAAGCCCACCCTTTTATTCCCTTGACCAATTTTAGCCTTTAGCGGACCTGTTGGTCAAAAATCAAAAATACGGATTTCTGATTTCTTATCACAAAGCTTATGAAAGTTAGCAGGCATACGGAAAGTTATATAATTTTTACGGGTTATAATTTTGCTTCTCCATTTATGATTGGTAATGATCAGTTAAAATATTTCAAATCTAGCGCCATGGTACCAACTTGATTAGCTTGATTTCCCCACGATAAATCTGCTAAAACATTATACAAAAGTAAAATCACACTTTTGATATATAACAATACGGTATAAATTAAAGGGCTTGCAGAAAATTTCTTCAATTTAAACAAAACTTTTTGGGGTTAGAGACTGCTAAGGATACAATTTATTATACAATATATCAAATAATACTTTGAAAATACATATTTTGAATTTATGCATATTTTCGTTTACATACTGTTACCATGCGCATATGGACATTTTTAAGATGAATGAGTATTATAAATTTAAGTTGTGGATAATTAGTTCCATAATTTATAAAAGGATATATAATGAGAAAGTAGGAACAAACCCACGAGATCTTTGATTTACTTGAGAATATTTACATTTAACATTATTTAATAAAAATAAATAATTATCGTATAGTTCTCGCGAGATTTAAATTATTGTTTAGTTTCATTTATATATATA
>KZ806948.1:1044322-1112289 GCA_000696205.2 Oncopeltus fasciatus
ATATAATTATTATTTAAAGTTTTCATTATAATGTTTAGGCAGTGTCACAAAACTCCATGCCAAGGGTGAAGAAATGACATTACTCATTCATAATTAACTATTCATTTTGGCCACTATAAGACAATCTATAATTCTTATAAATTCATTTTTTTAGTTTTCTGAAGTATCTGTTGCTGAGACTGATTTGCCCTCGTCTATTGGGAGGCGAATAACGGGTGGTAGGGGAGGGCGAGATGTGTGTGCTCGTGCCCAAATTGCCTGGAACGCGAGGGGTGTGGTGTGAACATGCCAGATTTGTTCAGCTCCCCCTGGGTTCCACCCCACCCTTCGACAGTCGTCTTTAATTACAAAGGTGTTGCGGCCAACCAGCTAGCCGCAATCCCTGCCTAGCTCCTTCCTGAATACAGATGGCTGAGCTGCCCCCTTCCAAGTGTGAGACGTACATCTTCCGCTCTCATTGGAGGCTGAGAGGGATGGACCAACACTCTTGAAATATGTCAATTTTAATTTTAATAACTTTCAAATGAAATAGACGTTTTATTAATTCATATACAATGTAAAAACATTTTATTTTTATTATACACATATAAATATTAATATTTATAAATTTCTATGTGAAGACAAAACCTAAGAATTAGGATATCAAGCTAACCTGAGCTGAGTTTCATATTTCTTAAATATATATTGGGACTACATACTATACACCAGAAATACATTTTTCTTACTTCTTTGGACATAGAATTAGAAACTTTTCAACTCCTCATGTAGCATTTAAACTAATCTACATATATTTATATCACCGTTATCAGTTGTATATTTGTTGAAGTCAAGGTTAAATAGCTCAGATATAGTTTCGAATTCCATTCGACACCTCAAAAATCTTATCATTCTTATGGACTTTGTTCTAGCTCAGCTTGAAACAGGAAAATTTGTATTTGTTTTCTCATGAAGACTTCATCCAAATATTGTCGCCTATTTAGACAGTTCCTCTGAAAAGACTACACTACGTTCATCGGCCAATATTTTCATCTATATGTTTGTTTGTTTATTTGCTTACATAAATAGTTTTCAGTGAGGTTTTATTGCAATTGGGCTAAAATTAATTGTACTAATAATATTTATGTTCATTTTATTACATCATTTGGTATATTTCACTGTATATATCATAATTTTTAGAATAAGAATCCATGAATATTAAGCTCTCTTTGTATGTGGATTAAAACAAAAAGCGAATTAAAATTGTAAAATCGACAACATTTTTCACAATCTTCATACTAATTATATGACACAGTTTGATTTATAATTTGTATTTTTTTTAAATATTTCATTAAACTTTAAGTTAAATTATTGAAATATAATTTCAATTGCCATTTTTAAAACCAATAAAAATAAAAATATTTCAACAAAAAAAATTTTAAATTTTCATGGCCTTCTAGTTACAAAATAATTAAAAACGAACAATAAATGTTTTTGACTTATTTACCTATTCTATTTTACCTTATCATTAGCTGTGTAGAGAATCACATACTCTTCTTATATATTTACTGAAAATTTATTTGGAATATACTATTTTCTTCAGCCATAACTCTTTGAATCTACTTATCGTTAGTCTTTCCTCATTGTCTTTAAACGTATTACAATTTTCTTAATTATTTTTCTTCTTCCATTTCCTTCGTCTATCAATCTTTCTTTCTTATTGTTCAACAGACTTACGACAATACGGCTCATGGTCAGACTCTCAATATCATGCTTCATACAACACTATAGAGTATATAAAATACAGAACAATACATAGTGTATTTCTTGCGTGATAGTACTTCAATTTTTGTAAATGTATTGTTTTGCTTAACGCTAAAATAATCTTTCAGATTTTCTTAGCACGCAAAACGCTCTTTGAAATTTGTTCTCGAAGATTTTGATGCCATTCAAATTCCGTACATTGTATTAAAATGGATGGATAAATTCTCCATGGATAAGACATCCTCATGGTCTTATCTATTTCCAAAAGGGTTGCATCTCCAAATTTTAGGGGAGATATGAAGTCATGTGCTCCACTTCACGACATCTTGATATTCCCTGCCAATTAATATCCAATATTGTACTCAATTAATGAGAGGGAATAGAATAGAAAATCTATCTGTCACAGCCAGGAATCGAACCTGGATCTCCTGCTATCCGGGCCGGTACAGCCGACCGCTTTGTGTACTACAGCACTAATGTAGTTAAGATGGACCAGCTGAACCTAGTCCTTCCTGGCAACGTAAGGACTCAGCTACCGCTTATGGTGAAGATCCTGTATATTGCTTGGACATTCGAACACCAGCCTACTGGACGAAGGTCACAACAAACGCAGTTAAGAAACTTGTCAGATTTCTTTCAGCTATTGGTTTCTCACATCGCAAGTTTTTAGAGTTCCTAACAAGCACTAGTTGCTCGGACATCCCTTCCATTAAAGCACTAAGGAGTGATAAGCACGTTGTCAGCTGATGATGTTTCCCCACCTTGTCCATCCACCACAGTTCGCTAATCCATCCAAATGCTCTATTCTCGCCTACATCGGGATAATGTTTGACTTTTTCCATTCATTTTTGTATATTTCCAACAAATGACTTTAAAAGAAGTAAGACTTAGCTTTCGTAAGTACATTTAGGGAGTTCACGTCTCGTGCGTGGCCCAGTAGGCCCAAGTATGTCGACCGAGTGGAATAGAATGAAAATCAGGAACACTACGGAAAATCAGTGGTGAAATTCCTCCAGAGCAAACAGCCAATCCATTTTCACGCCAGCCACTATGTCGCTTCTCCTCAGAGAACGGAGGGTAATCTTGTGAAAATCGGTTTGATGGGCAGAGAGTGGGCGGGAAGCAGGTGGAGAAGAAAGGTCCATTGTTGGGAAGATGGCAGCTCTCCACCGGTACGCCACACACTCACCGTGTCGACGTCAGATTTCACGGACAGCAGGATCAATTCCCACGTCCGGACATCGATTTGCTGCTCCCACGACCATCCTCCAGCGCTAACGACATGGCGGCTCTCAGCCTCTCAAACGGATATCCAGCTACTCAGACTGATAGTAGGACACATCCTGGGCCTGTTACACTTAGGAGGAGGTACGAAAAGTTCTATACTTGAAACATACATTGTGTATGTGTTGACTGATTTCTCTCGAGGAAATTTATCAATTTTCCTTGCTAGAGTATGATGTAGATTTCGAAAGTGATAATAATTTATCAATCGTGTTTAGAGAAGGTATAATATGAGGTTCGTTCAAATTACATACACATTAGCACACACAAAGAATATGTGCCTTAAAAATTTAATATCAGAGGAATAATTTACTTGAATCACTGAAGCTGATGATGAAGCTATTTCTAAAACTTGATGAAATTATAATTATAAGTACACCATACCACAAAAAAAAAATTTATAAAATTAAAATTAAAAAAAAAAAAAAAGTAAATAACGAGAGTCATTTAAACATCTTGACAATGTCAGCTCCTCCGAGCATAAGACGACGTAATCGTCTTTCTCGTATGTTAGACTCTCGACACTAGTGCAGGGAATTTAATAACTTATCAGACTGGTCCCGGTAGCATAATTGGTAAATGCACCGGCCCGGATAGCAGGAGATCCAGGTTCGAGTCCAGGCTGGGACAGTTAGATTTTTTACTATGTTCCCTTGCACTAAAAATTGTTAAAATTTACATGGGATTAAATACCACAAAAACAAAATTATAAAAATAGATGATTTTAGTTGGGATTCGGTCAAGGTAGATCCAAAAAAAAAAGATACAAATTTTAAAAAAGTGTGACTTCAGTCATTGAAATGAGTACTTAGTGTCCCTAATTTGTATCTTCCTGTCCGGACGTCCTCTCTCGTCTTCACGATAGGCAGCCCTGAAGATGGCCTACGTTGACAAATAATCTTTTTAAAAAATACACTTTTTTTTTAAATTTGTATTTATTTTTTTCTATCTATTTTGACCGAACCCCAACTAAAATCATCTAATAATAATATATACTGTCAAAAAACTCTCCATTTGAATATTATGCATTAATTGATTTACAAGATCTTATCCCGCTTTGTCAGTCTTCTATGTAGTGCCTATTACATAAGAAGATAGAAAGTAGGTAATATCGCGAAGATTATGTATATGAGAACTAGATACTGGCCAGAAATGCGTAGAAAGTGTTTTTAACTAGTTTTAAACCCTATTATTAAGATGGATTGTTGAAAAATATGAGTTTTGATACTTTTTTTTTTTTTTAATTTTCTAATTTAACTGTCCGAATGTAAATAAATATAAATAAGCTAAAACTTTTAAGTGACTGGATTGAAATTCTCGTTTTTTTAAGCATAATTCCCGATTGAAGGGAATCCAAGCTAAATCAAGACCTTATAAAATTATATATTTGGTTATTTAAATATAACACACATATGCATATATATATATATATATTCTCATGGTGTAGGTACCAGGCGCCCATTCTTGACTATGGTCACAGGTTTTCCATGGACTCTATGACTAAAGGCACCACTTAGNTTTTTTTTTTTTTTTTTTTTAAAGGCTAGATAAGTTTGTTAACGGCTGAAATCGGTCAGGTGAAAGAGATTTATAGGTCGACTGAAAGTTAGAGCACTAAATTCGTGATATTTAAGTTATGAAATTATCTATCGAATGAATATATAGTTTTTTTAGCATTTATGTTTCACAATTTTTTTATTGAAACGGGTATTAAGAATGATATTTAAGAAGTTCATAATTAATGTTGCGTGGGCCGTCTATAATAATAATAAAATATGAAATTTATTATTTATGCTTTTCATTGAAGGATTCCATTTTTGGTTGTAATCGAATTAGCAAAAGGGAGGGTTTAGGGGGAGGGGGAAGTTTAAAGAACTTAACAGGTGTAAAATGTAATTTTCTAAAACTATATCAAATGAAATTTATATTCTATAGCGTGCTTGTGGAAAGCGCTTGTGAAGGAAGGACATTTAGCAAGGGCTGAAATGATTGTTGTCAGAGAGTCATTGTGAAATCTGTAAATCAGTGCTGGGAAATGTGAGGTTATCAATGAAAACAGTCCATTCCATGTGTTTGTTCTGCCATGATGAGGGCTGCTATGTGCCGACGGAACCATTGTGAGCCTAGAACTCCGCCCTCCAGCGAGCTAATTCGGGGAAATCGCCCCTATTCCGGCGCGCGTATTTGTCAAGAGCCACGAGATGTCCCCATTATGCCTTACACAAGCAACCTCCACTCGCCGGTAATCAATGTTTTTCTTCCGTTCTCCATTATGTGAGCACGGCTTCGGAAAATTGAAGCAAATAAAAGAGACGGTCATTAGTTGGGACACATCCTGCGAGAGAGCGCCTCCACCTCGCGGAAACAATGGCCGCTCAGGAAGGGAATAATGATGAAGGGAGAAAAAAGAATAATAATAATAAAAAGAAAAAAGAAAGGAATTGGCTAAAATACATAATGAGGTGGGACAATGGGAGATAGACATGTCCCATGGCAGGAGCGATGACAGCGTGACGCCCGCCATTTTGTCGGTGCATTGTTCTTGACTGGTCTTTCAGCGAGCTCCTTCCGTTGAGGGCTCTCTCAGGACGAGGACGCAGATGTAGTGTATCAGCGAGAATGGGGAGTTCCCCACACTTGGAAGAGGATCCGAAATCCTTCGAAAACATTGTCTGGCATCAAACTGTTGCTTTATGCCATCGTCCTGGGGGCTTTGTTCTGAGAACCCCTGCAAAATCCTAATATGAACAAGAAGAAGAAGAGAAAAAAGATTTCTCCTCATGGGGACAAATGATTTCTTGTCACAATTTAACTTCTGACTGACAAGAGATAAGAATTCAGACGTTGACACACTTGTAGCACGGGTCATGATGAATGTCTGCTGAAATATTGGGCACTATTCACTCTATTTGGATTTATTTAGTTATAGACGCCCCTTCCAACGATTTCCAGCAATTGTTTATGTATTCCTAACTGTTGTAATACCCAGCAATTTAATTTCCGCGTTGCGATCTGTAAATACTCTTCTGTATGGGAACTGAATTTTTGGTGAAATTTAAGGTTCAGTAAAACCTAATAATGATGATATTTGCTTCGTGTAAAAATTAGTGAACTTTGTCTTTATTGTAAGTACACTTTTCTTTTCTTTCTTTTTTAAATGTAAATTAATGAAAATTTATTAATAAATACACAATGAAGTCCTGTATATATTTGAACTGTTCGTACGCTTTTAAGTTTTCTTTGCAATAAAGTAAAGATTTATCTTTATTTATCCAAGTATTTTTACTCATAATTCGCCTGTTTTCCATCCCCCGGTTAAAAGAGAGTTTACTCTTCTCTCCATTTTCTAGCTGTACTCGCCTTTCAGGTAACGTAAATGCTCTCCGTGCCATGCTCAAGCTAATTCTTACACTCTAATCCTCAAAAAGTTATATTCTCGATGACTGAAACACAAAATCGATGGGTAGAGGACGATAAAATTGATAAATCACTCGTATAGTCAATGTTGGAAGAATAAAGTGTCTACAAATTCCGTTCTACTTCAATGTAAATATATTTTACTTACGAAAATGCAGGGTAGCTGTGTGATGGAATCCTACCAAATTATTTGCGTATCTGTAATTCATGAAATTCCCATCGTAAATACTGCATTAAGGATAATGCAGGAAGAATGAAATACAACGATACTTCTTAAACAGAAGAGCGAAGCATTAGGTTTATGGGGTAATGCCTCATCTTAAACGTTCTTCAAACTTTAATTATGTTCACTAATTAACATTTTATATCCTGGGAAAAGGAAACATCCAATTATACTAAGAAAAATTAAAATATTTAGTTAATTACCTATTAGTGAACGTGTGATAAATTCTTACAACAAAAGTTAAATATCTGATGAAAAAGTTTCTTATTTCCTAAATAATAATTAATGATGTATATAAAATAATGTAAAGATAATTCAGCTGAGATAATAAGGTTCGTTTGGGTCTTTTAAGACATGGCTGTTACCCTGCTACACATAAGCAGACAAGAAATAAAAAATGCAGAAAAATCTGCTCTATACCATAGGTGTTTATAAATATTTTTCAGTGTTATTCTGTCTGTAGTTACTCCTTTCCCTTATAAATTTACAGTAGTAAAACATACTGAAAACTGAAAATAAGTAGTAATAAAAACATCTATCTATATGACGTAGAAAATCTCAAGTTGCAACAATGGATGACAAAAATAAATTCTATTAAAAAAGCATAGGTGATATGTATTGAACATATTTTTTTTGTTGGTAAAAATAAATAAACTATTGTAATTAACGTGAAAAATAAAATTATAATTCTTCTATAGCCTGATGTGATACAAGAATCTCTTCGCCCTATGCAATATGAATTTGTTTCGAAAAAGAAAAAATGTCCTTTAAATTTGATCTATAAATGCGAATAGAGTTAATAAGAGTATTCCAGACTTAAATCTCCAAATCCAAACATAAATTGTTACTTATCGGCTAGGGGTTAACCCCATCATTTTGTCGCTTCGGGGGTTACATCATAAAACTCTGTCGAAATAGTGGATGTCCCTTCCAAATGGTTCTGTTGCACTTTACCCACCCATTAGTCACGGTTAGAATAGCAAATGTTATTACACCCTGGGAGTTTATAGAGGGAATCTTTTTCTTTTTTTCTCCAGCTTGGCATTATTAAAATGAAATAGAACTAATTCTGACGATATGTACGAGAAGTACATAATAAATGGCGGAGGTGTGAGACAGCCATGGGGGGAGCGTTAGAAGTAACTGGCAAAGCGGATCACAAAGCAGTTATCTGATGGCCCCCCGTCACACTAGGAAGGGCTAATCCTCAGACCTCACGGGCGAGTTGGCCTTCTTGAATGGGCTCTGTGCCTTTCAACGCGAGAGTGTCATCCTCTGGGCACAGATAACATCTCGACCAGGTGCGTCATTTCCAGGCCTGTCCTCTGAAGAACGCTTTCTTAATTAGATACCTGTTTTGTACGTTGCAGGTCTGCAGAACGTACCCGTATGGCTGATAGTGAAATCCCTGTTAGCAGCACTCCGAAAGAAGTACACTCGAGTGCACACCACTGTAAAGAGAATCAGAGGGGGGAGGGGGGGGGGGTTAGAAAATGTTTCAGTCGTCTTTTTCTTTCTTCTTCTTTTGAACAAAGTACATCACTGCTGACATTTTCTGATGTGAAGTCTGATTTCCTTCAAACTTTTTTTTTTCTCCAAATAAATGCAGAAAAAGGGAATTAAAACAGAAAATTAGATTCTTAGGACATTGTTTATTATTAATCACTAAGGGACATAGAAGAAAATTTATGTATAAAGTCCGGAAAACAATTATCTACGTACCGATACATCTCATTTCTACGGAACATTTAATGAGTACATAACAAACACTAAATACATTGTTGTTGTTGTTGTTGTTCACGTAGGCTTCAAATACATTCACTATACTTTTTTAATTGTGTCATTCGTATTGATTACCTAACTCGTATTTTTTCCTCTCCTTTGGACTCAAGAAACTAGAAACTCATTCTAGGACACACTGTCTCCCGTCACCTATTCGCTGTCAGTAGCCCAAGTATCCCGTTCGTAAAGATACGCTAGCTCAAGTATTTTTGGCCATCTACTGCCTTCAGCTATAAATAAATATATATGTTTATATAGTGATCAAAAACAGGTGGGATAGGGAGTATAGTGAACACGCAAAAAGAAAAAATCACAAATAGTAAAACTTTGCCCTTCGTCAGTGAGGAGTGAAGAGGGACTCAATAATCAAGAGACTCCTATATGACGAAGGGCGAGAGATCCCCGAAAATTTTGATCCTTGTCTCTCTATCCCACTTGTTCTTGATTACTCTCTCTCTCTATATATATATCTAACTCNTTGCTAATTTACAATTATACAAGCCATGTATGCCCATAAAGGGGACTTTATTTAATAAGTACACAGATAGTATATAATGATGTAATAAATTACAATGAGTAAAATTTTTATAGAGATTTCTCTCTATCCCCCCCTCCCCTCTTTTCCTCATATCAGATAAAAAAATGATCTGATATTGAGGGTCAATTAATAGGGGATTGAGGGGAATATCCTTCATTCTCTGTTCACTACTCAATGGCGAAGGGCGAGAAATCTCCCCAAAAATGTTATTCATTTTAATTAGATCAAGGGAAAAATAAATTTATCACATCAAAATCCTATAATATAAAGAACCACGATAAAAGGAGATTAATACTTCTAATATTTGTAATCCATTTTCAATAAAATATATATTTAGGATATAATTATGAATTATGTATTCATAATTTTCTTCAGGTATGTGAAGGTATTTATAGTCTAGTCAATTTATAATCGCAGAAAGTGTATAAAGTGTTCATTATTTTCTGCCATTATACATATTTTGGTACATATTGTTTGTCTTCCCTTTATTTGCAGAAGAAACTCCAGTATTTGCTGTTTTCAGAGTTGTTGTTGTTGTGTTTGGAATGAAATCACGGAAAAACAGACCTCCTTAAACACAATTTGCATGGGAATTAAATAAAAACAAAATTAGTCAACTTACGAATGTATTTATTTTTTAAAGGTATAATTTTAATATTTACTAATAAGTAAAAATAACATAAATCAATCCAACATATAAATAGATATTGTTAAATTTTATAATTTTGACTAATCATGGGAAAATCGACTCAGTCAAGAGGAAAATAAACTAAACAACAATATGTATAATGCTATATTATTTAATATATACAGAGTATTTATTTACATTGACTAGTTCTTGTGCCATCTTCTCTGGCAAGTTACAAAAAGTATTTACAGATTTTACCATTGTCAATTTCATTTCTGTTTCAGGAAAAAAGACAATGCTATGAGCTTCTCAATATTCTGAAATTTGTTTATTTTTACATGGTTTTAAACCTATATTTATAATATTTTACAAATATTTACATGAAATATAAACAGATAAGTAGTCAAGCTACCTAGAAATTCTGCACTCATATAAGGTCGTAACTAAAAAACATAAATTATCTACAAGCACAAACATATATTATTGCTTTACACAAACTATTAGACACACATTAGTACATAGACTTAAAAGCAAGGAGAGACTAGCGTCACATCCAACTTCCTCTCAAGTCAGAATGAGAATTTTAAGTAATATTCTTTGAGATTCACTGTCATCATCATTTAAATAACTAAAAAAATAGAAACACACATACAAAAAATATAGAATACAAATTTATTCGTATGTATGTTTTTTATTTGGAGGATTTGGTTTTTATACATTTAATATTACACACGTCAAAGGAAAGAAAAATAGGTATTTTCTTTATGTTCATTTCTCGAGTTTTAACAAACGAAATGGTCATACTCGTCGAAGTTCGCGCACTAGCAGTATGAATGGAAAAGGTATTGCATAAACAATTATTTAGAAAACTTCTTCTGAGATGGACATAGCTAGTACAAGATATTGTACAGATCTCTCTGGGGAATGAGGTGACACAAATCTCTTGAAGTCTGACCTCACACAAGTCTATGGAAAAATTGAGATTTTATCATATTTAATGTTCAAAACATTTTATTTTAGTTATATAATATATAAAATTTATTTAATAACAAATGTACAGTACAGGCAAAACAATAACCAATACAACGAAACTACAAATGAATGATCATTTTATATATATATATAAGAAAAATACTCTGTAATAAGGTAAAATGGAGAAGTTAAAGTTGGATGTGGCAAAGCTAGTGTCCTCTTGCTACCTCTGTACGCTAAACTAGCTATCCTAGGTACAATGTCTAACTTGGACGTTCAACGAAACAGCTGACTACAGTATAATCTTAGCTAGGCTTTCATTTGTATAAATAGTAATCTTCTGTACACTAATACATACATAAACTAAATAAGGGGTTTTACTTAAAATTCTTTGAACTTTACAAAAATAATTTTTTTTTTTTTTATAGCTTAAATCCTCGTTCTAATTTGTTTTGAGATCGTTTGACAATGCTATTTCTCTTCAGCTTACTTTTTCTTCGTGATAATGTGTTTGTTTGTTTATGGCCAGGATGCTACTTGTAGTTGAACATTGTAACATTTTAATTGTCTGAACATTCTATGACCTTCTAATGGAAGGTGTGGACAACGGGGAAGGTGTGTTGAGGACAGAGACCGCAAAAGAGTGGTAGTTGCGGACAGCAGAAAGGAGTAATATGTCTAGGAAGACATATGATGGATACTGGAGGTTAGGAAATCAGGTGACGGTAAAGAAGGAAGGAAGGACTTTTGTAAATATTGGCTTGTACAACAGAAAATGTGAAGAAGGGAGGTGAATTTAGCTGCAAACAAACAATATGACACGTCTATAAGGTTATTGATTATCAATAACGATAACCTTATTTCCAATAATTTAAATATTATAATACCTTACAATTATTATAAATAATTCATATATGCAATAGAATTACACTAAAATATACTTTGTCTAATACATAGTCGTTTATCCTTATCAGAAAATGAAATGTCAAGCCAGTTTCAAATCTACATGTAAGAATTTTCCAATGTTTCTTGAAATAATAAAAAAAGTGTTCGAGTATTTGATCTGTGAGGGCCTCTAGTCAGACATTAAGGAAGAGAAAGAAACAATACACATTCAAACAATTTTATGTCTGCTTTTTAACCAACTTTGCAATCAGTTGTTATTGGATTATTCATGCGAGTTGTTTTATTCTTCTTATCAAGTTGTTTTCTTCCTTTAACATCTTTACGGACTAAAATCACTCACTGAAAATATCAGCTACCTAAGGAAATGTAGAGTTAATAATGATGCAAATCCTTCTCTTGAGAATAATATAAAAAAGAAACGGCTTAATAGGAACATAATACATAATATAATAAAAGGCAAAATTAAGCCCCAGTTTCTTGGATTTTCCCAGTCTTGGATTTGAGATCCCATGATCGAGTATCGGATTCTTGGATTGTTGATTTTATTGGCAGTGTTCTTTTGAGTCTTAGTCTGAGTCTGAGGCTCAGCTGAAAATTTGAAACACAGCTTTAAATTCCAATCATAAAGGTGAATTACTCCCTCAAAACAAATTGAGATTAAGGAAAAACTAGCAGGAATTTCATTCGCATATAACATATAAACCTCTGATTGAATAAAATTCTCAAAAGCAATAATTATTTCGAAACAGGGCGAATCGCCCTTAGGAATCCTAAGCACACTTTGTTTAAATCCTTCGTCGGGTGATTCTGGTGAGTATTTGTCATCATATTATCCAAGAGAGTTTCAAGGCTTCAACAGAAAGTATCTTCCACAAATCTCAAGCAAGAAATATTCAGGCTACAGATGAATCTTCTACTTTCATAAACTTCATGCCATGAATATCTTTCCCATCACAGAAGACGATTAGAAGACAGAAGAGGAGCTTACCAGTCAATTCTCTGGATGATGTACATTCCTTCTACATTTCTTTTGTTCTGAGAGCATTTTAGGAATTAAGGAAGTTTATCGAACTTTAAATGTAGTTTTTATGTATCTTAACGTTTTAAAGAGTAGTATCCCTTTCCAAAATATACTTGGTTATCGAAGAAAGCTTGTAATGAGTTCCCATCCACTTTTTTCAACGTTAATTGTTTAAAGTTAGTGTAAAGCAGTTACCGCTAAACAACGACAATTATTATTATTTGTCATTAGAAGAATCTCTATGGACATTGGGTACAGAGGCAGTCGGACATAATATGATGCAGAGTTTCATTTCTTTTCAAAGCCCAATCCGCAATCACATCTACTCTTCGTGTCAATGCAAAGTCTATGTTGGGGGGTTGATCATTGTTGCTTCGCTTGAATTTTTCGGCAACGGTTCTTGCCATTATGACATCCTTCAGTGGAAAAGACATCAAGTGTGTTCTCAAAGATAACGATTAACAAATAATTTTATAAGATTACAATAATAATGTAACCAATGTCTGAATGGAATTTCTCATTGTTTCCTTTGGAAGTTCTGGATGGCCGAAGACTCTGACTTCCTCTGGAGCCGTGCTGAGACACGTGGGAACGCTCTTCAGGAAGCCCGCTCAGTCAGTGGCCGTTGGAGTTGGTGTTCTCGTCGCACTCCTCGTCCGACATGGGCACCGTCGAGTGGTTGTACAGTCCCTGGGCCATCAGCTGGAGTGCCAGAGGGTTCCGGTTCCCGGAGGCCTTCTTGATCTTGGCTCGCTTGTTCTGGAACCAGATCTTGATCTGAGCCTCGTTCAGCCCAAGCTCGGAGGCCAACGCTTGACGCCGTCGCTCAGTAAGATACCTGTCAACACAAAAATGTAACAAAAAATTAAAACAATATTTACGAGTCTAATACAAATTAAAAAGGACAATAAGCAACAACAATATTTATATTCATATAATATTTTGAAGGCGACAGATAACCGTTGGTTTTAACACTACTATAATTCGGGAATCCGCCACGAATCCAATTAGCTTACAGATCACAAGTACGTTACGAACCTTCCCATATGAATGAAAGGATAAACCAAACTGAATATATGGAATTCTTCTTATTCCGTTGAGTGTAAAGTATTTATAAAGCACCACGACTTTTCCATCTTAGCATCGTGCATTATTTTCAGTATATTAGGATCAACCAAACCACTTAACCACTTGATACTTGTGTTCGATTTCAAAAATTATAGTATTGTTTTTGTTTTGTTTTTAAACTGCTGTGCTACCAAAGTGGCAAAGGCGTATTAAGAAAATAAAGTAAAACGCCAGAAGTGAATAGTTTCTGTTTTGTTCATTTTGCTCTCTTTTAGAATATAATTTTTTTGTAGTGTTTGAGGTAAACCATAATCTGAATTAGAATCGTGCAAAAGCCACTCCAAAAAGAGAACAAACTTGGTAGGAGAATGATTTGCAGTTGAGTGAGGAGACTGAATCGGCCCCTTTTTGAAATGTGATACAGAAGAGTGACACATGGAGCCTTGTAGCACACCCATTGATAGACCTCACGCCCACAGAGTTGTGGTAAACCTCCATCAATGGGCAGACAAAAGCACAATTAATTCACCAAACAAGGAGGTCACGAGTGAGAAACAGGAGGTGTTCGTATTCCAGCTTAGGATTGTGGGAGCACATGTTCGCCAGAAGGAATGATATTCTTATTTACTACAATGCCCATCCAAAATCTCTGTACTTATATATTGAAATAAATGTTTTATTCGCAAAGTAATGGGACTTCATTTGAAATTACTTAACCTGAAGGTACAAATATAGTTTTTATCAGAACTCAACAATGATACAGTTAATATAGAGAAATGATAAAGGACAGCCTCCGCTGACCTACAACTCTAGAATTAAAATATTTGACAAGCCTGGGTCCTCAATCACTAACTATAGGTAAATCAATCTGTAAATATATTTTTAAAAGTCATCAGTACTTGGTACTAATAAATAACAAAATTTATATATCCAGCAATAATGATAACTGTTGGCATATTAATACGGGTGGAAAATAACGAAATAATCCTAATGTATTAATTTTTAAAGAATGGTCTACAAGAACCGCTCTAAGTAAAAATGGCTTCATGACCTCTGAAAGTAGTGTACCAAGGGACTAGTGTAATCATCCGGAGACTGCCAAGGACGTTAGTAGCGGATCCTGGCTCGGAAAGATGGCAGTCGTAGCCTAAGATGGACGGAAGGAGGCGACCATTAGCACAAAGCACGTCATAAGTGAACAGGTTCGAAGAATGGGTACTGTGGTTGGTCTTCCCTTTCTACTGTAGTAAAAACCTTCTTAGATTTACGGAACAAGCTTTCGCCTCTTCAGTCATCCTCAGGGCCATTTCTGTTGGAATTGATACCTTAAGGGCTGCAGGCTCTAAACTTGCCCAACTAAAGATGTGTTACCAGATTGAATGTTTTCAACAACTTTTCAAACAAAGAAAACTTAAATATATCCTCCTCAAGATGTATATTTGATTAAATGTTTGAGTACTATCGGATACCCTCCTCCATCCTCAGGGCTTGGACTAACAAACACCATTCTGTGGAGATGGGTTTATTACTCCAAGTTCTGAAGACTAGCGGGTAGTAGCCGAGTATTTCATCGAATGTACATCTTCAGGGAGGCATGCTAAAATCATCTGCGTCGCCACCCACTCCTGGAGTGTGACCTCTTCGGCATTCCTAAAGAAAACACTGGAAGATGTAAATATTAGTTTGTCTTTTCTCTTAATTGATTAGTGTTCGACATATTCCATTAGAACTTCTGAAAGATGCCTCCCTCGATAGAATTGTCGAGCTCTATCAATCTTATATTGTTTCTCTGCTTAAAGCCAAAGACATCAATGACATAACTCTTACAATTTTAAACATATGAAAATTACATTCCGGTGGCAAATTCACCCTGAATATATAAAATACAGCAATAAAGCAATGGATACCTGTTGATGCTGAACTCTGTCTTGAGTCTGGCCAGCTGTTCGCCGCTGAATGCCGTCCTCGGCCTCTTGTCTTCCTTGCTCTTGTCTTTCCTCTTGATCCTTCGAGATCGGGGTCCTGCAGACATACACATGAGAAACTCATCAGTGATCGGAGTGAAGTGAACTGCCCTCAGGCAGGGTGATATCTCTTAGAGCATCACACTGCCTGACCAAGCGGAATCGCAACACCAATATACATACACACATAAACACCAGATATCTATATTTGGCAGGTCCACTTAATATTAAAACATAGAAACCAAATACGACATTTATTTATCAAAATATAGTTCACTATTTACTGCCTTTGTTACTCTCTCTTGTAAGACAGAATTTGTCAGTCAAGAACGCCCATCTGCAATGTGGATCATGGAAAATCTGCGTTGTCTACTAGTAGGTTCTACGCACAGGCTAATTTTTCGTTTATACTCCCTTATATCAGAATTCCTAAGCTCACAGATCACAGCTGAGTCATTATATATGTCCATTTACGTCAGTACATACTCTACTCTTCCAATGTACTCTGTTTATGTGAACCAAATGCCTCGAATCAAACAATGAATCCCTAGCCAAGATGAACGGGGGAAATACCACCAGACTTGCTCTCCAAATATTCAATTCTTATATCTAGCAATAGATTAATATATTTAGTTATGTTAAAGATTAAATAAGTTATATATAAATAACAACTTCATACAATTGAATGTATTCGATTAATATACTTGGTATAATTTAATACACAACTAATAATATCTTACTGAATATAGAGCATTAATGTATTTAAAATTACATTTTATCTAGTTTGGGAAGGGATGACCCCTCGGATGGGAAATTCTGCTTTTGACGGAGATGAATGCCAAGCGTAAGTCGCAAGTTAAAGTCACACGTGTGACACATTCAGTTTTCTGTATGTTAGTGTTTGTGACGCTGTTTACAATTTCAACTTTTAATGTTATCTTAGCTTAATATCAATGTTAAAAATAGGTTTCCTGTAGGTAAATGAATTTTTAATTAATGTTTATTGATGTATACAAATTATTTCATTGACTTATATCAATTTATCAGAGTACAGCAGTGCAAAAGCAGTCTGTTGTACATTAGAAGCTAATATTTGAAGATAAAGATTTCATTCAAACCTGAACAGTGAATGATACTCTTTGAATGAGACAGATAAATGAGTTAGATGAATGGCTTAGATTCAGCTACAGCTACCGCATATTTTTGTAATTATTGAATTTGATACACTTCTTTTAAATTTCAATTGGATAAAGCCCAAGAAGAGTGAACAGCACTCAGCGGTAGTCCATATGATTGTTTGATAAGGGCCCTCACGAACCTGTCCCTATAAGGCTAATGTGCCTTCCTTCTGACCCTTCTATGTCGTATGGAATCAATCGTAGGAATCGAAGACGGATCCTGAATCCTCGAGAGAAGCCCAGAAGGTCAACTGCCACATTCTCAGTGGCAGAGTCACAAGTGTTACAGAATCTGCTCAACGGGAGCCGTCGTGTCAAGTCCAATTCATGCAGTTTTAGATGGATAAATACACACTAGGAAAGAGTTCTCTTTCAGATCAAGAAGTTCTAATATAAATCATAGCGACATTTGCCATGAATCATACAATTAACCTCAATTTGTCGGCGTTACTCATTTATCAAGTTTTGGAGGAAAATAGACTCTGAAAAACGGCTCTAGTATTTGATACTATATAAAACAAATATTATTATTAAGATTTACTTGCCATAAGAACAAATAAAATTACAACTTTGTTTTCCCCTGTTTGTAGACGAAATGAGATATGCAATCGATTATAGCCACTTCGTGTCAGAGATTTCCAGCCGAGAACATAAGCTCCAGCAGCTGTCTAGACTGGAAATATAAATAAAATGAAGAGTCCATTGTTATTGGGGAGCTGTAGGTAGGATATTGTTGTGTTGAAAGCGTTACATCTGATCAACAATTCTAATGAACGCCCACGTCCAACAGAGAGCGGTTCTCTTATGACGGAACACGTTCTCGAATGACGGCTTGTTCAGCGAGTCTTCCACTGACTCGAGGCATGTTCCCATCAGCTGATGACTCGTTCGAAACCTCTAGAACTGAGAAATCCTTTCAGCGCACATCTCTCATCATCTGGACAAGGGTTCCGACATTTTAAAAGCCTGAACTTGCGGTTATCTACACAGAGAGATGTGTATATGCCTGAACTCGCGGTTATCTACACAGAGAGATGTGTATATGCCTGAACTCGCGGTTATCTACACAGAGAGATGTGTATATGCCTGAACTCGCGGTTATCTACACAGAGAGATGTGTATATGCCTGAACTCGCGGTTATCTACATTGATAAGCAAAATCTAATCTGTTTTCATATAGCCATACATATATACTGAGTGTATAAACAGTGTATGTCTGTTTGTTTCAGTGCTTGCTCGCAAATTTAATATATTATGAACCTCATGAAAAAATAATTAAAATTTTTTCCCTACTATTCTTCGCTCTTTCCTAATTTTTTCTTTTGTGAAGATTTGTAGATCTGCAGTATCTGCTTCTAATTTATTGTAACATAAATATAATGCTTCCTGAGTGGAGGTGATACTTTAACCATTGGTTTAATTGCGACTTATACATGGCAAAGTTAAGCATACATACACGGCATTCTTGCGAACATAACCTCATTACATCGTAGTATAGAACAGTATATGTCAGATTAGAAACCTAAAACTCTTTGATTACTGTTTAAGCCATGTTCCACACTACTTGCAGAAAGCTGATTGAATCTACTACCACTGTAGCACCACTAGCAAATCTATTGGCTTCCACGATCTTCTTAAAACAAAAGAAATAGCAACTTGTTGGCAGCACATCTCCCTTCAGACAAATCGCTTAGTGACAATTCGGAGGCCTTGCACGGACGTTTGGAAGGTGAAATTGCTGGTTGTATGGCGATCTACTAGCATCGGTCGGGACATATCCACCTCGATCATACTAATTCTGGGTACATGGACGCTTGTGCATGTACCATTGTTAGTACCATTTACATCTCTACTCCCCCCATGTCCTGTTACGGGCTCTTGGGATATAATGTTCCTTTCTCAGTAGACTTCCCAAGATCGAGGGCCGCCCCTCCATATGTATGTATACAAATATGAGCATTCAAGATTAAGTCTTCAATTGCGTAACATAACCTGTCTCTATGCTTGGAAAGTAAGAAGCGAGGCACAACAACAATCTGATCTTTATGTAATTTACAAACGGCTAAAGTTGTTTGTTTCTGTTCGGCTGCCGGAATCTATCTGAGATCCATCTAATACCACAAAAACTCAAAAATCAATATAAATATAGTCCACAACAGCTGGGCATGTAAATGTAATGGAAACGCGACCGTCGCGCAGAAAATGTGTGCGTCTAACCGAGGAACTAATTGTTGAGAAAAACTTTTTGTTTCCTTGGTCTTTCATATCCATATTCCTTAGAATTAAAACAAAGCATCATTTTCTAGCTACAAAGCTATAGCCCTTGATTTCACGCCAGAGAGTTAGAGTTAGAGTTATTTTATAACATTTAAAAATGCTTAAGCACAAAAATATAAAATCCAATAGCATCCTTTCATAATAGTGATAAACCTGAGCTACTGTGATTATGAAGGAGAACTGTTCCTTATACTGGTGTTACTGTTATTACAGCCAGTGGGGGTTTCTAATTACACACTAACTCATTTATGGCACCTTTATTATAGTATTCTTATTATATAAAATGGCCCAAAATTAAAGAAAAGTATATTCTCGTAAATACTATTACTCCAAAGTCATTATATATTATATAATGTAAAGTTATTTTGACATTATATATTAACAGAGACATAGATCTCCCGTATTGTCATTTAGTCGGACATTTTGCTAGACTTTAAGGGATGCACAAGTCCCTAGTCGAAACACAACAAAATATATCAGCTCGTGCACATATTCCTCCGGTCAACACTTGGCGTGTACGGCCAGGAATGTGCAGAGTACAAAGTTTCTTCAGGAAACGGCTGACAATATCCGTCCACTACCACTGGTCACTACCACTGGTCACTACCATGACCGCTAGTTCCTACAGACACTCAGAAATGTTGTTTCTTCAACCCTGACGTTATTTAGTTAAATCGCCAATTATTATTATTATATTTTTTAAGAGAGATTTTTAAAATCCTTTACACTGTTTAGAAAATGTATGCTGTTGGCACTATATTATCTACAGCGCTTTCTTATTACTCTTATTGTTAAATATTTAAAATGAGCATTAACTAGAATAACACTAACCATATAACAAAAGTCGCCAATATTGTAAAACATAAATTTGGTTATTAACATGGCTGCCAGCAATCAAATAATTCCCACCAAAATAGGTTTTTCTACATTTATCGCCAGAATATAGTCGGACATTATGTCTCACTTTACCATATGTAAAACATAGAAAAATATCAAAAAAAAAAATTTTTTAATACATGAAAAAAAGCAAGGGAATAGAATAAAAAATATTACTACCTCAGCCGGGACTCGAACCCGGGTCTCCTGCTTTCCGGGCAAGTATGCTGAGTGTAGAGGTCAGTGAGGTGGTACTTAGGCTGAGGTAGTAATATTTTTTATTCTATTCTCTTGCATTTCTCGTATAATATTAACGTGGATTAAATACCACAACTAAAATCAGGATTTAAAAATTAATTTTGTTTTGTTTTGTGAACCCGTGGCGCCAGGAGTGTGAGAGCCGATCGGATTCCCTGAGCTAACCTAGTGTTAAGTGATAGTGTAGCCCTTAAATTTATAAAAAAAAAAAAATACATTCAGAAATTTTAAATGCAGGCTTCAACATTAGTGAAAATTTTTTTTTAAATTATAAGGACTCGTCAGTGAATTGGTTTTGTATTCTAATGTGGTATTTCATTGATATTATAGACCTATATAAATTGATATGAATAAAATAATGAATTAAGATGCTTTGATTGGAGCTGTGTCAGTTTTATCAGTTAGTTCTGCTACCAATAAAGGGACACACATCGCGTCACCCTCACATGGCGGACTTAAGTACTCCTTGTTACACTTACTCTATGCTGGGGGGAACATAATAAAACGCTCACTTCAGAAGGGTTAAACGCTAAAAATAAGTCGGTGGAGGAGGGCGGTTGTGAACTGCCCCTAGGGAGGCCCACTAATTGTAGGCGTAATTTCAGGGGTTGTAGGGGGTGGAATGGGGGCTTTTAGCTTGACAATTTATGTAGTGTGGTGTGACTCCCACCAATTTGAGCTCACTCTCGCCACAGTAATTCAGACGTTCCCACTTAGCAGGCAGTCATACCCTCTAGCTCACACAAAAAGCCTCACAGGATTTTAGTGCATTTCTTTACAAGCAACGTAAATAAACATATATATATATATATATATGTAATTATGAACATATATATGCCGACACGTATGTAATTACACACACTCACCCACGTACCTTCGATCTTAGCCTTTAGTTATGTATTTATCAGCTACATGCCGGATTCATTTGAGACAACTGAAAACTGTGGCTCGCAAAGTGTTAATACACACACAAAATTAAAATTTTTTCAAACATTGGCCATAAGAAAAAAGTTAAACCTGCATTTCTTCACTAGGTTGTTAAAAGTTCCTGATCCCAGTGCAGAACTCTCACAGAGCAAAATTTGTCGGATCCAGAGCTGCCTGGCTTGCTCTTGGGAACACCCTCACTTGATCAGGATTCTCCAATGGGACAAACCCAGCTACCCAGCCGACCATATGTAGACTGAGTTGAGCTGGAGATAATAATACGTTAACCCGTAATAAATAATTAATTCCCTCAATAACAAATACCCTTCTGTAATTGGCTTGTCAAGTTGTCAGGCTGGGGCGGGTGATGGGAAACGAATCGTTCAATACAAGGCGATTCCACCACAGAGACAACAAAGATAGCAATTAAGAAGAAAAGCAGAGGAGACACGGAGATATTCTGTGCGTTTACGTTTTTATAGGGATTTATTGTTGCGGAAAAGTGCTTCTTTCTTCTCGTTCCAGTGGCTGGAGTCACCCCTCCTCAGGACAGAAAACCGACTTCTATTGTGAGATCTGTATTAACAGATTCCTCGGGCTTCTTGGACGGCGACATAGTCTGTGAGACGTCCCACAGTTCCAGCCACGTTCAAACTTTCGACCAAGACCAATAAACTCTTCTCTGTTTAAGAGAAGAAGGCAACATCCCTGGAAATGTTCTGGGGGACTAATTAATTCCTAATTCCTGCGAAAAAATAGCTCTTAGTCAGTCAGCATTCTCTCAGGACTTCTAAAGAAGGAAGAAAAAACGTATGATAATTTATCAATAAATATAAAACACTTAATTTTTAATGGGAGTTTTAAAAATAATAAAGTCAACTCTTTCTAATATATGTGTATTATAAATATGTGTATATATATATATGTGTGTGTGTATATATACAATGTCTGCATTGTTATTGTAATTACATAAACTCTCTTCTACATAACATTTAAATTAATATAGCAGTTGAACATTTATAAGAACAAATACACATCTCGAGACATTAATTGTGTTATTGTTGACAGAATTATAAATATTTCATAATCAGGATTTTTAGAGAGCAATTAAACTGTTTATTACTTCACCCGTCTTTGTTTTATGAGAAATTGATTACCATAAAATCATGAAAAAATTCAGCTTAATTTCCTTCTTTTTTTTTCTTTTTTTAACAACCTTTTTAAAGTTTGCCCTTTATATTTACATAACAATTTCAGATTTTTTTTTTTTTCTGATTCCTAAATTGTTCTTAGATTCTTTCATTTAGAAAAGTGTGAATTAGTTATATTTTTATATGTGAGCAAGATATTTTATGAGTTTTAAATTTTTTTATAGAAGAATTGCGGATCTATAGCTGCCTCAAGTGACTGTACACATATACACTTGTGTAGATTTATTGTTTAATGCACTCGTGTGCAAATTCAAATGTTCCAACTAGACCTTAGGAACATTTAAACTTGCTTCACTAGTATAAACAGATAGTGGAGAAGTTTCATAATGCTCCAAGCATTGAGTCATTAATTTAAACTTTGCCAGTGTGTATCATTAAAAAATGTAAAAAATAAAAGAAAAATAAATAGCTTGTGATGAGAGATGATCCAGGGGAGGCTGGATGTGATGAGATGGTGGGGATGATGGAGATGGTGGGGGTGGGGGTAGCCTCCCCTGGACCCCGTCCTCTCTGTTCCGTCGGGATACTCACTCCTACCTCCTACAACAGGACAGGATATCCTTATCAGACACGTTATCAGATCTGCTTATCACTAATCATTATCACCAATGAGGGACTCAAACATGCCGGTGATGCGATATATTTGGTCCTTGGTGAAAAAATTAATAAATTATCATTATCAATACAAACTGATTATCGCCAGACACTGGTCTTCGTTAAGGAAGAGTAGTGTCTGACATTTCAATAGCAGCTTTACATTCTGGGGGGGGGGGGAATTAGAATTAAATAATTCATAAAATGATTAAAAACTGTCATTTTTCCTAGAAACGTAAACATTTCCTCGGATCTACGCCAATATTTAACTCCTGATCACAATTACTATTCAATATTGCAATTATTCTCCTAAATGGAGAATAATTGCAATATTGAAATATCTTTGTAGATAAATATGTATTTGGATAAAAATGTATACATATTGGAAATTAAATTTATAGCAAATACAACCATTCATCCAGAGATAACTTGTCTCTAACATATAAACAGCGATGTATTCTGCAACATGTGGTTACAAAAAGTTTGATGAATATTACTTTTATGAGTCACAGTAATGAAGAGTTACCTTTTCTAATATTAATTTCGCCGCGACTAATTTTTTTTTTTTTTTTTTTTTTTTTGAGAAATAGCTGTAACGTATTAATAATCGTTTTGACTACCTGATCAAGTTCTATGATGAAGTCCATGACACAATCCAGAAGCGTTTGGTGCTGTACTTACGGGAATATGCACAAAGGCACACGATATCTTAGAAAAAACTAGGTTTTCAGAGACAATTTAGCTAGAGTGGTTTGCTAGCGTACAATAAAATTCATAAACGAAGATAAATAAAACGAGACTAAAATTTAAAAAATTGACAAATTTAAATAATTTAGTTCATTGTAAGGAACGTGATTGGAACTAAATGGTTCCCACATTAGTGAGGAAAAAACGCGTATAATTAGTTTTGGCAGATGATAAGTTAATGGGGCTCCCATTGCCTAAATAATTTTCTTATCCGGACTTCTCTCTCGAGGCTAATCGCCATTTTATTATAGTGGTGGCAGGGGATTGGAGGAGATCAAAGAGGACCCTTAAATACTTAATACACGGCGGCGGTCAGCCTCAAAGGGGATGTTTTGACAGGGTCTCGTGACAGCGGCGTCGAGGATCGATGTGGGACAGCTATTGTCCTGGGAACAGTTGTGATTTCGGCGGGAACAGCCAGGACAAAGATCCCCGCCGACCTTCAGATCTCGGGTGGGAGCGCCGCCCACAGATGCTTCCGCCACGAAATTCGCCAGGTCTCACACAACTCTTCTTCAACAGGCCCCATTCTGCTGGTCCACTGCTTGCTATTGCCATTGGAAACAGTCGGCCGGTCAATTGGGATATTCTTATTAAAATTCATTCGGTAGTGAGTGACCAACATTTGGTAGAAAAGTTTAAATAGAGGAGTTGAGCGCAGCTTATGGATGACGAAGCACCTGGCAAAGAATCCCGGAACATGCTTGAGCAGTGGGGAGATTGCAATACATTCTTGGCCAGTAACTCATTTGAAATTTATGTTTGGAGCTGTAAATGTCAGGAGAATATTTCTAAGATACGAGTGCGGAGGAAATATAACGAGAACGGTGGCAAACTATTATGCTGAGGTAGGATACCAGAGCTCATTCGCTGACTGGGGGAGTGCCAAAGAGCTTGGAAATGTGACAACCAACGAGCTAGAAGCAATACCATGTCATATTTCTCCCCACTTGATCAATAGGAAATTATACATTCTTAACTTTGTTGTTAGTAATTTCATATTGCATAAAGTTGTGCGATGTACGAGTGAATATGTGTTTGTGTGAGTGGGAGAATTTTAAAATATTTTTTTTAATAAATCATTTAAAACGCCTCATAAATTTAAAATAATACGGCATATGGTTGAAGAGAATACACTACCACACCTAACATGGATGTTAAAAATAAATCAGTCTAAATTTCTGAACGATTAAACCCTTATGACTTAAAAATAAACTCAATTAAAAACTGCTCTTCCAAAATATTTACCTTTTATTGTAATATTTAAGTAAAGTATGTTCGCTCAGGCCCAACATCTTCCAAAACCGCGATTGCTATTTTCCTACAATAGAATTTTCTAACTCTTTCTTGGAGAAGCGGCAGGTGGATGACGCCCTATAGGTTCTTCCGGGACATAGCACTACTCGCGCGAACGGCTTAAGGGTGGCGTTGGAGCCTAAGGGTGGGAGGTCAAGTTCTCTCAGGGGGTGGGATTGAGACATGACGTGCGAATGTGTAGCGTGACGCATCTTGTCGTGCGCTACTGAGATTCAGTCCTCTGACGGCCTGTAGTTTTGACAGGAGTGTGTCCTCGCTTGGCCTACTGTCACGATAGAGCCCGCTACCCACTTACTGTGTCGACCACAATCAAGATGCACCATGCATTTCCTGATACACTCTGCAATCATAACTTCTTCGAGTGCAATTCGTGTACCTTATCATCTAAGCACCTCATCTTTCGTGTTTAGGTCAACAAAATATGGCATATAACATCAGTCTTAGTGTCTTCCTCAAATAAAATTTAAAACAACAAGATAAGAGGGACTTCTCGTTAGATATTTTAATTTTGTACTTATACATTCTTCAGCTAGTCAGCTTTGAAACAGAGAAATTTTTGTGTGATAATTTGTTCGTGTTCGGTCAAGGTCGATCCAAAAAAAAATAACCAATTTAAAGATATGTATTTTTTTATTCTAAAATGATTTTAGTTGGGGTTCGGTCAAGGTAGATCCAAAAAACACAAATTTAAAAAATGTATTTTTTAATAAAGGATTATCTGCCAACGTTTCGGCTTACATTGTAAGCCATCTTCAGGGCTATCATGAAGATGAGAGAGGACGTCCTGTCCCTAAGTTCACCTTTCCATGACTGGTCATGAGAGACTTGGAAAGGTGAACTTAGGGACAGGACGTCCTCTCTCATCTTCATGATAGCCCTGAAGATGGCTTAAAATGTAAGCCGAAAGGTCGGCAGATAATAAAAAGTTGTTACTCTTATTTTAAAGTTGCATTTATTTTTTCTCTACTAATTTTATTTTTTTCTAATAATAATCATCACGGTCAAAAACTTTAAAATGTTTTAAAACTTTGAAATTATTGGTATTTATATCTTTATTCATTGTTGTATCATTACTGGGAATCTTTTACGGAAATATTTTGCGCGGAATTAAGAAAATTAGAGCAACTGAGAGTTCGATTTCCCACTACAAATATTCGCCACCACTTCCTAGTTATTCTAAGATGATTTTGGTTGGGGTTCGGTCAAGAGTTTACTTGACCGAACCCCAACTAAAATCATCTTAGAATAATATCTACGGTCAACAAACTCTCCTTTTGAACTTCCTAGTTATTGTCCATTGCTTCCTGCTCGTTGTGAGAGAACTTGAAATTGAGAGAGAATTTGAAAATTTTCATCATTCTTATGTCGTAGGATAATATCATAATAGACAACTACTATCATTAAGAAAAATGGCATAAATAAGCTTGAAACGGTTTGTAAGTCCAGGAAGGTAATGTTGGTCTTCTGGTTTATAGAAGAAGGGTCGGTAGGTGAGTTCTGACGGGGAGCGTATGGCGTGCTGATGGAGCAAGTAAATTTCCAGGAGCCGTCAAATGTGTCAACATCCTCCTGGAAACAATGGGAGTCCTGGAGCAGAGAGTGATGGGCTGATGATGGTCATTACGGATTCGAACTGATTGATACTTCCTCAGCCACCATTGTCACGCGAGCATTATCACTTTATCTCTGATGGGAAGGTAATTGATTGAAATTAGAGGTCTGACTCTACCGTCGTTACTATCATTCAAATTCCAGTGGTCGCCATCGGTATGGAAATGCCATCTTACACCTCTCCATTTCTTCAGCCTCTCTGTTCTTTCGAGGGGAAGGTGTCAAGTGTACTTCTTAACCGTCTACGAGTAGGTCATCGTTATATGTCTTGGACTATCCCACACGGTCAGCAAGATTTCATACAGCTGCAGATATTTCAAAGAAATTACTGTTCGATACAATGACCTTTGCAGTCATAGTCTGAATAGGTTCCAAAAATTTCCCCACGAAACCTTTAAAGTAGACTTGTAAACCTACTAAAGTCAAGATTAATACACCTCCTTCATGTTATAAAAAGAAGAAATGTCAATTATTCTTCATTTCTGTAACATCAATTGGATAATTTATTATTTTTCAAACGAAACATTTTAGCGCAATATTTAAAAGGTTATTATGGCTTCAGATCATTTTCGCAATGGTTTCATATCAGATGATAGATTTATAGAGATATCTTACAGAATATTTAGATGATCTCTTAATGAACCCCTTGAAGAAATATGTTAATTTTTATGTAAAACATAGGTAACATTTTCAATGAATTTCATACTTTGAAGAATAATTTATTTAATTATTAACCTTTACTGATAAAAAGAGTGAGGTAAAATGTTGTTTTGGCGATATTATAGCATAAACGTTTTATATAAAAACTAAACAGATTTTCTTCCCAGCAACTTAACTCGTTTTTAAATAAGGAGAATAGATTTTTATTTATAAATAACTGACACATTTGAATTTCTATAGTCATTTGTTTTTAACTGTTGATATTTCCAAGAGAAACTAATAACTTCCTAAGGATTTAGGAAGAAGAATGTTAGCGTAACAAGAGGAAAGGTACTCTGGGAAGGGCAATGGCTGAGAGCCAACCTGTAAATGTTTGGATTCATACGACTGCTTCCCACCACAAACATCCTTTCGGCTAATGGAGAGCCGTCCTTCAGCTGCACAATCCTGGATCCTGCCATCCGGGACAGGAGGTCCTTCCTGGGACAACTCAGGACAGATCAGCCTTGAAGAGCCTTTTGCTTCAAACCCGCCCAGAATTTAGCTGCTTATTGTCTGTATTGTACTCCATTTGGAATCACTTGCAGAAGGCTCATTCCAAGAGTCAGAATACAAAATGAAACATTTTTAATATTAAAAAACAAATACTGCTGAAATATGTGAATGCATACATTGTGCATTAATATATTTTCTTTAAATTAATTTTCTCAATAAAAAATTAAATATCAATCTAAAAAGTTGCTGCTAAAATCTATTAACAGGTCGCTCTCATTACAATTTTATTTTACGACTTTTTGAAGATATGCCAGTTATTCGTTCAGGAATACTAGTGATAATGTGATAAAAGTGATTCGGATACGGAGTGATTTTGGAAAGTCTTCAGAAAAACAGAGCGAAGGCATTATCTAAGAGCTTTGAATGGGCCCCGGTTTCTCGTTGGCAAATTATCCTTGAGCTCAATCAATTAGGAGTCGATCGATTCCAAAGAGCAAATGGATTGGCCACAGATAAGCCACGCTCCCCTGCCTCATCCAAGTCAACATCATCGGCTTTCCCTCACTCAGCTCAGTCAGAGATTTGCTGGCGACGGTCACACCAAGACGCCATGGACGATGTCAGCTAATAGTTATAGGAGGGCTTTAGTATGGTGTTTGACATTGATGAATAGCCTTGAATTTAGACATTATCACACGATCATCGTTATCTAGGCCACATAACGGCGCATTGGCTACGCAGAACCCTGATTACCGTGTTCCGCCAGCCGCAGTCATTATGGTTGGCACAAAGGAGAATGTCCAGCACTCTGCCTGGTAGGAAATCTCTACCCAATTTTAGGAAAGTAGCATAATAACATACCATTATAAGTACCGGGGGGTTACCGGAGCTTACAAGATGGCTCTGACACGTGAATTCGGCGTTTATTCTGATGTCCGGATAGTGCTTGGAAGCATTTGCAATTTCTTCTGTAATGAATTGGCTGGTGGTGGGAGGCGATCTCCATGATAGCTATCCATCCTACAATTTCACGACTTTATCTGATCAGCTGTTTAGTGACTGTTCATTGGCCAAATATTTATCCGTCAATTTTTTATGGGTAAATGGGTTTAATGGTTTTATTTAGTTAAGCCATGCAACCAGTCAATGTCAAACTGGTACAAATTTGAATTTGATTATACATTATTGTCTTGGCGAATTTCGTTCAGTGATGGAAAATTAAATATATCTTTTGATCCAACCCGGAAGATGAAATGGTAAATATATCTTGTGAAAGCGCAAGACTCTTTTCTCAAACCCCATTTTCGGCTTACATTTAAGACACACGAGCAGTGCACACGAGCTAGTAGGGAAAATCTAGACAAAATTAAATAATACAAAATTAATGAGTTTTCACAATATTTGCATCTGAACGGCTAAGTAATGCCGACTTACTTACGGTTAAAAGCAACATCTAATTTCCATAGAGAATTTTATACCAGCAGCTAGTAACATCCACTAATTGGGATTGCATTGTAAAGTCTTTCATGCAAACAAGTTCCCATTCCATTGCTTATGCTGCATTTGTGATAGACATAAATAACAGTTAACAATCAGTTAAAACTTACAAGCCGAAAAGAATAATCGAAATAGATTCGATAACCCGTCATTGCTAGGTCTCTGTCGTCTACCTTCTAAGATCCGTGGACATTTAGTTTCTTTTCTTTTTTTTTAGTAGTAGCTCGATTTCGTACGGGCTGATCTTCCAAAAGATATTGTGTTGATTTAAATATTTATTCATAAAAAGTTCTCCCTAAGCAACAATGGGGGGATTAAGTTTTCATTTTCTAAGCAGCTTTCCTGATCCCATTATCAGAGCTGATACCCTGGTCTTGGGAGAAGCACAGCTCGAGAGATGTATACAGTCGGACGTAGTGTTTTAAAAAAAATTGTTTGTAATACAAAAGAGAAAAGTTAATCATTTCATTCTGAAAATCATAAACTAATTTAAATTTGAATCAAGCATTTCTTCGTTCCTCTCTAGTAAAATATCTTTCTTTATCTTAGATATCAGAGGGCCAATGAAAACACACTCACAGAACTATAAACTTGTGTAAAATATAAGACATTGAAAGCATATTAATATTTGATCATTCTAAAATTCCTGATCTATTAGCTCCCCCTAGATCAGTTTATAGATAAGGGAATAACAAATATTAGTGTATACTTATGAACTATATAATAAAATGCTAAAAATTGTTTTAGGCTAGGAAAATAATTTTTCAGTCAGAGTTATATGCCTAGAGCAGAGTACAAGGGTTAGCTCTAGGGTAAAAGAGCCCGTTCTCGCAGCGCGTTCTGATAGGCATCAGATGTTGTAGTGAGCCACAGGTATCGCCTCGGAAGATGACGGCTTAGAAGTAGAGGAGATACAGATATCCTCTGACAGGAGTCGACAAATCATGGAGACACACTCATTTTCTACCTTCAGACAGACAGACAGACGAAAGCCATCTTCTGGGGCTCCGCAATCGTATTTACAATTTAAATAGACGCTGGAGTCCGATTCCAGGCCGGCGTTAAAAGCATACCATCGCTCCGGAAAGAGTCCCATTAGTGCTGGATAATGAGCCGTGAGAGGTATACATTTCGACAGGACTCCCTCAGTTTTTTGCCTCTTCTGTCGGTTTCGGTGGCATACCCACGTTGATCGAAATGGACATCACTCACTCTTGCTTGGGTGGGGGGGCACAATTCATTGGTCTTGTGGTCTCTCCTCCAGCTTAACTTACCCCGTATTGTGAGATACTCTTTTTCCTAACCTATCTAAGATTTATTTCCAACCTTTATCGGTCCTAGGATATTCTCGTTATATCTGCAAATATTTTTCTCAACCCGGATTAAGGTCTTTCTTCTCTCCTTAGCGCGCTTCAGCTTGGCGTAGTTCATCGACAAGGACCCATCTGTAACAAGTCAGATTCATGCTCACGGAGAATCATGCACAGCTCTAACACTCCTTCATCGATTAATGAACCTCCGCTTGCAACAAATCACCAATCACTGGAATTGTCCAAGTAATAATGATTTATTTGTAATTATGGAAACAATACATCCAAGAGTAATCAATTGTAAATTATTATTTGCTCAGAAGATGACAATGATTTTTAATTTATTGTTTCTCGTCCTTATAATATTCTAAAATATAATTTTATTTTTAATTCCCATTTTGTTGATTGAAATGGCTTTAGACAGGCCTGGATAGCTACAAAAAAAAATGTTTAATATTTTTTACAATTTTTGAGGAAGCAATAAAAATTAACACCCAGTTAACAAGGACTGTCGGACTTATTTGTGGCCTTGATCTTCTTGAGGAACTCTTTCTTCGGGTACTAGAGAAAATAAGCTTTTATTGAAATCTTGGGAATGTTTCATTCCGTCTCCGGAATCAGCACTGATAATTGTGAGTTACTCTATCAATACACTCCACTCCACTACATTGATAATGACTGACGGGTTGGCGGGGGGGGGGGGGATAACCACAAATATTAGGCCGAGGACGGCTGGCAGTTTAGGCCTAAAGCCTGTCACCGGGAAATAAGTAATCCCGTTTTTTCAGGGAGGCTTGGTTTCTACAAGAGTCACTAACGTACCGCGGCGACAAATTTTCTTCATATATAATATAAATTACCCATTTTATTATTTGAAAGAAGAATATAGTAATATGATTCAAAATTTAGAATTTTCATGAACCATATAAACATTCTCCATCATCGGTGCACATGTTTAATATAGGATAATTAAGAACGGATCCATATAAGCCTCAATCGTAGAACTTCCAGATATTTAAATTGTGTTTGAATTAAATATCAAAACTTGGATATTGACTGGTTAACTTTAAATTGGTAAATCTCCATTTTACTCACAAGCACTTTCTTTTCTTCAATTTTCAACAGAATAATCAAAATGAAAACTGTACAAACATGGGCAAGCTTAAAAAACAAAACGAAGAACAACAGTAATTATGTATTTCGTAACTACAGATCAGTAAATAAATATAATCAAGTGTCATATTTGACTGAGAGGATTTTTCTGTAGTCAGTACTTCTGGGTCAGTTCATAGAGATTAGGGCTATCTACAGTTTGCCACCTCTTTCTAAACATCCATGGCGCAGGACAAGCCATAAGCTTTTATTTGTAGAAATAAGCTTGCCCTGAGCTGAATTTAAACTGGGAGATATATCCCCTCAGCAAGTTCGGTCCCCATCTGACAGTCAGTTTGTACACACCTCTTTCATATCTAGAATTTAATTATACATATAATAACAATATATATGTATATATATATATATACATACATATATATATATACATATATATATANCATGAAGCTATATATAGTTGGAATGGATTGCGGATAAGTTATGGGGGATATTACATCTAGTTGAGCTAAAGAGAGGTAGTTAATCTCCGGATCAATTGCATCAGAGTGAGGAGTATATACCTAAAACTATTTAATTAATCCATAGTTGAACAATAACATTTTAACGGTCATTTATTGCAATTAAACTATTAATGACCATTTACTAAGCGTGGCGAATTTTTATACTTGACATTCAAATAAATGTTTTTTAGTAATTCAAATACAAATAGGGGGCTTTATTTAAAACTTAATTTATAAGTATTAAATCAATATGGTCTGGAGGAATTTTTCTTTTTTTTTTATGCAGTTCCCGATTAAATATTTTTCTGGTTTATTTGAATTATAATTTCTCATTAATGAGACAGTTACAAAAATAATAATAACAATAATAAAACTAAAATTACCTCTCGAATCAGGTTTTGAAAATGGCTGCTCTTTTCCATTAGCGGTAAAAATCCTTTTTTTATTATTTATTATTATTTTGTATTGAACGAATACAATATACAGTTATACTTTAGCCTTTGTTACTGTGTCCATAATTTACAATTTGAGATCCTTTGATTTGAAAGATCGAATTACTTGAAATCACCATTTAATATATAATGATTCTACATCTATTTCGAGTTAGGTTTTAGTATTTTTTTTTTTTTTAATGTAAAATAAAAGTATTATGATTTTTCATTAATAATGCATAAAATTACTTTGAGAAAATGCAATTTGTAGGGGAACTCTATCTGTAGTATATTCAGCCTTAAATATCGTGATTTTTGTAAACTCAATTCTATCTAAGTGAATGTGATCCCTCTATATCTGTTTGTGGATGGAAACACATCCATTACCACAGGGAGGTGCTGAATTTAGAGGGGTCGTGAGGACATAACTGTCTGAGGGGTCGTGGAATGACTCTGGCGATCTAGGGTGGGTGCACTCCGCAGATGCCGGGAGTACATCAATAATACATGCGAACAGCTGTTCTCCCATCAGCTGATTGAGGAGGAGCTAATCTTCACAAAGGAGTCGTAGATAATTCCTTCCCCCCCCCCCCACCGTAAGTATATTCACCACACTATAACCGCGCACCGTCAGAATCTGCCGACATCATTCCTTGTAAACTCCCTACTGTCTGAATTGCAGTTATCCAACGTCAGCTTCACTTCTGATCAACTCATCGGTCATCCAATAGACCCAAATGGCCAATGAAGCAACTCACCACCCAAATTTATTCAGCTGAGCAAGATGGCAGTCTAACCCTTCCTAAATCTGGACAAGAGTTTCCCACACATGTATTGCGTTCAACTTTCCTTGAAATTCCTCAGATTGAGCAGCTGCAGTTAATCCCGCTGCATTTACTCTCAGACCTGGTATTACTCTTTGGATCCAGGGAAATGCAAGCAATATATAAGCGTGTTACCCCTTCCACCCTGTGTAGAGGTGGAGAGGCCCCAAACGAACAGGGCGGTTGAACAATGCCCCCCCAGTGGTGGGGGCTAGCTAGATTTAGTGCCTCGCCCTCTGAGCCACTTAGCACTCTCATTATGCCCTGACTTCTACCGTTCTCCTGTCTTATCTCGCTGGTGATGTATGGACTCCCTCGAGGTAATGCCTACCTCCGACTCTATACCTCACTTCAATTTTCTTCTCGAATAAGTCTACCTTGGAATATTTTACTGCTTATTCCTTTTGCCAAAGTGAAATGGCACTCAAGGAATTGTAACATCCTGCTATTTTCCAGTATTAACAATTTTCATTGAAATCTGTAGACGGCAAAGGAAGGGACGCTGGGCTCGGGGTAAGAGAGTAGAGTCGCCTACCTACCTTAGTGCTTAATTCAACTCCGAGGAATATTAAGAGTGTGGACGCGAAGAATTATAATTTAATAAGAAGGTAATTATCCATAATGATATCAGTACATTTTTAGTGATTTGTAGGTGAGGAAGAATGGTAAAGAGGGCCACTCTTTAACTATAATAAGTGGTTTTCCTCAGTATTTAGAAAGAGAAGTGCGGAAGTGATCTGAAAAGTTAGTTGTAATTAACTATAAATAGATAAGAGAAGAGCGGAAGACGAGCTCTTTGCCACAAATAATTTGCCAGTAAAATACCTGATGAGACTAGAAAAATGACCTGACTTCTCGAGAACTCCTAGACAAAGACTTTTTCGGGAGGGTATTTATAGTTCATCTCTCCACAGATCTGTACTAGAATTTAATATAAACCATTAAATTCTCATTATAAATTCGACGTATTTAATAGAATGAGATTAATAATAGAATGTATTGCAATATCTCATTTTGCAATAATCAATAAATATCGTTTTTTTTTCACTTTTGCAAGCTAGAAGTGATTGGAGCAAGTTCCACAAGCTCTGTATTCTTCTGAACCATTCTCTCTGTTCGTATGGCACGTATGATTCGCTACTGAAAGGAATTGATTCAGCTGATATCGGGGCTTGGGGAGGAATGTCGGTGGCAGTGGCGAGAGTGGCGGTCATGGCATGGAAGTAATCTTCATTGGGCTGGAGTCCCCTCGTCGACCCCTTTACAATCTAAATATTATTTTGATAGTCTTGTTTTAAAGTATTTAGTTGTTGTTATTTCCATAATATATTACTCTTAATTATTACACATTCTTATTTATAATACTGAATCCAGCAATGCCTATTGAATTCAATCAATAAATTGTTCTTGAATTCTACATTTCTGACAAACGAGAAACTTTTGCTCAAGTTTTTCTAAAGCTTTAAATGGTTTACAATAGTTATTCATCCATGAACTGGTGACTCTGTTTAGTGGCGGGTGAGTAGAAGGACAACCTGGTGAGTATGTTGCAAGTAACCCTCTCTAAATGGCACTAGATTAAATAAATTATTTGCCTGGAAACCTACAAAATAGACGTGGATAATCAAATATATCTTCCAAACAAGTGCTGTTAATTGTTATTTATTTTCAGAAACATATTGTTGAAAACTTTTTATTTTTATGTTAACTAAATGTAAATGTTGTGAGCTACTAGTCTATCAAATTAATGCAACAAATGAACTGATTGGCTAACAAATAGATCCTTCTTAAATAAAAAGTCCTGCATTGCAATTTCAAAGGTTTTCTTTATTGTTTTTGGGCATTGGTTGGAGCAACTACTACCTTTTGCTAATTATCTTCAACTCTCTTGAGCAACTCCTTTGTGTTGCATAACTCCTCAATTACTTTTACGATTCCACCATTTCAAAGTGGTTTGTGGATTGGCTCTTTATGGACAATTATTCCTTTACTATAAAAGCTTAATTACTTTCCTTAATAGTTATCTCCAGTAATGAGTTAATTGTGGGTAGCACAATACAGGATCGTCGTGGAAAAAAGTTGTAATCTACATAATTAACCTCTAGTTAGCACAGAACATCTTGAAGGAACAAGAGACTCACTATTCGCTATTCTCCAACAGCTGTTCTTCCCCCGTTCCACCATGAAGCAATCAATTATATCCGTCGAAATGTAGTCGACATATTTACATATGATGGGAGAATTACTGAAGATTGGTATTCAATAATTGCCTTGTGGATTATAGTTGAGCTTTCGTGTTATTGTCAACTAAATGAAAACTAAGTTTAATGGGAACTTTCAACTATGAAGGAAGACAACCACTATGCAAGTCAATATCTAAGTCTTAGGGTTTGCTTACTCCATCTGCTAAATATCCCTAAAGAACAGAGCTCAGTTGAGGAAGTGGACATCACAATTGCAATTAAGTTATTGTTATTGTAGATTTCAGTTTTAATTGTAAAACATTTCTTTAACGCAGTCTTTAGCTACCTGGAATAGGCGTTAAAGAAAGCTGTGATAAATTCAGGACATCGGAGACTGCGATCCGAGAAAGAATTTTCAATTATTCAAGATTAGTTCTATGCTTGGAATAAGCCAAACAAATTATTACTCAACAAATATAAAAATTTAGATAAGAATAATAAATATTTAGATAAAAATCCTGTTTCTGTTTCATTTATACGGAACACGAAAATTATTTAAAGGTACAAATACGCTAGGTAATTATTTTTCACAAATTAAAAAAATAAATTATTAGCCATTTCCAATTTATTTCAGTTAGTAAATTTTAAATAACTCTCGTTATATTATTTTTGAGAGTTTTAGTTTAAGAATTTAGTTTTACTTTATAATTTTAATTTATACCCCGCATTGAATTGTATTACATTTCTGTTATTCTACTAATCTACTAATAATTGTACCTGTAATTAACAAACATAATTATGATAATTTTTTATAAAATTTAAAGAAGAAACCGATTCAATGTGAATTTAATATTTGATGTACAATTTTGCATAACATTATTTGATTCAATAGTAATATTATAACTATTATTATAACATAATAATAAACTGTTGTCTCTATTTATATTTATATTTTTGACACAGGAATATAAATTAATATGTTTTTCTTATAAATATCACAAATAGTCTCTCGTAATTATAGACAAGCACATATTTTGAATTAAAACAAAAGACGTCCAGTCCAAATTTTCTTATTTCGAAGCGAATCAGGAATTTTTCGATGAAAAATCGAACTGAATTATTTATAAATTAACTATATTATTATTTTTATAGGATTATCACGCAAAATAATAAAATGCATATACATGTTGTTGTTTTTTTCCAGATAATATTTAAAATTAGAAAAAACAAACTTTCCTCTCCGCTTGAAATTGTAATAATTGTTTATGTAACTTTAAGGTATTTTATAAATGTTGATAATAATTTTGTTAAAGAAAATAATGATTAGAGATGTATTGGAAATCTTTACCGGTTTTCAATGTTTTGAATTTTAAAAAAATGTTTGGATGGTTGTTGAACAGAATGAAACTTGAGAAGCTGACTTTGGCTTGCCTCGGACAAGTAATGCAGTCATTGTAAGGTGAGGAAGTTGCCTATATCAGCTGAAAACCCCTTAATGACTAAATCGATAGGCGAGGACTGTGCCCTCATTTCTTGTGGGCGAACCCACTTACACCCACAAACAGAGGAAGCCAACATCGGGTTCCAGAAAACCCAACGATGGAGTCTTCCATAATTTACCAAGGTTGAGACCAGTTGACATTATTTAACTTTGAACAGACTACATCTGCTAAACACTTTTTAACTACAATGTATCTTTATTGGAGATTCATTAAAATAAGTAATTACATTTTATTTACTGAACATTTTGCTAGCAAGTAGAGCCTTTCTTATGGTTTTAAAACCATAAATAATAAACACTTTTAAATAATTATTTTGAATAGAAAGTTTCAATGAGCTGCTGAATTTAGAAGCAGATTCAAAACTCAACGCTACATTTAAAACATACCCTTTAATAAATATATTAAAGTAGCCTTCAAATGAATAACATTGTAAGTATACGTATTAACCTGCAAAATATGATTTCTGTATAAAAAATAAAATGTGCTTGGAACTAAGGAGTTACATGTGGAATATAGATTCTGATCCCATCAAACTTAGCTTTCTCAAGAATCAACTTTTGTCTCTTGTGCAAAATAGGAAGTGTTTTTGTAATAAAACAAACCAGTCCTTAATTACAAATAATTCAGTAAAGAGCAAGAACAGTCTGACCGGCAAAATGCGGTAATTACTCAATTCACCCCTATTTCCAAAGAGGGGTTGGGGGGGAAATGTGAGTGGAAGATTGTCGGAAATCTAGAAATAATACTAAGTACGAGTTGGGACATGTCTATTAGTGCCATAAATATTGATGAGGTTTTCCTGGGTTCGATACCCATCGCGGAACTCCCGACTAATAACTGAAGAACTACAATTAGCTCGTCTTGTTTCTCATTATCTCACACCTTATATGCAAAACAGCCAACGAGAACTGCTTTTTACAATCGGCTCGCGTCTCTTACTTCTCTTTTTGTCTCCTCAGCTTCGAATTATATATCGCAGAACAAACTTAGCGGGAGGAAGGAATGCGAGGTAGTTATGTCAGGAAACAAGACGGACGGGGAAAGTGGAAAAGGATTGTGCGGAAAAGTGTGATGAATGATGAAGAGAGAGAGAGGCAGGAGTTTCTAGAAAGTAATAAGAAAATAATGAAGAGTTGTGAGCAGGGAATTTGAAAAAGGAATGACGAGGATTTTTCAGAAGGAAACATATCAGGAAGAGTTGAGGGCTTGAAAAGGAGATGTTTGGAAAATCAGAGTTGAAGACATGTAATTGTCACCGAATTTCACCATTTCACACATCATAATAACACTGATATCTGCTGTCTTTTCTAATTCCCAATCACAGTTAATTACTGGTTTTCTCTACCCTTCCAGACTCCTGTAAACTGTCAGGAAATTTCCCTTGGTTTGTGTACCGAAGGAGTGAGGGTATTGTTTGAAGCACTCCGTCAACGACTCGTCAACGCTTCGTATTTGTCGTCTATATAGCGACAATAGGCAGGCTAGCTCAGGGGATCCGTCCGGGTCTCGCAATCCTGACGCTGTGGGTTCAAATCCCGCCCTGGGCAAGCTTCTTTCAAAACAATCTATAGACGACCCTCCCTCCATGACCCTAAGTGATTAAGAGAAAAGTTAAACTTCTTAAAAACGAATTAAAATTATAGAGTATATGCTTTCATGTACATTTATATACAAATTTATAACACCGGAAATTTTAATAAAAAAATTGTAAACTTGTAAACACCAATTAAGGCTACACACATAATATTATATCGCTATATTATATCTCTATTATATTATAGTTCTTTAAGGGTAGAAAGCGTTTTTCAGGGAAAGTGAACCTGTCAAATTCTTACTTCTTTGGAACATTGATGTTTCTGTTTCTCATCGACAACTATTATAACTGTTTATATTTTAGTAGAAATAAACATGATCTATTCTTATTTGAATCGATTAATTGTGTTTAAAAGTATGATAAATTGGCTTCTGTATCAATTTTAATATTTGTTAACGTTTACTATTTATTTATAAAAAGAAAATTATTGCATGAAGAAGACTGTGGGTCGGTTCAAGTTAAAAAAGGGGAAGTAATTCCATAGGTACTCTTTCGCGCACGCGAGTAAACGAAGCAGACATTACACGTACAAGAGTGAGATACAGAAGTCGGAGGAATAGTGGAAGTAGAGACACAATTTGATAGCTGTAATGCGCGTCCAGTATGGCAGACCTCACACAGCCTGTGGGGAGAAAAAACTCACATAAAACAAATCTAATGCGGACAGGAAAAAAGTGTTGTGGAGGTGTCGGCAGGTCAGAGCTGCATATATGTGGATACATAGAAATGTATGTAGGCGGGGAGCTACCAGGAGATAGTATCGGAGACATCTGGGTGGCCTCTCGCTGAGTTATGGGTGCTACTGGCGGCCCGACACAGCTTTTTATTGGCCACCCTCTTGTAGGGGTGTCGATTTATTTCTGGAGCCGCGACAACCATCCTTTTCCTTACCAATGGATCTAAATATTATTCTTGAAGTGCATGGGCTCGACTAGGCCAGATGTGTGCCGACTATGGTAATTTATGGCTGTATAACTGTCCTTACTATGAGTACTGCTACGTTCCTACTGGCGTTATTCTAATTGGATTTCAACTGGGAAGAATCTGAATTTTATTTCTCCTGAACTGGATTACTGTAATCCAAAAATAGCACTCCACAATTTAAGTATTCTTTGAATGACAGAAATATATCTTCCTCGAAATTGGTACTTCAAAAAGAAGTGCTGCGTTTTGTTTGACTACCACATTACCAGTATTTTGGAGAATATCTATTACCTGCTCTTTCAATTTGCAAGTTTGCTGCATCTACCGACCGAGTGGAAATATGAATCAATCAGACAAAATTATCTGATCAAAGAATTTGATGTCACTTAAATTTAATGGCATAAATACATTTAAAGTCAAACAAAGAATTGACAATACAAAGAAGTTGACTGCAAACAAATACAAAAGAGACGCCTGGGAGATTCGTTCGGATACGCTTCGTTCAAATTCAGATCTTAATGATTTAAGAATATTAACTTAATTATATATTTTGATACTCATTTAATTGTAAAACGGATTTGTTTGGAGTTGAAGTCGTTTATGGTGGGGTAGTTTAGAGTGGGAATAACTTGAATAATCGTCAACGATTTATTAATTGTTTATTTGTAACGAAATAAAATAGATACAAATTCAAATTTTCTGTTTTTTACCATATGTTCTGCAATATTTGTAAAGGGCACAATAAGGGTGATATTTCTAAATGAACTAGGAAAGTTAGCCTCTCCCCCGACCACTAGTATCCTATCATTGGCCCAATACCATTCTCAGAGGAATTATCTATTACTTTCAAAGTACTTATGGGTTTTAATGACAGTTTTAATAGTTTATTCCTGTGTATGCATATAGGTTTTAATGAAATATGGGCAACACTAAAAGTTAAAGGATTTCCCGCGAGACAGATTTGTATTTGCTTGTGTGAGTTATTGAAAAAAAACCCATTTAAAATGAAGTGTATATCACATGAGGAGGTAAAATAAAAATATTCATTAATCTCGACACTAAAGAATTCACGCAGTTTCCCTTTGGGACGGTTTTTACTTGTGTCTTAATGTGATTTGTAAATTTAGGCAAAGGGGGGGGTATACATGGCTTTGAGAGTTCAAATTACATAGTCATTAATTTAGATTTTGGGTAAATCGCTTATTTTAGGCATGTCCTGTGTGTCAAGATTTCATTTGTTTCTTTGTGTTGTTAGGAAACCTGAAGTTTAGGATTTCCGGGCTTAAATGGTATGAAATATTCAAATTCAAATATACATTATGTTTATTTATTTATTTTGGGGATTAAGGAATTAATCCTTAGTTTGCTTAGTACCTTTGTGATTCACTTTAACTTTAATAATTGCCATTATAAATTGCTTAGACATGAATGAGACTATATTTTCCCAAGGCTGCCTTTAGAATAAGATCTGCTTATTTTGTGCTTGATTAATATTTGTATTTGTTATTTTGACAATATTACTCAGGAAATTTCAAAGGATTTCATGAAAAATATGTTATTAGTGCCTTAAACTGCTCCTACTTGACCTGAATACTTTATAATTTGCCTCATTAAGAGGATTCTTTCTTCCCTATTAGCACTAATTAATTTTTAATTTTTGGTTGAATAAGTAGCATTTTAGTAAGGGGTTTCTCCTCACCTTATGATGTTCGTCTNTTTGTTATATATAATATGTTAAATATCATTTTATGTAAATACTCTTACTTTATTTAGTGAAATATCAAAACTATCACTCTAATTGTTAATTCGGTATCGTTAAATAAGTTCAGATGGAACCTTGGATTTAAAACCTTCTCAGATAAAAAAATATTTTACAAAAGAGCGAAATTCAGTGTACTTTCTCTCATACTCTTAAAGATAGCTTGGCATAGAGATCGTAGAAGAAGGAAATTGATATTTTTATAATAATATAATTTTGAGGTTCATAATTCTATCAAATATATTAAAACTAGATTGTTTTGAGACTTCAGTGCTCAAAACAGGTTAAAAAAAATATTTAATTATGATATATATATTTTATGTCATCATTCAGTTTTAGGGTCGCAAGAATTTAGAATATTTCAAATACATAATCCAAATATTTGATTTAAGTGTATTTATTTGTATCTGAAAAACGGTCTCCTCATTGATACCGCTGTAACAGTTGTATACTCGGAATAAACATACTTCTCACACATAATATACATTTTACTGTATATAAACCACGGAAAAGTAAAATATTTTTAGGAGACTAGAAAGGGGAGTACAAAGATATTTCTACATAGGTACAAAAATTTGGTCTACATAAATTTGACTAGGTAGTTTGTTGGAATCTACCTAATCCTATATATCTTTAAAAATCTCCCTCATTTGAAACTTTACAATTCAAATAAAAATATTTTCATGCGTTATATCTTCATTTATTTTAACATTTATTTTTAAGAATCATATTTTCATAAATCTTTATTTCTCAGTATTATTGGAATACTTCCTAATTTGAAAGCATATAAATAACCCCTCAAAGTCTCCAAAACAAACCAGGTGGGGGAAGATAGATGTGTAAAATTGTAACTTCTGGGGATGGAGTAATGCTTCTCTTTCAATATATGTGAGTGAATATTACATAAATTCCGTACCACTTTTTACAGAAGAAGATGTAGAGAACAAAGAGGTTTCCTGACTGCTATACCAAGAGAAAGAAAGAAAGAGCTTAAAAAAAAGCTCTTTTTTTCCAAGTTTTCGAACTTACTACTACGCGTAGCAGTGAAAGACAAGTTGTCACACGTTACGTTTCTCCTTGTTAATTATCAGAGGTGTTAATTAAAATAACAGTCGTTATAAACCGATGTAAAACATATATATTATTATTTTTATATGAAAAACATCAAGCAGCTAGTTTGTTTTATATTTATTGTTATTATGTTCCTTGCTGAATTGCTGCAATACACACAGTCATTTCAAGACTAACCACGTTAGTTTTTTTTAATTAAAAAAATATTGAAACATCAGATCCGTTTGAAAAGTTTGATTCCGAGTTTCTAGAGCAAAATCCTAGTACAATAGTAATACAATTACTATTAATATATTAAGTGAAAATAAAAATAGATTAATTAATTAATTAAGACCTGGCAAAAATAGAATTAATAACAAAATAATGTTCAGGTATCAAAAATAATGGCTGTTGATGAAAAATATCAGAACAAGAAGAATATTTTCTGTATCTGAAGTACCTGGTGTGATAGTTAATATTATGAAGATCTTTCTGCGTAAGTAAACTTTAAACTTTCGTAATAAAATGAGTTACGATACGGATTTATGATACGTACAAATCCGTATGTGAGGTTAGAACAGCTTTATACACATGACGGTAATTACCTTGGATGCCCCCCCGTGTCGTCAAGAAGACTAACAAGAGATCTACAGGACGATTGCCGTTAGACACAGAATAACTAATTACGCTAGAAGTAAAATTGTCAGGGGCACTGAATATTCCGGCAGACACGCGAGGCTTTCAGGGAACATGAACCCCCTTTTGCCTTCAGCTAATTCTCCTGTGGCTTCTTCTACTCACCCACAGAAGTACTTTAGTCCTTCACGATAGTCCAGATATATTTAATGTTACTCAACTTATCTCTATTCTCAATTGTCAAGTAAGCAAAAATGGAGTAATTCGTGAAATTTTATGATTTGTGAAAAAGTGTATCTTGGCGTATTTCTACTTGACAGTTTAATTAGTCTTAATTTCAGCAGATAGTTTAGTACACTGTGAATTTAGGGGTGTGTGAGTATTTCTTCGGGGGGGGGGGGGGGNATTAAAAAAACCAGAATCGGACCAACAGTCATGTGAATTTGTTTTAGAGCGGTAGGAGCCAAGAAAATTGACCGTATGAGGTTTATTTAAGATATTTAAATGTTAACAAAAAAAAAATTATACATGACTATATTTTAAAAAAATAATACATTCAAAAATGTGATTTAAAAAAGTTTAAAATAAAAATGAAATAATTATTATCTAAAAATTAGAATGTATTTTTTTTTAAATATTTTAATACTAATAAAAATACCTAAAATTTACAAATTTGACGCTATTCCAACGTATTTATATAACAGATGCCAGTTTAGGCGTTCCATAAGCACTCAAATGAACAGTTTTACCGAGAGCAAACTAAGTGAATTTTATCAAAATAGAAAGAAAAATATTGAAAAATAATATTATGAGCAAAATTGAAATGTTAAAAATGTAGAAAACATAAAAATTTGAATGAAGCATTTTTCAAAAGTCCTAAGGCCACATTTTTCATTTTAAACGCAAATAAATTAATATTAAGAATTCAAATATACATTCGTGAAGCTGATTTGTTTGATTAGGAGTGTGTATTTATTAAAAGCGAATTTTGAATAGTGAAGTAGAAAATTATCAAATAACATATAACAAATATTATAACTATTTAAAAAATAACATCAAATAATAATCCATATTTAGCACTTTAAAATATTATAATTTCAGAATAATGGAGTTGCGATTCTTCATCACAAAAGAAATTATAGGACAAAGTTTTAATAATATTTTGTAATATTCTTAATAACAATGCAGCATTTTAAATGTAATTTAATTATTACCGAATAGATATCTATGAATTTTATTTATTTAGATGAAAATATAATAGTAATAATATTAAGATAGATAAATATACTTTGTTAGAAAATATAAATTTATCTTTGGGATCCAGTTAGCGGCGGTAGGGGTGGACTACTATGGCGGACTAGTCTCCAATGGCGGTTGGACGGTTACATTTCCGTGTATTGTGTATTTGTCTGGAAGGAATGCTCTCTCTCGGAATGGCCTAGGTACGCAAGCAAGCGGGAAGAAAGCATTAACTTAGTACCACAAATAATTCCTACATGGAACCAACATTTCAGGCTCCTATTTCATGAGAGTCCTCGGAACAAGGCTCCTCGTTACTAATGTGCTCTCGGCGCAGCTGCATATACAAATGCACCCCTAAGTTCCTGGGTAGGGTAGTTTTACACAATAAAGTGGGTGCCACTGAGGGCGCCTCAGTTGCCCCCTCCCCCTTCCTCTCCCAAACAAATTTCAAAATGTCGTTATACGTATACGTCTGCAGGGGTTGTAGGAGAGCTCTTTACATTGGAAATAGATAATTATATTATTTGAAATAACAATATATTCCCCTCGGTAACTTCAACTGTATATAAACACATTTATCTATTTGTACAATAAATGCAAGGGAATAAAAAAATCAAAAAAATCTTACTACCTCAGTAGGGACTCAAACCGCTTGTCTTCATGGTAAATAAGCTGACCCATACACCACCGAGACTAGAAGCTAGATAATTCCTTCTACTCCCCGGAAGAGAGAGGAGCAGGAGATCCGGGTTCGAGTCCCAGCTATGGTAGAAAGATTTGTTATTCTATTCCCCTGCATTTATTGTATAAAATTTAACTTGGGATAAAATACCACAACTAATATCAGTAATTATCTATTTGTACTTCAATGTATAATAAATATATATATATATATATATATATATATATATATACCATATATAAACACATATATTAACATTCTAGAATTTAAAAAAAAAAATTTGTCATAAACAATTTTACTGGTACGAGAGAGAAGTCGTTTTAGTGTTTATTTGAAATTGATGTAAGCGTTGTTATATAATTTTTTTTTTAAATAAACAAATTTAAAGATATCATTATCAATAATTGATATTATCAAATATAATTTTGTTTTTGTAAAACAATAATAACAATTTGATATAGAAATATTTTTTTTTTTTTGTGACTGTGATCACTCATTTAAGAATTAACGGGACCGTACTAGTCACGAAGCATACCTCTTATCGGGAAAATATGTGTTTGTCTTGTTTACATCTGGACATTTATCAGCGGGCAAGAAGAACGTCCCAGATTACATTTACTGAAAATTTCAGCGCGGTACAACAGGTGCCATTTCAAAGAGGTATGAACGAGGCAAGTTACACATGCATTTCGGACGAATATTCTGCCAAGGGTGTGTACAATCTGATTTCAACACCTATATTTATATCACGTAACATTGCACTTGTGTTATTCTAATCCTGGAAATATTTATTAAAACAACTTATGCTTTCCGATTACTCCAAAAACGAAATAAAGGAATAACGATTTTGATAAGTGCTAATTTCTCTATTTCGCCCTTCTGCTTGGAATACATGAGACTCCAGCACCGTTGTCTGCGGCGTCAAATCGCCTTCCTTTGTCTGTACCTTTCCACGTTGTACTTCGAGATGATTCCTTTCATCAGTCACTATATATATATGCAGTCCCCAACTGAAATACAATTTCTCGCTCTGAATATTTCTTCACTTAAATTAGATTTTATGATCAAAAAAGAAATATATTTTCTTTCATAAATTGCTTAGCTGTAGAATAACATGTGCTAGGAGTGCAATAAGAGTAAATAAAGTAAAAAAAGTGTAGGATAAAATTATTCAGTAAATAAAATGCAAATATGCATAACCAATCAGGATTATTATCAGTCCAAAGAGCTGTCAAAACAGTAGCTGACAAGTGAAAGCAATTAAATCTAAATAATTAGTTGCTGTCTTGTGACGGAGGTTCCATGGACAAGGAAATCATCGCAGTCTTGCACCAGGACAAGATTTCTAGAAATCGCCTCCGTCTCTTCAAAACATGATCTACGTGTGCATAAATAAGATACACAGTGAATATGGTAATGCATACATATTTATCTGAACAAAACTCGACTCCTGGGAGACTTTCAGTGAACAAATATAGCTGACTGAAACCAAGCAAGGGCTGATGTTGACCTGATAATCGGGAAAGTCAAATCCTTCCATGTTCTGGCCATGATTGAATATTATTAGCTGCAAAGAGGAACGCCGTCGATATAATGCAATATATTTCTTCTATCAGGACTCTGCTCCAAGGGAATAATACTTGAGTATATCCAAGAAAAACAATAACAAACCCCCTGGGAGAAAAATATATTGTTAGCCTTAAGGGTAAATAATCAAATAGAAAATAGTTAATTAATTAGTCCTGGCTGGGACAGTTAAATTTTTTATTCTGTTCCCTTGCACTAAAAATTGTTGAAATTTACGTGGGATTAAACACCTCAAGATAATTAATATTTATAAAATTAAACAGCAATGTCAGCTCCTTCGAGCATAAGGACCTGCCTCGGAGGTTAGACTCTCAACACTAGTGTGGGGAATTTAATGACTTATCAGAGTTGTTTCGGTAGCGTAAATGGTAACGAACCGGCCCGGATAGCTGGAAATCCAGGTGTGTGTCCTGGCAGGGACAGTTAGTTTTTTTTTATTCTGTTCTCTTGCACTAAAAATTGTTAAATAGTTAATTATATATCTTTAAAAGCGAATAGTGGATTCATTGTTGAACTTAATTGACAAAATAATTACTGCATCAAACTTCGTTTGGCAATCAATATTTTAATTTAATTGAAATTAAATATTTTCATCATAATTATAATTTATATTGTAAATCCAATATCCACTTAATTGAATTTTTAAATAAAGTTAAACACGTTTTACATAATAAATAAGTAGAGCTCAAGTGATAAATTACCTTTTATCAAATTTAAAGTACAAAAATATTTATTAATAAGACAATAAATAATTGATTGTTATTTTAACATATTAATTTAGTTTACATAATTCAACAGGTAGTTTATATTTCCAACTTATTTGTTATGTAGGAAGTTAATCGAAGAAAATTATTTGCGATAGTAAATTATTATTTTGAAGTGTATTAATATGATATATATTTAAGAATTAATTTATATTATTTCTTTGGACAAGAGCTAGGCGAAATTTTCAAATTATAGGTATTTTAATACAAAAATCAGCTTTAATGAAAAAAAATAGTAGTATNATAAATAAATAATGAGGACTTAGTTACGAAATAAAATTTTGAATGAGAAAATTCAAACGATTATTCAAAAAGAGAGTTTGTTGACCGTAGATATTATTCTAAGATGATTTTAGTTGGGGTTCGGTCGAGGTAGATCCAAAAAAACACAAATTAAAAAAATACATTTTTTGAGACACTATACATTTAAGGGGGTTATAAAATAACTTTGTTATTCTCTTCTTTGGTGAAAGATTCAACGAACACTGTCTTCTGTCGACCTTTGCTGAACTTAAATATGATATTTTTAACTGGTTATGATTCGTATGAATGTGGTCCGTTAGTCATTGTGAAAAATTTGTGTTTGGCTGACCGCGGTAGTCCCGTAAAGAGCGACATGTTCCTGAACGATTTCCTATTCGGAAAGAGACAACTAAATATCTCTCACTTGGGTGACATGACGTCACAATTCCAGACAATTAAAGTTATCCTTTTTCCAAATTTGACTTGAAAGTATGGTGGTTAGTGATTATAAACATGAAGATACATGAAGTATTTAAGTACAAAAAGTTTTCCGTTAAACCACTATTTAAAAAAAAAATATCTTCTAGTCCTAAAGAATTCATACCTATCTCAAATATATGAGAATATCTAGATACTTACGAATATTCATTAAATTATTGTAAATATTTTTCACGAAATAGATAATTAAGTAAACATAACCGGCAAGCCAAAAGAAAGTCGTGTGTATTCTGTGCTGGAGTACATATTTAATATCAAATAATATGTTAGTTGAGGAGTAAAAACTAAAAGAACGCCAAATAAGATAATTATTCAATCAAATATAAGATTTTTTTTCAATTATGAAATAATTGCTTATTTATAGAATTGATAATCTCTTCTGATAAATTGATCTGTTACTATTTACATCGGGATAGAAGATACACTGTGAACTGAAATTTCACCAAATTCTCGTTAATTTAAGAAATTTCTTAGCGTCTTGTATTGGTAGAGATTTTAGTTTTGTCCCATTATGTGTTTTGCGCATCAAATCTCCAATGGTTAACTACTTTTCAGTACTTCAATATAGAACAGTATTACTTCTCCGTTGGGAAAATAAAACATTACATATTTCGTAAGTTCACATCGCGCTAATGAAGGAACTGTTTCTCCTGAATCAAATAGTCATTCTACAAAAAAAAGGAAGAATTTTACCACTAAAACTTTATAAGACAGCGAAGAAGTTAAAACTGTGGACGTCAGCTGAGCAAATCAGCCTCAGTTAGAAGTGTCAGGGGAGTTACAAAATCCCAGATGTACGAATGAAAAGGGGCGGGAACGGTTGGAGTGATTGTAGAAAATCTTCCGCGAATACAGCTCATTCTGCAAATATATAAACCTCGGGAGACACTATTATTCCTCAGTTTTGTAAATCCTTTATTCACTGTAGTCAATGATTATTTTTCTACTTGCAAAACTTTGAATCGAATACATCTTATTTAATGAAGTATAGAACACACAAATTAAGTGATTTGTAAAAAGCTTATTTTTTCAAACTTTATAGCGATATTTCTGTACTACAAAAACTTTATGATCTTGTTAACTTTCCCCTTTATGTTACTCTCTGTTATAAAATTGTTGAACACTAACAAAATATTTTCTTAGAAATTGCATTCCATATTTAAAGCGTATTTAGATTCTCTCTCCTTTTACAAGCAAATGAAGGTACCGAAACATATGTTTGGGGGGTATTTATGGAAAAAAAATAAACCACATTCTATTAATCACGACAATTTACTGATTTTTATTTTAATTATAAAAACAAAACTTCATTATTGAGGATATTAATTACTTAAGGATTCAATGTAAAATATTTGTTTAATAAAATACTAACAATATATTTCACTCTAATGAAAAAGGATTTTTAGAGCAATTTACAACCATTTAGAAAGGGTATCTTGTAAATCAAGGAGGTTAACTTAACCAATCAAACACTTTTTCATTTCGTTACTTAAGTAAATATGATAACTGTTCATTAACTCATGATTTAAAATATACTTTGTTTTATTTTGACTCTTTCGAATGTAATTTTAATAATATTAATAACTTATTTTAACAAAAATAAAAATATTTTCAAGTACATGTAATAAATCGATATAATAATAAAGAAATATAAAAAACAGTTTTTTTTTTATTAATTAAATATAAGGAAAAAGTAATTGTTGTGTATTACTGACCTGAGCTGGGCCTGTCCGAGTAGCGGGTGCAGTAGACCCAGGCCGGCCAGACAGGACCATTCGGTTCATCAGGAATGGGTGGGTCAATCTTGTTCGGCGGAGGTCCTTCGTCCTGCTCCTCGGCGACCAATGGAGGTCGCACCCGCCGTCCGAACTCCGGTCGCAGGATGTTGTCCACCGAGAAGGGGAGTGCTGAAGGCTCCACCGCGGGCTCTTTCAGCGTTAACAGCTCGATCCTGTGGAAGGCCGACGGCCTGCGCTCCGTCTCCACCGACATCCTCACTACATCCGATTGAGAGCTTCTGTCAACGGCTGACAGCTTCTAACTAAGATTTCAAAGTCGGGAGAGCGCTGTGCGGTGGTGGGGAGGGGGCGGTGGGCGTGTCCGACAAGGCCCCGCCCCCTCACCGCCGCCCACTCCCCGCTCTCGGCCAATCAGGGTGCCGACCTCCCCTCCACCGGCCTCGCCCCGCGATGGCTCCCCTCCCCTGCTCCCCCACCACCGCCCCTCCAGATCAAGTTATTAGCCAGATTACATATATCGGCCGGCCCCTCCCACCCACTATATGTTTATTAAGGACTGATGAAATGATTATGCACTTACCGCGCCTCTCCTCCCCTCCCTTCCCCTCACTCACGCCCTCTCACTCATGAATTAATTATCTATGTGGGAAGACTATCATCGATGTGTATCATCGATTACATATCAATTCGTTGAGTGTTCTGACAGTTAATTTTTAATTTTGATGGAAATCAGTTTTCTCTTTGAATGAAGAATGTAATCAAATTAGCCTCTAAATATTCTTTTCGCAGGAAGAAATAGTTGGTCTTTCTCGTCCTGTGTGGTTATGTATCCAGTTAGAATCATTTTCGTTGCTAATGAATGCGATTGACAGCCTTTCTTTTTTAGGAGCTCAACAGCCTAAGACAATAGACACTTTGAGCAATCGTATTCATCGAGGGTTGCGATTACCATCAACACCCCTTTAGTAGGGGAAGTAATATTCATTACGTCCAATTTAAGAAGTTGACAATTGCAATTAATATAAATTTCGTATGGAAAGCAACCTCCGTTGACTGGCCCTTCCAATTCAGATGGGAGGCTATAAAATATCATTTCCTTCTTTAGAAGACCATACAATTAATCGTTTTCAAATGATTTCACATAATGTAATTTATATCAAGTTCGCGGCGCTGATCCCAAAGTTTGATTTTGTCCTAACTTCGAAATCATGAAACACACAGTACAGTAGAACAAGTTTATTATCCTCAAATCCATTGCAAGCTATCCTGTCTGGAAACAATTTATTTTTCCCATAAATATTTTCGAAAATGAAATAAAATAAAGCTGTATCATTCCGATGACTCAAGGAGGTCCTGGAAGTCAGTGGATATTAAACTGTTACAATATAATGCACTTTTGTAGATAAGATTTTAGTCCTATACACCTACCATAATAACCACGATTCCTGCGAGCATTCTATTTGTTTCTCCTGTAAATCTCTCCCCCCTCCCCCTATTTTGCAATGAAGTGCTTTATTTGAATTTTACCTGTTAGTTGGTTCGCTCAACCGCACAGCTACAATTTTTAGTGCCTTACTCTCTAAAAATGTTATTATACATTAAATGTAATGAATTGAATTTTACACTTATTCAGTTACTTCAACTTTATGGCAACTGTTATAAATACGATTATTCGATTTTAGTACATTTCCTACAAGAAATCAATATATTCACGCTTGTACCACGACTTAAAAAAGAAAAAAAAAGAAGTTAAAAATGATTTATATATAATATTGGTTTTCCTAATATTGACCTACCCAAATCACGTCCGATAATTGTGTAGGATATGAAGCCAAATTCAGTCAGCCTCGTGGATTAGCCCATCACAAAAGACTAAACTTAAAATAATCTGTACTTCAATAGATAGCTCTGTGTAGGTTTATATGTATAATACCATAATTATCTAATTGTGGAAGGTGTATTATTCCTATCAAGGAAAATGGAAACCACAGGAAATTAGTTGACAATTTCAGAGGGGCATCGAGTCTTACAACAGGTTAATTTATGATGCCATTGGTATGACATATTGGTAGTGAAGATTTGCAAATGTGAAAGATGGAAAAGTCCAATATTTAGTGTGTGTTGTCTTGCTGAAATTATGTTGAGTTTGATAAGACAGGAAGCTCTGAAGATAAAGATAACTGGAAGGAAGAGCTAGGAAGACCAAGGAGCGAAACACGCTTCCCAAGGATACACATGGCGGCATACGTGGTGCAGTCGGCAATAGTTGTCTAACGCTAGCGATTCACATTTTGTCTAATCACGCAATCGGAAATTAGAAATTATATGTATATAATATATAAAGTCATATATTAAATATATATATATTAATAACAGGAGGAAGAATGAGAGAGTAGTCAACACTCACAAACACACAAAATAGAAATAACGCAAAGTATTGCGAATATTTAGTTTTCTTTTTATATATATTAGTATTTTAAGTCATGCAAAGCTTTATCACAAAGCGCAAAGCACATTTATTTACAGAGCTTTGATGTGGCCTAAGCATACTTAAGCATTAAGCATCTTATGAGACACAGTGAAGAACTGATGAAATGTGGGTGTGAGAAAGAGAATTGTTGACAAGACCACAGCACCCTCGCCCTGTCCACTTACTTCGAGTACACTTCACCTCATCATCAAAAAATGAATGTGGCCAAAAACCTCATCTACAGATCACTAACACTCTCTGACAAGACTTTCCACAGAAAAAATATTAAACGTGTTACTGACATCCTCCTGTCCAATGGTTTTCCTACTCACACCACTAAAAAAATGTGTGTTGGAATTCTTTATTTCTACTTCCCAAACTATGCCCCTCCCACAAAATAACGACCTCATTTTCCGTTCTCTTCCTTATATTCCAAAACTGTCTGAAAATATTAAGAAATATCTCAGAAAAACTTTTCCTAACCTCAAGCTTTCTTTTTCCACCAACAACAAACTAAAATCTATTTACACCATCCTCTAAGACCCCATCCCCCTTCCTAAGAGAACTAATGTCGTCTACAAAATTCCCTGTTCCACACCGAATTGCCAAGGTTCTTACATTGGACAAACATATTCCCCGTTGAATCAATTACCATAAAATTGACATAAAGAATAAACTAATAAAAAGTGCCCACACAAAACATGTCTATCATGAAAAACACACATTTGACTTAGAACACTATCCAGTTAACGACAGAACGGACATAGAACATATTTCTTCAACTTATTATAACATTTTCAACATTCTAAAAACCATTAGCCCTCTTTAAAAATAAACTTTACTAACATGTCTCCTAGCTCCTTAGAGTTACTTATTCCCAATAATACCCGTCCTATTTCCCTGGTTTTGCCCCCTTTGATGTACGCCGCTCTCCCTCTGTACTTACCGCCTCTTACCCCCTCTCCCACACCCACCCTTCACCACTCACGGTGTCCTTAAATTTTCCTTAATTCTCTAAACCCTACCTCTCGGGTATGAAGATTTGATCTATGGGAAAAAACGTCCCTCCTCGCAATGACATTTTTTATTGTTTTCCTAAGCATTTCAAATAACATTACTTTTAGTTACGACAATTTTATGTAATATTTACGTACATTTTATAGCCTTTTTTTCTTATGATGTTGTATTTCCATACTAGGTCAGGAAGATGGCTTACAATGTAAGCCGAAACGTCTGCAGATAATAAAAATACAAGAAGAGAGGATTATCGGTAACTCGGTCCTGGTAGTTGAAGAATTTTGATAGTTTAATAATGAAGACCTGAAATTCAGGCCGAAATGTTGTCTAAAATAAAAACTTTTTTTGTTACAAATTAGTGTTTAATTCTTCAACTACTAAAACCGAATCCTTGATATTCCTCTTTTCATAAAACTTGCCTGTCAACAAACTTATCAACAAAATAAAAAATATTTTTTTTTCAATTGCTTTTTTTTTTTTTTTTTTTTTTTTTTGGATCAACCTTGACCGAACCCTACAAATTCTCTACTTAAAATAATTATCATTTCAAATGATAATAGTGATCATTTTCTAAGGTTACTGATTGTTGAACGGAAATCTGCAGGTCGGAACGTGTAAAAGATTAAATTGGGATACGTTTACTTACAAATGTGCTCCCTCTAAGAGGATTGTGGGTGAGGAAGTGGAAGGAAGTCACCCCTAGAGAGCCAGGTACAAGTAAGGGAGGTTTTAGGGGTACAATAGAACTAGTATACAAAGCAGGCGTGAACAGAAACCACAAGTCGACAGGCCTGACTCAAAACAAACAATTTAGTATGTTGTTGCTGTGATAGCTCGCCTCAAGAGTATGAGTGACAAGTGATAAGAACACATTTTCTGGGGTTTGTGACGCGTTACTTAGCTCCTAGACTGACAATAAATTGTTAAATTGACGAAAAATATAGGAGTTCATTATATGATTACTTAATAAAAACCACAATGATTAATAACTGCTTTTTTAGTTTAACTAGAAACAGACAGAATTTTTGCTAAAACAAAATCTGAATCCATTGTACAGGTACTGCTTAATATAAGCATATTTCTCATGAACCATTAAGATGGAGATAATGACGTCATATCTTATTTCTTTGGCTGTACTGGTCGGGAAGGGTGTGTGGTGGAAATTATTAGCCTTCCTAGTCATATTTGTAAATATTATACTTGATAAACGCTTTTCGTAAAAATGATATAAAGCATAAATTTTAGAAAGTTTGACTTTCAATCAATTATCTCAGCAACATAAATTATATTAAACAAAGGTATTATGATTATACATTTCAGTCTTCCTATTAATCCCCTTTATTCCATCTGGCTTCAACCAAAATCTAATTCATTCAACACTTAGCAATAAAAAGCCTAAATACAGAATTTTCTTCCTGTATTTTAAAAATAAGAGGTTCCCCCACACTCTATATTACATTCTTAAATATATCTACCTTAATAAAAACAAATTTTTTTTATTACATATTATCGAACATGTGTGTCATGAAACATCATAATAATTATGATCATAATTATAAATTTTTGCATTCTTTTGAATTATTATTTATAATCTTCAGAAATGCAGGATTCAGAATGGATAGCGTCAGAGGTCTCTCTTTTCCGATAATCTCTGTGAGGCAGTTTGCTAGTGTGTGTGTGTGTGTGTGTGTGCATACATATATTTGAAGTTCGGTAAATGTTGTTTTGGGTCTTTAGTAGCTCACAGACATTCTTATTATTATCCCTATTTATCAATGTTGAATGTGGAATGAGTCGTAACGAATGGTGAGTTTTGGCAAGAGAAGGTTTTTTATGGTCCTGGACTCTTTTTTCTTATTTATTTTATTGTTGGCTAACATTTTCTTAAGAAGAGTTATTAATTTTTTACATACATTACAATGTTTTTTGTTTTTTTTACCTGGACATCGCCATATTGGAACATTTACGACTATTATATAATTAACTTATGGTATTGTGGTTAAAATTGATATTATATTAAATATTTATTCTTTTAGGACTTTTAATTTTTAAAGCAAAACGAGTAGTCTCCCCGAAAATTTAAATACTCAATGTAATTTCTTTTTTAAGTTCACGTCTGGTCTATCTATCTTCAGAAAGTGTATCTTTATTCGTTCTGTTCTAATATATAAATTAAAAAAAACCCAAATTGTATTAGAACTTTATTTTAGAAGGAAGTGTTAACAATAAAATGCATCAACAAAAGTAAGGGTTGATTTGAATGCTCCTATTTAGATTCTGAACTAAAATTCAGATGCCTACTTTCAATTTAAATTTTGTTTTTAGCATCTAAATTCTCCATTTAAACCCAAAATATTTTATATGTAGGTTTAAAATGATTATTCAAAAATTGAATATTATACGAAAGTCGAGAAAATGGTTAGAATAAGATTAAATTTCAAATTTAACATCATTCAGGCGGATTAGGGAAACAGAATACTACTTAGAACTCACAAGTTAGAATTCAAGAAATATGCAATTAACGATTTTATATCACAAAAAAGTTTGGGTAAATATTGAATTAGATACTTGATAGAAGACTATTTTTAACAGCCGTAATTTTCTAGGAGTCGAACTTAAAAATGTATTTAAATATAAATATATTTTTTGTTCTTTAAATAAGCAAGCAAATTTGGTTAATTGAGAAAAAGAGGGAATCCACTGGTTCCGAAAGTTTCTTTGTATAAATTGTTATATTTCTAGAGTAGCAATGTACTTCAAAGCCAACAAATCTTCATCGTCATTAAACATTAGTATAAGCATTCTATGGTACATTTAATCATAAAGAAATCACTATTAATTAATAAGGCTCCCTTGAAATTCAAATTTCATGAATTACGTACATTGGTAATAAAGTAAACAGCTACTTTAGAAATGTTGTTGTACTTCTGGAGCTATAGGTTTAGGCTGACTTGTACTTTCCTCTGGGTACTAAACAGCTGCTCGGTGGTAGTCAAGTACTCCTTCAAACATATCCTCTCTCCTGGCCGTAATTAGGCAGGTTATCGCTGTGTTTCCACGGTAATGGTCAGCGCTAAACACAGAGCCAATAAGATGGACGTACTCCCGTGGCGAATTACCATGCGAGATAATGTGTGGCCCTGATAATCACTATTTACGATCACTAATCATACCCTGCTCACTATCACTTGCCTCACTCTCACTCGTTTATCACGCTTCACACACTTTATCTGACGACTCAATAACACTACAATTATGCACTGGTATCCTGCCACTAGTGTGAATGCACATGCGTGTTAACCTTTGTTCAAAAGTTATAATGAGATAACAGGGGTACAGCATATATTGTTTCACAAATCAGCTCAAATTATTCTCTTGATTAAAAGGAAAACCCCTTATATGAATATCTGTGAGTGAGCTTTGAGTTCAATAAATAATTTAGAAGTATACAATTATACACGATCATAAGAATTGTACCATTTCCTTTCGGATGTGATTATAACTTATCGAGTGTTTCTGTTGCACCATAACGGGCGGTGCTATGTAAGTAAACATTACGAAATGTTAAAAAGTATATAATGCCGGTACTATCCTTTCTCCGAACCTGTCATGACTACTAATTCTTAGATACTACTTTCTTGAAAAACATAAAATCTATTTCATTTTCTTCATGAATAAATTTGAAATTGAAATTGACACGAAGAATTAATATTTTAACTTCCCTTAAAATTGTAAATTTCAAGACCAGGAGTCTGAAGAAGTAGATGGCACTACATATGGGTCCATACAGTGGTACATACACACAGAGGGCTTGATATGACTAATCTTCTCCATATTCTTCTAAAATATAACCAACAGTTGAGGCTATGAATCACATGCAAAAATGATTAGGGTACGCTAAGAAAAATTAATTAGATATTTTTTGTTTTTTGCTGCCTGCTAAATAGCACAGGAAAAATTTGGCGTATTTATTATAAACATTGGTCAAATAACTGATCTTTCCTATAGATTTTACTAATAGAAAGTGACCATCAAATTTGTATAAATTATTCTTTAGTTTTATTTCATTGTTAATTATTATTTCTAGCATTGATTATTGATGAACAGCCTATTTTTTTTAGTGCCACCATAAATTGAGTCAGAATTCAGAAATACGCTTCTCTCCTGTACTTATCGGAGGGGAATTTCGAACCATATATTTCACGTTCTTGGGCTAAAGTCGCAATGCTTTGCAATTTTCACTTTAGTTCTATCTACGCCATTCGTTTTCATCAGCTTTCAAATGGTGTCGAGAATGTAATATTCTTCTGGCCACTTTAAACTCCCAGGTTGGCGTTACCGGTTTGAGTCCTATCTTGGATAGGTTCAAAAGCATACAAGGTTCATTTATTTATCTTATTTTCTTGGGTCCCCACAATCCAAATAAAGGCTTTTTTGGAGTTGGTTGGAGGAGTGAATGTGAGTTTGCGAACTGACTCAGCGTCCGCCAGCTTATATCGTGTGTTTGGAGTGTAACGTATCCCGGTACCTCGTAGAGCAACGCACACTAGTTCTGCTATTGCGAAGAAGAAATGGCCAAAAGAATATGTTTCACCAGGGGAAAAGACTCAAATGAGTTAGTTGAAACATATCACATATCGAGTGTTCTCCTGAAAGACTTTTAATATCTCTAAGGTTCGATTTTTTAAAGAAGAAATTAGATGAATGGGGGGGGGGATACAATTCATTTTAAGTACAGAAATAAAAAGTCAATAACGATCTCTAAATGCTGTATTTAAAAAAAAAANCATTCAGTTTTCATCTATCCTTAGCTAATATGCACATTTGCAATTATTATTATTGTTAGACCCTGGATTTTCTTATACATTTCCATTAAGAAGAAAATGGACTGAAGTAAGGGGAGCCTTGATTAAAAAAAAAAAAAAGTTAAGAGCCATCAAGACATTTTCCTCATAATCCAGGAATGGCACTCCGCAACATTTCTGCTGAAAATGTATCACCCATACCGCAGTTTTCAGCCCCAATTGAGCGGCACATATTCACCCCTTTTTTTGAGTCACCGGGTTAGCCGTTAAGGACTCCCAAGTCTGGTGTTCGAGTTCCACATTGGGGTGGCTTTTTCGAGAAATGAAAGCCTTCCAAATTCCGTGGGTGTTTGGAAATGCGGACAGACCTACAAGCAGCCTGCTATAAGTTTCTCCCTTCTTGATTACTGTAATCCGTAAGTGTAACTGGGATGTAAAATGGGTTACTACCCCCCATCATACTTAAATGTGTTACTGAAACTAATTTCTAGTAAGACAACATTTTCCCTGGTGATTGCAGGAAACAGATCTTTAAAATGTTAGATTCCTGGAAAAACTTCACTCTAAATCAGAGATTAAAATGAAATGTCAAAACTTTACAGGTTAAATTGTCACATTCCGATTCCCAGTACGTTAAATATAAAATTAAGACCAGTACATTTTTATCTGTTTGAGTAAAAGTTTTTTTTTCTTAAACCTTTATCTGTTAAAATAGTAAATTTGTCAAAAAGTACTTCTTCTACTGATTTACTATTTTAGCAGCAGGCAGTCCACCAAATGCCTACTCTAAAGCGTTGTGCTTCCCCGAGTAAAGTTTACCACAGGCCTGCTGGAGATCCTCCAGAGAAATCAGATCTGCATTTTCTAGCCCTCTGGAGAAGTCCACAAGACCGGTGGGTAGAAAAATTTGGCAGGTGGAGGGGAGCGAACACGCAGGCCAGAAAAAGTGGAGCATTTCGTTAGTGGTGAAGCTGCAGAGCGACAGGTGGTCTCTTTAGCACTTGAGGGTGAGGTTCCGCCACAAACTGCCTCTCAGGAATTCTATCAGCTGACCGACGTTAACATTTTTTTGGGGATTTTCTTTTCTTTTTTTTAAATTTTGAATCTATGACAATGTACCGTCTCTCTCTTTGCCTCATTTCGAGAAAGCTTCAGATCAAATTTATACTCTATTTGTATAACTTGGCACAATGTATTGTGCATAATTTCCAACTTGTTAATAAACATTTTATTTTAAAATTTTATTTAAATTAAAAAATGAAATGAGTGCTGATACCTCCATCAAGTTGCAAAAACTGATCCAGGGAGTCGCTCCCATGTAACAAACGTTGAAAGTCGATTGTTGTCTTCTGCATCGATCCTTATGTTCTGGAGGGTATCCAGGAAGTGTTTGGAGTTTCAACAAAATATTTGTACGTAAATACATCGGCCTTTAAGACATCAGCCTCGCTCAACGGAAGGCTGAACTACCAAAACTAAAACTCACCAAAGAAACAATTTGACCTAGAGAAAATATGAAGATCTGATTGTAGTTCTAGTGGATAAAGGCAACGCAATAGTCATCATGAAGAAAGAACAATACCTGGATGAAACTGAAAAGAAACTAAAGCCCTATATTGTAAACACTTTACACAACATGAAAAAACTTCAATCCCGTCCTGGAAATCCTCCAAAACATAAGGCTCGAGGCAGAGGACTTCTTCGCTCTGAGTTTCGATGTCGAATCCATGTTCACTTAGGTACTCGTAGAAGAGGATCTGAAATTGATGAAGAACCATCTTCCAAAAGAGGAATTCAAACTAGCAAAGCTCTGCCTGCTGTCGATATATTTCCAATTCAACGGTCAGGACTGGGATCGCCATTGTGTCCTATTGCAGCGGATACATAAATGGAGGTTCTCGATGTTCGCAATGTATAAACTCTAGCATACAATACAACCATAGAAATTGAAGGAGAAGGTAAATTACCGTTTCTGGATGTGCTAGTACAGAAGAAGAGGCATCTCCCGGTCATAATATATACAGGAAACCCACTCACGCTGATAGAAATCTTCATGCCGACCCACATCACCACCCTGCACAGAAGGAAGAAGTCATAACTGAGCAGAGCGGAAATATTATCGTAATTGGCGCAATTGCCAAAGAAAGAGAAGCATTTGAAGAACTCCTTCGCGAAGAAAGGCTACGATGCCACTGTACTTGAGAAGGATTCAGAGACCACACTGCCCTTCCATATGATAAAGGTACAACGGAAAGAATAGCCCGGATTCTCGAGAAGCGCAAGATAAGAACGACATACACCACCGACTGAAAAATGGACGAAGCTCTTCCAAACTGTATTTTATGATCACATTCGTTCAACAGCTCATCTTCGGAGCAGTCTCTAAGATCTTTAGAAAAGTCAACTACATTAGGCAGGTTAAGGGATCTGTGATGATCTTTTCCATCATTGTCTAGTCTATAGTATATTTATAATTGCAATATTTAATAAAAATGTAAGAAAAAAAATACAGATATAACAGCAGGTGGGTTCGTACTTCCCTTAAATGGAGGTTGAAATGGGGAGAATGTAGCGAGATTGAACTAATCGCAGGGAGCTGAAGATGGGCTCTCTACCGAGGCAGACTGACCCCGGGGATAAGTTGAGGCTCAGGATAGATCCCAGGAATATGTGTAATGTCCCGTGTTCCTGCGGGAGAAACTGGAAGTCAGACATAAAGCTTAGGGAGGTAGGTGTTTGGGGAACATTTCCTAGGCAACCTCCACCAGAGTCCTGAAGAAGCCCTCACAGGTTGTGCGGAAGCTCGGAAAGCTCCGGTCAGGCCGGAAGAAGAGTTTATGAATAAAATTTTTTAATAAGTCCTGGTTGAAACACTGACAAACACGAGGTTATACGAGCTTCTCGCAAAATATTTCAGAACGAAAGTTTTAAGAAGTATGTGTTTTATCTTTTGTACTTATGTAAAATTTAGAACTAATAACAACTATATATGTTTATGAATTTTTAATTTACTCCAATAAATGCCTCTTTTTCTCCGCATTTCAATAATCAACGAAATAAACATATATATATATCCTTTACTTGTGAAGAATCAGAGTAATTCCCTTATTTGTAATTTTCTAACATGTATTGTTTCTCCACAATTTCACTCACAAAAAAATTTATATAAAACATCAAAAAGATGATATATAATACAAATTAGAATAATTCCCTTATTTTAAATATAAAAATGATTAGTCTTTATATTACAATCCATTGAAAGAATTTAGTTTTCCATTAAAATTAATGAGTGTAAGGATACCCGGGTTCGAGTCATGGCAGAGGTTGTAAGATTCTTTCTGGACCCCTTTCCATTTCATGTATAAAATTAATACATTTTTTATTATTTACATACCAATATCATTATTTAAAAAAGATATGGGATATCAGCGTTATTTAGCAATTAAACTAATTAAAAACTCTATTGTATAGATAGAGGAAATAGTTGGAAGGGCTGAAGAGAAGCCTGGTGGGATCGAGAGAGGGGGGAGATGTGTGAAGGAGCCGGTCGGGGAGCGACTTGGGTGGTCCACACCCCCCCCCCCCTCAAATGTAACTGTAAGTGATCAGACGTCTTTTTTCGGCGGCAGAACAGCCACCTCTTCACCACCTACCTGCAGAAATCTGCTCTCCGGACCCCGCCAAGATCCCAGCTCTCCAGTTTGTGACGTTCTTCTGGAAAAACCAGGCTTTCAGACATAACTCATGTCGTTACTGTAGCCAGTTATACTTCGTCCAACCGATGCATTTAGAAACAAGGTGAACTCCGCGACTATTACAATACAGAGGCTTGCTGGGAATGTAATCTCAGTCTCGAGCAGTTTTATAAACGTCAAGTATACTCACCGAAACTGTAATATTATTGCTACACCACTGTAAGCCATTTTACCTGGTTATTATATAAATACTTTTCTGTATTTATGTATCATAAATTTATTTATTAAGTAACTAAACTATCAAAGCGTTTGCGTTTTACCTTAAAAAAAACAAACTTTCTTATTAGAACTTTCATATGTTTTCTATTTAAAATTAATATAATTACAACAAGTGTTTCATATTATATTCTAGGTTGAATTACTGACCATGGTGCAATTATTTTAAATTACCAATATATTACATCATGGTTGGCCGTCATATGCTGGAGAAATTTGTCAGGATTTCGGCCAGGATCAGAAAAATAAAGTTCTCAAAAGAATTTACACAGTTTTAGCTCTGCAATCTGAGATGTGACCATAAACCTCCCTTAGAGATCTCTCCAGACATCACTATCGCCCTGATGATGGCTTACAAGTTAAGTCCAAACGTCGCCAATAATAAAATAATTACCCAAGTATTTAGTAGTAATTTATTTTTCTATAAATACATACAAATAAAAGAAACCCTGGCTTATTTATCCAGCATTATTTATTATATATCGTATCATATATAAAGTGTATCGGACTTTGGCTCAGCAATCTATCCGTATGACTCCAAAGTTCGTGCCACGAATTCGATTTCCACATTCGGCAGCATTTATTGAAAGATAAAATTCTGTCCAGTTACAGTACCATTCGTGTCATTAGCAAAGTGGTTCCGAAATTGTTCCACTCCCAATGAATTTAACTGTAACTGCATGAGATATAAAACTGTAAATAGGTAAATAGTATAATTATAATATTATTTTGCAAGCAAAGATCTGTCACGATGTACTTGAGTACAGAAAATTACTTAAAAATAAATTCTTGAATTTCACAGTGTGTTTGTGACTGATTTAATTAAGGCTAATATCTATCTCAGCCCATCCAAAATCTGCTTTCTAAAAGAGATTAAGGCTATTAAGGTCTCAGAGGTAAAGTTTTTATGGTGTCTTTATAAGAAAATAAAAATAAAAGGCGTTCATTTTGTTAAGGGAGGGACTGAGATAAAGATCAGAGGGGGGGTTGAACGAGCTCGAAGACAGCAACAAAAAATTCTGTAAATTTGTGTAAATGAAGGGAGCTATTGGCGGAGATAAGGGACGGGGGCAAAAACTGGGGCTGTCATGGCGGCCCCGGGTCAAAGGTGAGGTGGTGGGGCTGTATATACGAGCCCTGATGTGAGATACCTGCGTCACAGACCGATTATTAAAATGGTATAAATCCAAAGTCCGCCCACGCCTTATTACGAAAACCTCGGTGGGCTATCTCTCTGGACAATGGCAGGCTGAGGTTGCCGATCGTAAAGAAGTCATCCGCACCGATCTGATAGCCAGGGTAAACATATGTTAGCTGAGAACTGAGTTATTGGTATCGGCCATCTTGGCTCACCCTGGACAGCACTTCTCGTATTTCTGTCTGAATCCCTTCAATGCTCTCCAAGATTCAGCCATTTTTATGGAAATTTCAAATGTGAAAGGCATTACAATTATCATTCTTACTTTAATACAACTAGTAACTTTCGGAAAGGGGCAATAACCCTGGGATTTCAGGGAATTATATTCCCTTGCATTTCGTGTCTAACGTAACACTTAAGGTTTTGGCTTTCCTAGCAATACTATATATTATTAAACAATTATTGAGAGGGAATAGAAAATAAAAAACTATCTGTCCCAGCCAGGAATCGAACCTGGATCTCCTGCTATCCGGGCCGGTGTACTTTCCAGTTATACTACCAGGACTTGTTAGTTGTCTTATTCAATTCCCTCTACCTAGCGAGAGTCTACCCTACGAGAAAGGCGAGAACTTCGTCTTGTACTCAAGGAAGCTGACATTGTCATACATTTTGTCGACTCTCGTCATTTAATTTATTTAATTTTTTCTTTATAAATATTTAATTTAGTTGTGGTATTTTATCCCACGAAAATTTCAAACAATTATTGAGAGGGAATAGAAAATAAAAAACTATCTGTCCCAGCCAGGAATCGAACCTGGATCTCCTGCTATCCGGGCCGGTGTACTTTCCAGTTATACTACCAGGACTTGTTAGTTGTCTTATTCAATTCCCTCTACCTAGCGAGAGTCTACCCTACGAGAAAGGCGAGAACTTCGTCTTGTACTCAAGGAAGCTGACATTGTCATACATTTTGTCGACTCTCGTCATTTAATTTATTTAATTTTTTCTTTATAAATATTTAATTTAGTTGTGGTATTTTATCCCACGAAAATTTCAAACAATTATTGAGAGGGAATAGAAAATAACTATATATTATTATTTACAAAAAGCAATGAGTTCATGTTTTACTGGCCCATATTTTATTTTTGCATTTTATTAAGTATTCTGAAATACACATGAGTTCAAAAGGAATTTTAGGAAGCCTGTCTAAAGTGAGTGAATAGTTTTGGGCGGAAATCTGAACGTTGTTAGAAAGTTGAATAGCTTTTAAATAACGTCTGAGTGTACATATTCGCCAGATATATAATTTATTCCTTGAACGATTCAATAAGTTAGTAAGCCATGGAACCACTATTTCTATTATTAAATAATATAATTATTAAATTATTAGTTATGCTATTCAATATTACACAATTATAGTTATATATTATTGAAAATTATCTGCATTTTCTAAATCTGGGATGTGCATAAAAAATTGTTGGGCTTAAATTAAGCCGAAGGGCTACTTGAGCTATCTCTCTAAACTCCGAGAGTGTAGAGTGGTAAATTGAAGGGGGCGTGATAAGCGTATAATAAATGTTGAGCGAGGGGAGTGACCAGCAAATTGATTTCCTTGGCAAGGGGTGGCACCAGGAGATGTGACATTCCAGAAGAAGGGTGCAGAGTCAGCTGTCTGGAATCCACCCCCAACTAATCTGCCTCGTTCAAATGCAGTAAATTAGAGACATCCGAGGACACCGGAAGGCGGTACCGACGTCGTGTTCTTATCAACAGATCAGAGTTATCATCATATTCAATATAATACCCATATATTTTATTTACATCAGGGAATATGTTATAGGAAAATATATATATATATATANCACCATCCTCTTCTTGGCGGGAGTAAAGCCATACTCACGTTCCTGGAACAGGTTATCCGTTCGTAGGTGGCCCTCCAGCAGAAGACATGTAAATATATATATATTGTCTGATCACACTCTTCTATCCGAATTATTTAAAATAATAAAACCAAATTTGATATTTAAGCATCTTTTTGCAGACTAAAAGGAAGATTTTTAGATATTTATTTATTAGTTATTTTTTGATATAGATAATAAATGTGTTATTTGTATTTTTTATTGTAAAAAAATAAATTATTTTTGGTTTAAATCAGATGAGGGAGTAGATTTATAATATTAGTATTTTCATTCTTATTGAGCTACCAAAAAATTTACAATATAAAAGTTGCAAAATCTAATTATCTAAAATTTATTTTTTTGTAACATTTTTAATGAAAAACACTAATCACACGGAGAAGATATTTATGGATATAACTCCCATGGTGGAGTACTCCTTCATTTCTAATTTACTCTCTCCTATGGCCACCATGAAATGGTGAAATATGGTAAATGTGTTTAGCTGCTTTTCTACTTCGAAATTAACAATTCATTACATGTTCAATACACACAATATAATAACCATCTTGTGAGACGAAATTAGAAAACATCTCACATTTGTATCTTGGCATGACTGTATCCTCTCGCAAAGACGTTATGCAATTGATTGATTTTCGCAGGTGATTGTCGGCCGAAAGCGGACGCCAGAAACTGGTTTGTGTGGGGAGGTCCTCCGAGGGTGAAGTCAGGGTTTCCAAACATGTCAGCCATTGTTGGCCGACAATAAGGGACGTTTGTTGTTGTCCAGTCTAATCCTAATTGTGTCCAGGTAGAAGTCTGTGGCAGACGAGCGCGGCACCTTTGACATGTCCGTGACCTGACTTTGGCGGTTGTCCTCTTCAGGTGAGGCCAGGACTCCTGCTGTTCTTGGGAGAGCACTTGGGGGTTCGTCCTTCTATGGCCCTCGGCCTCTTTCATCTGCGAGGGACGTCCTTTCTCCAGAGATAGATCAGCTGTCCGTGGGTTTGTACCTGCACTCCGATTCCTTTATATCTGAATGTACATTCTATATTGCACGTATTCATACAGTACTCATCCAGAATTATTACATTTTCCCTTACCCCAAAACTTTATTTTAATAGAAATGTTTATTCAATATTGACTTATATATCAAATAACTTCAAATAAAATTCTGATTTACCGTTGTTTATAGTTTTTATATCGTTTTATTTACTTCAGTACAAAAAATGTAATGCATTATTATTATATTTGCATGAAAGACATAAATTGATAAGTTTAATAAGCGGAAACAATTTATATCATGATGATAATCATTGGTTAAATGAAATTTAGTGGTACATTTCAAAGACGAATAGAGATTTTATTTTCATTATTCCGGTTTTAATTCTATTTTAGCAATATATAAATTTCTGTTATATTGTAAATTTTTAAAGGCAATCTGGAGGTAAATTAATAGAAATGGTTACTGTATTAATTTGAAAACAAAAGTAATTAGGTAATTTTTTTCTTTTGTGGTATGTAATCCCAAGTAAATTTTAACAATTTTTAGTGCAAGGGAACAGAATAAAAAATCTAACTGTCCCAGCCAGGACTCGAACCTGGGTCTCCTGGATTAAAGTCGGCGTTGTCTTTATTCGGGTAAAGTTTTTGCAGGTTTTAAATCCTGACTGAAATGGGGCAAGAACTCTGAGAAAGCTTTTCTTTGAAGAAAGAATGGAAAGGCGCTACGGATCTCTTTGGAACGGAGGTTTTGCATCCGATTGGTTGGGAGGAAATATGCCTACGTGCTGCAGAGCTACGTGATGACGACAGGCATATTTGAATGGCATTGTCACTGGTGATATCTTGGACCTCACAGCACGAACCATCTCCTACCTCTCAGCACTACAGCCGACCATCGAGTTACTTTCATACTTCACCTGAAAACGTTCTCACCAGTTCTTTCTGTTTCTTCGTATCGTATAACGTGGAGTATATTCATATGCAAATCCCTTCCCTTCCTCACACACTCACCTAACTTACAGGATTCAATAACTTCAAGTAAGGAAATAAATTCGTTTGGAGTTAGGTTACTGGCCATTTTTCCCCCATCCTCTTATAAGTCACAGACAATAGAACGACGAAGGTAGCAAATTACATAATGGGACTAATTTTACAGAATGTAATAAGCAAATAAATAAACAAAAAGACAAAAAACTGTAGACATATATCAGCTGTTTTGTTTACGGATGTCATTCATAGAGATGTTCCTTCGTAATCACAGATGCTTTATTTCTCCTACCTTAACAATTGCCATATATATTTCTGCTCATAATTAAATTATGTTTGATTTTTTAATTCCTTATTGTGTTGATTCTTTGATCTTTGTCCATCTCACAACAAAGTAACTGTAATATTTTTTTATATTTTTTTTTTTAGGGGGAGGGGGGGGGGGAGTGGGAAATAGCTTGATTTAAAGAAGGTTCTTAATCGTAGAATAAGCCTTGTATCGTAAATAAGGAATAAGAATCATATATTCATGATTTTCATTTGGTGAAACAGCTGAAGATCTATATGGAAAGCTCCCCTCATAAATGAGGCAAGGAAATGTCGGATTCGGTTGGGAATAGTTGGCCGCCACCAACTGGAGAGATGGCTAGAGTGATGCTTGTCATACTGCTTTATACAATACAAATTTCATTATTATTTCATTTTATTATTAGTCATTTTAAGCAATCCCCAATACATTTGCTTAAATATATTTCTTTAAATAAATATATTGAAGATTGCTGACATTATGCATACCTTGCGGACAGTTGTTTTAAAGATTTTTAACACCTTCCTTTTATTCTGAGACAACATATTACTATTATAATGTCACCTATAAAATAGCATATATATATATATATAGATATTT